>CM019065.1:264556679-265094992 GCA_009667805.1 Leptobrachium leishanense | reverse complement strand
ACGTTAACGCGCATTTTTTGCACGAACATTGTAATATGACGTTCTGCGCAAAGGGTTTTGCCCCTCGCGTTAATGTGTTTTTGCGCACGCGTTATTTTTTGCGCGAAGATTTAATAGGGTCCTTAGTATATGCACAGTCAGTGTCTTTGGAGGAGCACTGAATCTCCTCTGTTGTTTTTCCTCCACTGCCTCTGGTTTTATATAAGACCAAAGTTCGCTCCCAGTTACGCCAACCTATATATGGGAAGATTGGAAGGGAGATCCAGTTTTATATAAGAGATACAGTTGTGTTCAAAATTATTCAACCCCAATGCTGTAAAGGGTTATAGGGAATTTAGTGTACATTTGTAATTGTATTCAGAATTAAATCCTACAAGGACTTTTTAACCCCTTAAGGACCGAGGACGTACCATGTACGTCATTGCAGCGAGTCTCTCTTAGACCCGCTGACGTACATGGTACGTCCTGCCGTTTTTTGAGCGCTGGAAGCGATCGGATCGCTTCCAGCAGCTCAAACGCCATTGCAGGCTGCCTGGGAGTCCAGGCAGCCGTGCAATGGCGTTTAGAAGTGCCGGGGCACCATGTGATCGCTCCCCGGAGCGATCAACATCCGGTTTCACCGGAGAGGTGCCCGGCACTTCTAGAGAGCGCTGGAAGCGATCAGATCGCTTCCAGCTGCTCTGAGTATATCGACATCGAGGCATCCTTGCAATATGCTTACCTGCCGCCGGTCCGTCCGTGATCGCTCCCCCGAGCGATCACTTCCGGTAGCGGCAGGAAGTACTGAGTGCCACGAGGTATCGTGGCACTCAGTACAAAAACGATCACATCAGTGATCAGGTGCTCTGCTGGGTGCCTCGAGGGATCAAGGCACCCAGCAGAGTAAAAAAAGTGTAAAAAAAGTAAAATAAAATAAAAATAAATAAAATAAACTGACGGTTAGGGGTAGGGTTAGGGTTAGGGGTAGGGTTAGGGTTAGGGGTAGGGTTAGGGGTAGGGTTAGGGGTAGGGTTAGGGGTAGGGAGGGGTAGGGTTAGGGGTAGGGTTAGGGTTAGGGGTAGGGGTAGGGGTAGGGTTAGGGTTCTAGGGCAGGGTCATCTTGGGGCTGAGTGGATGTTCCTAGCCTGCCTCATCAGAGAGGCAGGCTAGCAACATCCAATCAGAAGTTAGAAAAAATCAAAATAAAATTTCTAATTTGTCAGGTCAGGTCAATATTTTGTAAATATTGGCTCTGACCTCTGTGATTCTCCCTCCCTCTCCTCACTTGTGTTTTTGGTGAGCGAGAGAGATCAGATTTGACAGGTTAGAGATTTTTAGTGAGATTTAGTGAGATTAGAAAAATTGAGGCAGATTTAGAGAGATTTTAGGGAGATTTAGAAGAATTGAGGCAGGTTTAGAGGGATTTAGAGAGATTTAGGTGTTTATTTGTATTTTCTTGTGAAACCCAACGGTTCTTCTAAGAACCAACAATCCGCTTATATATATATAATAATTATAAAATTTTATAATCTATTATATATAATGTCTGAGAGGGTGTACAGCGCCGAGGAGGCATATGCCATCCTGGCGTCAGAATCTGAGGCATCTGCGTCAGACTCAGACCCTCATTTCGACCCCGCTAACTGCTCAGAGACGTCGCTAGATACATTATCTACGCTGGCTGATGTATCTAGTGATGTTTCTGATGCAGATCCTGGGTCACCACCTGCCAGCAGGAGACGCACAGCTCCAGCTGAGGAGTGGGTAGTGCCTCATCGCCAGAGGCCAGATATCCTCCTTTCACGGCAAATCCTGGCATCAATATTGATGTTGCAGGATTTACCGCCACACAGTTTTTGCAGGTGTTTATGGGGGATGATTTGTTGGGCCACATCGTGGCCCAATCAAATCTGTATGCCCATCAGCATTGTGCTGCGAAGCCAGACTCCTACTTGGCAAGGCAGCAATGGACCCCGCTAGATGTGCCAGAATTTCTGAAATTCTGGGCACTTACTATGCTGAGGGCATCATAAAGAAGCCCTCAATTCGCTCCTACTGGAGCAGTAGCCCCATCTGCTCTACCCCCATTTACCCCCAATCAATGTCACGTAGAAGGTATGAAACCTTTTGCGTTTCATGCACTTCAGTGACAACAGCCTGTGCCCCCCTAGAGAGCATCCCCAGTTTGACAGGCACCAGACTTTTACATTTTATTCGTACATTTTTATGTTCTACAATTGGTGCTGTATTTTTGCCAAAATCTTTGCACACCTATGCATGGGGGGCATGGGTGTACTCAGGAGA
Source organism: Leptobrachium leishanense (assembly GCA_009667805.1). NCBI lineage: Eukaryota > Metazoa > Chordata > Amphibia > Anura > Megophryidae > Leptobrachium > Leptobrachium leishanense. Next base: position 265,092,709 of record CM019065.1, on the reverse strand, counting down.
TCTTGCAGAAAACAACCTGGAGAGTTTTCATGCAGTAACAAACAACAGTGTCTCCTAAATCACAGTCAAAACTACTGTGGGCCGTAAAAATCTTGAAAATTGAAAAAATTACCGCACACACCTTCTCAAATGTTTTGGGCTAAAACCGTTGCATCCATGGCATCAAAGCACTCCATATGCAATACCTTAGGGTGTCAACATAACAAATATAAACAATTTTCTGGCAATAATTCAAACTGGGGTATGCGGTAGAACCCAAAACCAAAAGATAGGCCTAGCTGAAGAAATAATCTCAATTTCAACTCCAATGACAAAGTCATAAAAATTGTATTTGAACCTTCCCAAAATCCTGGCAACCTATGCATGGGGGGCATGGGTGTACTCAGGAGACCTTGCAGAAAACAACCTGGAGAGTTTTCATGCAGTAACAAACAACAGTGTCTCCTAAATCACAGTCCAAAACTGATGTGGGTGTGAAAATGAAAAATGACCACCAAACTGTATCCAATTTGTTTGGAGCAAACGGATGCATCCATAGCATAAAAACACTCCATTTACAATACTTTGGGGTGTTAGCTTACCAAATATATGCACGTTCATAAAACTGGGGTATGTAAAAAGGCCCCTAAAAGAAGATAAGCAAAGAAGATACTGTATGTCAAATTAGAAAATTGACAAGCACATGTCAAAGATTGGCGTAGCACCCCAAAAACGACAGAACAAATCTATATATGGGTGGTATCAATTTACTCAGAAGATGTTGCTGAACATATTTTGGGGTGTTTTTGGCAGTAACCCATAACTGGATTTGACAATTCATGCCTAAAGTACAATGTGTGTGAAAAATAACACAAAAAGTGACTACCTGAAAGTTTGACATAGAGCTAGTGCATGGAAAGTGTTAAAATACAACTCTTTGAAGCACCCCAGGGTGTGCCCTTTCTAAAAATATAATGTTTTGATGGGGGTAAATTACTTTGGCCGGCTCAAAAATGTCCCAAATAGGACATGGGTGCATGATGACGAAATGTGAAAATTCCAAGTTGGAAAACTGAAATGCGCACACCCCCAAATAAGGCCTATTAGCCCCAAATGACCCACATACCTATACATGGGTGGTATCAATTTACTCAGAAGATGTTGCTGAACATATTTTGGGGTGTTTTTGGCAGTAACCCATAACTGGATTTGACAATTCATGCCTAAAGTACAATGTGTGTGAAAAATAACACAAAAAGTGACTACCTGAAAGTTTGACATAGAGCTAGTGCATGGGTGTTAAAATACAACTCTTTGAAGCACCCTAGGGTGTGCCCTTTCTAAAAATATATGGTTTGATGGGGGTAAATTACTTTGGCCGGCTTCAAAAATGTCCCAATAGGACATGGGTGCATGATGACGAAATGTGAAAATTCCAAGTTGGAAAACTGAAATGCGCACCCCCCAAATAAGGCCTTTTAGCCCCCAAATGACCCGACATACCTATACTTGGGTGGTATCAATTTACTCAGAAGATGTTGCTGAACATATTTTGGGGTGCTTTTTGGCAGTAAACCTTAAAGTTCACAGTACATGTATTCTTAAATTGCGTTCAAAAAAAAAATCACCAAATTTTTTTTTTTCTCAAACTTTGGCATAGATTTGTGGTAAAATGGTTTGCATGGAAAGAGTCAAAATACCCCAAGTTTAATACCTTGATTTGTGTACTTTAAAAAAATATGTATATGTGGAGGGTTATTCAGGAATTAGTGACAGATATCAGTGTTACAATGTCACTATCACTAGTTTTGAAAATAACTCTTTGGAAATGGCAAAGTGCTACTTGCACTTATTGTTGCATAAAATAAGGAAAAAAGCGAGGAATATGTAAACATTGGGTATTGCTAAACTCAGTACTAAATTTAGAAACTACTAAGGAATTAATTTTTTTTGACGGTTGTTGATACATAAGAAATTTTGGGGGTCAAAGTTCAAAAAAGTGGTGTTTTTTCAATTTTGTGTCATATTTCACAATATTTTTTATAGTAAATTATATGAAATGATGAAAAAAATGGTATCTTTATAAAGTCCATTTAGTGACGAGAAAAACAGTGTAAAATATGTGTGGGTTACATAAACGAGTAAGAGGAAAATTTGACGTAAACACTAAGAGCGCAGAAACGTAAAAACAGCAGCGGTCACGAACGGACGGATTCGTGTAAAACCGCCCGGTCACTAAGGGGTTAAAGAACCATATACAACTAAAATGACATCAATTGGTTTTGTAATACAGTAGTAAATGTTTCTTTTGTGAATTCTTCATTGACACAATTATTCAACCCCTTAAAGACTACCACTCTGAAGAACAGAGGTTCATTCAAGTGTTTTCAATCAGGTATTGAAAACACCTGTGGATGTCACGGAGCAGCAATAAAGCATAATAAGCACCAATTAGGCAGCTTTAAAATGACTGTGATACTCAGCTCCTTCTAGACATTTACTGGTGTGGTTACAAACATGGTGAAGTCCAGAGAATGGTCCAGGAAGACAAGAGAAGGGGTGACTACTCTTCACAGGAAGGGCAATTGCTATAAGAAGATTGCAAAAAAAGTTAAACATACCAAGAGAGACCATAGGAAGCATCATTTGCAAATTCAAGGCAAAGGGCACTGTTGAAATGCTACCTGGTCGTGGCAGAAAGAAGATGCTGACTTTGACTGCTGTGCGCTACCTGAAGCGTAGAGTGGAGAAAAATCCCTGTGTGACTGCTGAGGAACTGAGAAAAGATTTGTCAGATGTGGGTACTGAAGTTTCAGCTCAGACAATATGGCGCACACTGCGTAATGAAGGCCTCCATGCCAGAACTCCCAGGCGCACCCCTTGCTGTCTCCAAAGAATAAGAAGAGTCGACTGCAGTATGCCAAAAGTCATGTGGACAAACCACAGAAGTTTTGGGATAGTGTTCTGTGGACTGATGAAACAAAATTAGAACTGTTTGGGCCCATGGATCAACGCTATGTTTGGAGGAGGAAGAACAAGGCCTATGAAGAAAAGAACACCTTGCCTACTGTGAAGCATAGCGGGGGGTCAATCATGCTTTGGGGCTGTTTTGCTTCTGCAGGTACAGGGAAGCTTCAGCGTGTGCAAGGTACCATGAATTCTCTTCAGTACCAGGAGATATTGGATGACAATGTGATGCAGTCCGTCACAAACCTGAGGCTTGGGAGACGTTGGACCTTTCAACAGGACAATGATCCCAAGCATACCTCCAAGTCCACTAGAGCATGGTTGCAGATTAAAGGCTGGAACATTTTGGAGTGGCCATCGCAGTCACCAGACTTAAATCCGATTGAGAACCTCAGGTGGGACTTAAAGAAAGCAGTTGCAGTGCGCAAGCCTAAGAATGTGACTGAACTGGAGGCTTTTGCCCATGACGAATGGGCGAAGATACCCGTAGATCGCTGCAAGACACTTGTGTCAAGCTATGCTTCACGTTTAAAAGCTGTTATAACTGTAAAAGGATGTTGTACTAAGTACTAAGATTGAATGTCACTTGGGGGTTGAATAAAACTGATAATGATGTGAGCACAGAAAAGACATTTGTGGTTATTTCATTATAAATGTTATGTTATATTTGTCTGACCTACACGTGCCTCTTTGATTTAATTGTAAGCAAGATGACTGAATGATCAAAATCAATGTCAAACTGGCCAAAACACTCAATTTCAGTGGGGGTTGAATAATTTTGAACACAACTGTATATTGACAACATCCTGGTTATATGGAAAGGAGGAGAAGCAAAATAATAAATAAAGAAACCATCAAGCTGGATAGCAAATGGGGCAAAGAAAAAATTGACTTTCTCGACCTAAACATCTATATAGAGAATCAGGAACTAAAAACAAAAACAGTATTTTAATAAAGTTGATTGCAATAACTACATTCAAATGGACAGCTGTCATCACAAGAACTGGCTTGAGGGAGTAACCTGAAGCCAGTTTTTACATCTGAAAATGAACTTTGCCCTTTTAAAAGTTTGCGATGATATCCAAGCTGGCATGGAACAAGGAGACCTATCTGGAGTCATAAAACAGGTTCACTTGAGGAGCAGGTGAGCCAATAATTCTACCTGGATGAAATGGTATTAAAACAGAACCTTTATTGTAGATGAGATAAAACTATGTGGACACATAACAAATCCTGATCATGATTTACAGAAAACAATTGGATAAAAACCTTTTCATTGTTTGAAAATTGACCCAGAAATATTCAGATTGTGCACCAAACTTAATAATTGCTTTTGGTCACTGAAAAAAAATATATCCAGAGGTGCATAAATAAATAAATACTTTATTTATGCACCTCTGAATATATATTTTTTCAGTGACTAAAAGCAATTATTAAGTTTGGTGCTCAATCTGAATATTTCTGGGTCAATTTTCAAACAATTGTAGCCCTGTGTATAAATGGACTTTGAGAATTGCAGCGTTATGCCTCTAGGCGGAGCCAGAGCGTAATGTATGAGAAAGACTTTAATGGACTTATGGACTACATTCCCAAGAAAGCTCTGGGGAGGCAGGAAGTGAGGAGCCTCGTGTGCAGCGTGGGGAGAACTGAGAAAGCAGTGAAAGAAGGCAGTCGCTCGTGGGAGACTTTCTGAGACTTTTTGGGATCTTGGACAGCAGGAACGCGGATAACTGGCGGCATCCATTTGCTGGAGTGATGGGGAAAAGTGCGGATCGACTTGCTGCATGTCACGCTGAGCTGTTCCGGTGACAAGTGCATTCCTGAAGGACCTTGTGTAAGGAGGCCGCGGACAGAGCGGAGTGCTGGCGGCATTCATCTTCTGGCTGAGGAGATTTTGGCTCGGGAGCGTGGATTTCAGCAGCATCGGGTTCCAGGCAGCAGAGGAGGACTTTCCTTCAGAGTTCATCAGTCTAGAACAAACCGTTTTGCCGGTTGGGTGAGAGGCCTTTCGGCCTATGACTTTGCTATCAGTGCGCACTTGTTTGATTGCTTAAATTTCAGGTCCCCAACGTTGACTAGTCGAAGATATTCGTCCATTCACTGGCCAGTGGACCTAGTACCCGGGTACCCTAGGACTTAACTAATGAGCATTCTGAATGGGACTTTGAACTACCGAACTGAGAGTCACATTAACGGTTTAGTCGCCATATATCAATATCCGCATTTCCTATTACCGTCATTAATTTCCTAACTTGCTTTATTTTCATGCTTAAAGTAAATGTATATTTATTACTTCAGTAAAGTACATTGAGAAAAATCCATAAAGGTGTACAGTGAATTGTTAGTGCGGTGAGACCAATCCTGGGGTTATTTAGCAGCTCCTTCAGGGGTGAGCGCTACACAATAAAAAGGTTTTTATCCAATTGTTTTCTGTAAATCATGATCATGATTTGTTTTGTGTGTCCATATAGTTTTATCTCATCTACAATAAAGGTTATGTTTTAATACCATTTCATCCAGGCAGAATTATTGGCTCACCTGCTCCTCAAGTGAACCTAGTTTTTGTCTATATTGTTCAGGGTTAACCCCTTACTCTCCTGGGATTATATATTACTCTTTATATTTTCAGTTTTTTGAATCATGTGTTGCAATACACTACCTTTATGTAGTGATCTTGTATATACTAACTGGAGTCATCTTCCTTGATTTTGCCAAGGCCTTTGACACAGTAGACCATGGCATCCTATTACAAAAACTTAAAAACTCCGGTATCGGCAATCGCACAATAACCTGGTTTCAATCGTATGTATTCGACCGATCGCAATATGTGTCCATTTCTGGCAGCTCCTCCCTCCGCCTCCCTATCACGTGCGGAGTACCCCAAAGCTCAGTACTCAGTCCCCTGTTATTTACAATATTCATAAATGATCTGCCCAATGTCTGCAAAGCCTCAACTGCACACATGTACGCAGACAACACCGTCATCTATACCAGCAAACCAAATCTTCCGCAGGTGGAGGCAGTGCTGCAAGAACAATTCACAGAGGTAGAAAAGTGGATCGCAGATAACAAACTTTTTTAAATACTGACAAAACTGTTACGATGCTACTTGGAACAGTCCCTAAACTACATAAATTGCAAACTCCCCATCTATGTGTCAGGACAAAATCAAATGGTACGTTGACCACAGTCACTTCTCTCAAATATCTAGGTATGTGGTTAGACCCAAATCTATCCTTTGGCCCCCATGTCGAAAAAACTCTCATCTAAACTTTACCCCAAACTAGGTGCCCTGTACAGAAACAAATCCTGCGTGAGCCCCACAGAAAGAAAGCAGATTGTACAACAAATGCTTATGCCGGCTATTGAATTCGGAGATGTAGTGTATGCAGCTGCACCTCAAACACACCTTCAAAAACTTACTATATTGTATAACTCTTTCTGCCGCTTTGTGCTACAATGTAACTACATGACCCACCATTGTGACATGTTAAAAGAGCTAAACTGGTCGTCGCTGGAATCCAGACGCACCCTTCACCTTTCCAACCTGGTATTTAAGAGATTTTCTGAGAGGCTACCACCCTACCTGAATAGGCTGCTTCCCGTAGCAGTTCCCTGATCCTATAACCTCCTATCCAGGACCTGCACCTTACTTGCAATACCACAATACAAAAAGAAAGTGGCTTGATCCTCATTTTCCTTCGGAGCACCACAATTATGGAATAACCTCCCAGACGCCATCAAATCTTGCCCCAGTCTTAAGTCCCTCAAGAGCTCACTATTAACATACCTCAATACAGAATGCACCTGTAAACATGTAACATAGTGACTATATTTCTTACATATTTATTTTCTTTGTTAATCTGTATATTTGTGTTATTTTTAATATCTATCATTTTATTACTTTGTATTTTTGTAACAACTGTAAAAATTTCGATGTTCTTGAACCCAGGACATACTTGAAAACGAGAGAAATCTCAATGTATCTTTCTTGGTAAAATACTTTGCAAATAAATAAATAAATAACTGCACGCAAACAGAAGATTTCCTGGACCAATCTATCACCCTCATTGAAGCCTTTAAAGAAAAAGGATATGAAAAAGAAAAATTAGAACAAACTAGGAATGAAATCACAAAAATAGACAGAAAAACTTTGGTCTTGTTTTTCTTTTTGCATTGTATCTGTCAGGGCTGCGGGTTCCGGGACGGCGGGTCTGGCGGTCCCCTCCACATCGGGCTGCTGCTCAGAGACCCGGCTTACCTCTGTCGCGGGTCCATGACTCCCGGGGGGGGACGAGTGGTTCCCCGGGTGCCCGCCGCGGGCTTGCGTCGCAGCCCAAGACTGCTGGCCCAGCACGTGCCCCAGAATGGACGCGCGGCCAGGCTCCGCCAATATGGCGGCCGGCCCGCGGCGCGCGTCTGTGACGTCACCCGCGTCTCGGAGTAAGGGAGGAGCTCCATGGGTACTTAAGGGCAGGCTTGCCATCTATCCTCGCTTCACTATTCTGTCAGGGATCCCGGGAGTAGGATACAGGGAGCCCAAGGAGTTGGTGAAGAAAGCAAGGTTGAAGTCACTAGCCAAGTCAGGATCACAGCGGTACACGGAGGTCGGGGTCACAAGCCAAGTCAGGATCACAGCAATACACGGAGGTCGGGGTCACAAGCCAAGTCAGGATCACAGCAATACACGGAGGTCGGGGTCACAAGCCAAGTCAGGATCACAGGAAGGCATAAAATATGTAATGGGAAGAGCAATACTGAGGGAACTGCTACAATAGTGAAGCGAGGATAGAATGGCAAGCCTGCCCTTAAGTACCCATGGAGCTCCTCCCTTACTCCGAGACGCGGGTGACGTCACAGACGCGCGCCGCGGGCCGGCCGCCATATTGGCGGAGCCTGGCCGCGCGCGCGTCCATTCTGGGGCACGTGCTGGGCCAGCAGTCTTGGGCTGCGACGCAAGCCCGCGGCGGGCACCCGGGGAACCACTCGTCGTCCCCCCCGGGAGTCATGGACCCGCGACAGAGGTAAGCCGGGTCTCCGGGTAACGCCAGGCCCATGCGCCAGCCGCAACCCCACCCTCTGAGCAGCAGCCCGATGTGGAGGGAACCGCCGGACCCGCCGTCCCGGAACCCGCAGCCCTGACAGTATCAATCTACAGTATCCATGTTTTCTATTCACATACAACCAACAGAATTAAAAGATAAGGGACATCTTAAGGAAACACTGGTCCATTTTAAGAGAGGATCCCATTCTGAAGGATGTACTTCCCCCGAAATCTAGATTTGTTTGTAGAGGAGTTCCCAATTTAAGGGCCAAGATAGTGAAAGTGAATATACCCAAAAGAAGAGAAAATGAGAAGCCTTTTCCATACCAATGGGCTTTTACGGGTGTGGAAACTGTCTCAGTTGCAGGAGCATGGGAAATAAGAAGAGAATCATCAATCAAGTAGATACGAGAAATGGAAAGCATAAGATCAACGATATGCAAACCTGCTTCACTTCCAATGTCATCTATTTTATGATTTTCCCATGCAGCCTTAAATATATAGGCCACACCACCAGAGCCCTTAACGTGCACCTTCATCTAACACATAGAACATCTCCCCAAGATCATTTTTCTCTCTCTATGTTTCTCCTCTTCTCCTACCAACATATTATTACTATTATTGACATCATTTATATAGCGCCAACAGTTTCTGCAGCTCTTTACAATAACCAAAGGGAACAAGATACATATAAATGGACATATGGTGGAAACAAGAGGCGTAGAGGGCCCTGCTCATAGGAGCTTACAGTCTAGCGGGATTGGGTTTGAGGAAGACAAGAGGAATTTTACTAGATAGCAGGATGCCAGTGGTTTGGGAACGGTATTTTTCAAATTTGTCTGTTTTGCTGATTAAATGAAAAAATGAAGGGAACTCTTGGCAAGGTTCATTCATAATTTTTTGGTTTATATGCGAGAAGATTGTTCCTATCTAGGTTTCTGACTTCATCCCTAGTGACCGTGAGAGTTGCGTTGTCGTATCCTTTCTCTTCAAGGATCTTAGTAAGGTGGTTAGATTGTTCTTCAAAATCTATGGCCTTGGAGCAATTTCTCTTAATGCAGATCATCTGCCCTTTAGGTAATCCTTCTATCCACCTATTCAGGTGACAGTATATGATATATATTCGTCCTGATAGTTATTGGGGTCTACTTATTTGAAGTACGTTTTAGTTTCTAATTTGTTATCCTGTATATAGAGTAACTTAATATCAAGTTTAATATTAGGATTTTTCCCATTCATTTCTTGTATGATGATTTCAAGATGTTCTTCACTCCATTTCCAGATTAGTAGAATATCATCTATATATTTTATGTAGAGGACAATTTCTTCTTTCCTGCCTTCCACTAGTGAGTGTTCCCAGTTGGCCATATAGATGTTGGCGAAGCTTGGCGCGAACTTGGTCACCATTGGTGTCCCCTTGGTTTGTACATAGAAGTCACCGTTGATCCAGAAGAAATTATTCTTCAGAATCAGGCTGATTGAAAGGTATTTAAATATGGTAGATAATTCATTGAATTCATATTTCTATATTCTAGTAATATTTGATATCTATATAAATATATAGGGCCAGATTGACTGCTCAGCAAATGCCTGATCATGAGGTAATGCTGAAGTATGGTCTTTTTCTTGGCCTCCTGTTATCAAGGAGTGCAGATGGTCTATTCAATTTCATTTCCTCTAGAAACTATGAGAGGCTGACCAGCCGAGAGGAAGGGAAGGATACACATGGTCCATGGTCAATTGTTTAAATACATCCTATGGAACATTCCTATTCCTAGAATAGGATATAGCTGTGATGTCAATTTAGGCGTGCCTACTAGGCTAGTACAGGAAATGTTTGTGTAAGTCTAGGTACTGCCCAAAAGTAGGAAAAACACCTCTTCCTATAATGCTGACGTATCGGTTTTGTAATTCATGAATTTGTGACGCTCCAAATGTTTGACAAAACTACTGGGTGTATGAAATTTTGCCCAGAGTAAAAAGAAACCACTTAAGGCAGCACTTGTGTCCTGGTCTTCTGTTTTCTCACTCGAGTTGTTTTCTGTATGGTCACTGGGTCTGGTGACAAAGCAGCTATCTCTCATCACTGGATGTGGCCATTCCTGTGATGCTTGCAGTATCCATATCAATTTGGTATCAGAAGTGCGGATTTGAACTAATCAACTTGTCTTGTGAGTATGGGTTACATATCTATTTTATTAATATTTATTGAACCTAATATTCATCATAGATAACTTGCTTGTTCAAATTTACGAACTCGCATTATTTGATTTGATAGTGCAAGAGTTTATTTTGAATGATTTGATTGTTTAAGTGATGGTGAATGAAAAATAGGATTTTTTTACAATCGTCTGGGTAAAGAATAGTGATCCTTTCTCTTTGTTTCCTTGATCAATTGTTGGATGTCCCCGCAGTTAGTGACTCACATTTGAATTGTGTTGTAAAGAGTATTATATTTTAAAAGATTAATACCTTTAAGTTTCCCGCCCCGAGAATTGGATCTCTATTTACCTGACTACTTGTTATTTCCTATTTGTGCGTGTTCTCCCTGATAGTGTAGTTAAAAAGATTTTAAATAGAATGGAGATTGCTGTTTTGTGATTTGGCTCAGTGACAATAGAGGAAACTGCGCATTTTTGCGACCCTTTCCCTCTCACCCTTTTAATTGCGCTGGCCCTTCTCCTTCCCCCCTCCACCGCGCCTTTTTTTTGCGATATGGGTGCCAAAAAATCCTCCCATATAGATCCAAAAACAACGGGCAAATTAGATAAGCATTTCAATAAGAAGTTAATGCCCCAAAATGGCCCTGCTGAAACGCCCGCCGATTATGTACAACGTGTTGCTGGCGGATATTTCACCACGCCCTTTATAGATTGTCTCGCTGGCTGGACTACAGCCATGCATTCTTTTGATCCATTCCCAAATTCAGGAAGCTTCTCTTCCTATCATATGTCCATGATAAAAGGCTTATGTCTTGGCGACCAGAAAGCTTTCCCATATTTCCAACCTGACTCAAATTGGGATAGAAAATATATGAAGGAATGTGGTAAAGTGTGGATTCACTTGTCCTCTTCATATAACCCCATTTCTAAAACTCCTAAAGATATATCATGGTCCATAGATAATCCCCCACCTTACAATTCCTCTCCTCCTGCCCTTTCACAACCTACTCCCAAACCCTCTTCCCTTTATCCCAGCCTTGACCCTAAGACTTTGGCAGCTGTGATTACAACTATTGAAACGACTACAAATCCTCTGCCTTCCCCCGAAGCCCTAACACAAAATATAGGTGTTTTAGGTGCTATCGTAGGAATACCCCATGTTGAAACAGAATCTGACACAGAACAAGATGAAACTAGCACATATGATTGGCAAAATAAAACCCCTATGTCTAAATTCAGTACATCTTCATTTGTATCCACTTCCAAACCCAACCGTGTAGGATACTCTCCCCAAATGCAATCTTTTATTGACCAATTTGAACCCCAACTTCAGAACATAATAACTAGGACCCAATCTGGCAAAACTATCAACCCCCCTGCTAGATATCAGATGCCCTATTTAATTGCAGGAAATAATGTCGTTATTATGCCCCCTGATATAGGAACCTTAAATTCGATAATTAAGGGTTCTCCTAGTCCCAGAATTTCCCCGACTGCGACAACACAATACCTTAAACGGGCGACACGAGGATTGCAATTAACTCAGGAAGATTACAAGTTGATCATTAACGGTGTCATGGGATATGCTGATGACACTGGTTTTGATTGGACTCGTGTTCTCTCACTTCAACCCCCCCATGTTCCTCTAATAGGTGCCCCTATTACACCCCAAAATTTGCCTTTACAAACATCGGCCCAGATTGATGATATGTGGACAGAAGTTTGTGATGAATGGACTCGTAATTATGGAGCTCGACGTTCTATGGTCGCAGCCATTGCATGCAAACAAAATGCCAAAGAATCTGTCACCGAATTCGTCCACCGGTTCCATAAGAACTGGAAGGAGGATGCCGGCATGACATTAGATGGAGATATGGGTCTCCTCTACACTCAAACTCTCATGGGTAATCTCAGAGATGATACCCAGAGAATTGCTAAACAGGTGATTGATAACTGGCCAACAGTGGTACCTATTGATCTTAATAATAGGCTCCTTGTTAAAGATTCTGCTGGTTGCTTTGACCTGCAGCATTCTAAATATATGTTAGCTGTTTTTAACAGTCCTTCAGGTCCCCCAGGTAATAATGGTCCTCGCCCTAAACGGACTTATTATCGTCCTCAACACCCCACACGTACCCTAGGTACTTGTTTCATTTGTGGAGATCCAAATCACTGGCGTAATGAATGCCCTCATAATCCCAGGAACATTGGCAATACTGCTATGAACCCCCAGCCAAGATCTCCAACAAGCAATGCTGTTACCTCTCCTAACAATGTCTGTGATCCACCTCGTCATAAGATTGATTGGCAAAACCAATCAAATGCATGATGTGGCCCAGAGGCATGCTCCATCTCATGTGTTCAGGTTTCAGAAACAGTTGACCATTTGCCCCTAGTGATCCTTAATTTGGAGGATCATAAAACCCCATTCCTTGTGGATACGGGTGCTACAAATTCGACGCTTACAATAGAGTGGTGTTTGTGGTCAATTAAACCTGCTGAGACGCCATCTTTGGGGATTAATGGAGTTCTAACAGATACGTTTGTCACCCCACCCATTGCTATTTCTTCAAATTCTTCTCCTGCCTCTGTGTTTCATTCTTTTCATGTTCTCCCTACCTGTCCTGTTAATTTGTTAGGCAGAGATTTGCTTTCTTTGCTTGCTGTGTCTATTATCTGCATGCCATCTGGATCTTTACATGTGGATTCTCCATTTTTTTCTTTTGAAGCTGCTCCCAGCACATGTCATCCCCCAACAGCCCCCACTCCTCTCTCTCCAGTGTCTCCACCTAACACTTCCTCCCATTCCTTCTCTCCTCTTCACTGTGCTTTCCTTTCAGCACCTGATCTCGAATTGTGTGTACATCCGGATGTATGGGCAATTGATGAATACGATGTGGGTTCTATCTCCTGCTCTCCATATTCTGCAAAATTAAAAAAATATGCAAGTCCTGTCTATCACAAGCAATATAATCTGTCACCTGCTAAAGTTGAAGGAATACGGGAATTCATTCGCCGCTTCCTTGCTACTGGCATTCTGCGTCCCATTGTAAGTTCGTACAACACGCCTGTAAATCCTGTGCCTAAAGGAGATGGATATCGCTTTACTCAGGATTTCAGATCTCTCAATGAAATCATAATTCCTATTTCTCCAATTGTACCTGACCTCCCAACCCTTCTCACCTCCATACCCCCAGACTCCACACATTTTACAGTCATAGACCTAAAAAATGCCTTTTTTTCTGTCCCAGTACATCCAGATACACAACACATTTTGGCTTTTACATTTGAAGGTAGTCAATTTTGTTGGTCAGTTTTACCTATGGGATTTATTGACAGTCCTGCGTCTTTTGCTCGTGCCCTGCGTGAGACTCTGTTGAGTTACAGTCCGCCGGAAGGCTCCACCTTACTACAGTATGTGGATGACCTCCTCCTATGTAGCCTCAGCCAAGCTGCATGTTACACTGACTCTGTTGCTCTCTTAAACCATCTACACTCAGAAGGCCACAAGGTGTCCAGAAAAAAGATGCAATTTTGCTCCACCTCTGTTGAATATTTGGGTTTCGTTCTCACTGAGGGATCTCGTGTCCTCTCACCGTCCCGCATTCAGAGCCTGCTCCAGCTCAAGCGTCCTGCCTCCAAAACAGACATGTTGTCCTTTCTAGGGATGGTGAATTTTTGTCGTCATTGGATACCAGACTGTTCCTATTATGACTCTGTTCTTCGTGCGTCTGCTGCGCGCACAGCTCCGGACCAAATTGTTTGGTCTCCGGACATGGTGTCTGCCTTTGATACGTTAAAGGAACTGTTGGCTACTGCACCAGCACTGGGGCTACCGAACTATAAACTGCCTTTTCACCTCTACTGTAGGGAGGATGGGCGCACAATGGCGGCTGTTCTTGCACAGGTCCACGGGGGGGCACTGCGTCCAACTGCATTTTTGTCAAAAGTCATGCCACCTGTTGTTCAGGGAATGCCAAATTGTCTCCGCTCCTTGGCTGCCTGTGCCATGGCTGTGGAAACAGTTCAGTCCTTAACCCTAGGTACTGACACGATTCTCCATACACAACACAATGTCTTGCATGTACTTCGTAACCTTTCTACCCAGCACATTTCTTCCCAACGTTTGTCTGGTTATGAAACTGTACTAACTTCTACCTCCAATTTGTCTGTCAAATACTCTTCTGTCACTTCTGGTCCTTCTGTTGTTCTAAACGCTCTCCTGCGTCTACGCGAAGACCAAGAGGAGCCTCGTGAATTACATGATTGTCTTCCGCTCATTCAACTAACGACCTCTCCTAGATCTGATCTTTCTGACACTCCTCTAGAAGGTCCTGATATTCGTCATATCTTTGTTGATGGCTCCTGTTCTCGTCCTTCTGATTCACAGTATCTGACTGGTTATGCTGTGGTTGAATTGCCTGACATTGTACATGAATCTGCTTCCATTCCTTCAAATTCTTCGCAAGCTGCGGAACTCTTTGCTTTAACAGCTGCATGTAAACTTTTTAAAGATCTCCCTGTCACCATTTATACTGACTCTCGTTATGCATTTGGTGTTGTGCATGATTTTGGTGCACTATGGCATCGCCGTGGTTTTACTACGGCTGATGGACGTCCTATTTCTCATTCTGATCTGATTTCTGATCTCCTGTCTGCTATTCTATTGCCTTCTCGTCTTGCTGTTGTTAAATGCAAAGGTCATGATCCTGTTGACTCTTTTGTTTCTCGTGGCAATCACTTTGCTGACGCTGAGTCTAAAGCTGCTGCTCTTTCATCTCCTACCATTTCTCTTGTTCCTCACCCTCCAATTGTCACCTGCTACCTTTCTCCTTTTCTGCTGCCCCAGAAATGGATGCTTAAAGAACTCCAGGCAGGTGCTACTGAAGCTGATGTTTATCATTGGGCCTCAGAAGGCCTTGTGAAGTCTCAAGAAATTCCGCCTGATGTTAGAATTTATGAGAAAGGAGGAAGAGTTGGCTTACCTGCTGCAGCAGCGCCAATCTTTATTTTTTCTTTTCACGGTCCTGGCCACAGATCTCCCAAACTCACATACAGCGAAATGGCTAAGCATTTTTCTGTTTGTAATCTTAAGGCTATGATTAATTCCCAACTTTCTCGTTGCCTTATATGTGCCAGAAATAATACACAGGGCCCAAAATTAAAACTCAACACCTACCGCCTGCTAATGGTCCATTCCAGGAACTCCAAATTGATTTTACACACATGCCCACTGCAAAAGGTAACCTGAAATACCTTCTGGTAATAGTTGACAAGTTTTCTAGATGGCCTGAAGCCTTCCCTACTGCAAGAGAAAATGCCAGAACTGTTGCCAAAATTCTTTGTAAAGAATTAATACCCAGATATGGATGCCCCATATCTATTGATTCAGATAATGGTCCTGCCTTTACCTCCAAGATCACACAGGAATTGGTAAAATTAATGGCCATTCAATGGAAGTTTCATTGCCCATACCATGCGGAAAGTTCCGGAATCGTGGAACGGCAAAATAGAAATATCAAAAATAAACTTAGAAAAGCTACTGAGGGTACCTTCAAGAACTGGCCGGATTACCTTCCAGCCATTCTTGCAGAAATAAGAATGACCACCCATTCTGTCACTGGCCTTTCCCCCTTTGAAGTTCTCATGGGAAGACCCTTTCCTACCCCATGGATTCCTAAGCAAGGTCCCCTGGTAATGTTACCAGGTGATCTGGATGAATTTAGAGAAGCATATGTTACTCAATTGCTTAAAACATTGCATGATTTCCATAGAACGGTCTCCTGCTCTTTCCCGCCTCTCTCCACAGATCCTACTCACCGTTTTGTTCCAGGAGATCGAGTGCTCGTGAAGGCCCTGCATCGTCACAAAACCATTGATCCACCATATGGAGAGCCGACTACCGTCCTTGCTGTGACCAGAACCGCCGTGCTGACTGATGAATCACCTTCCTGGATCCATGCATCAAGGATAAAGAAAGCGCCATTCATCCCTGATGACTTCATTCCTGATCCACCTGTGACCTCAACCCCAGACGTGGAATCGATGACCCCTGCTTCTAGATGACCTCCTCCTGTGACGTACCCCACTGATGAATCTGGAGTGTGGGCCACAGCAGTTGTCAGCCCCTGCTAACCTGTTGGCTGGTTTCCCAGCTGAAGAATTGTTTCCCCCAATTTATTTTTTTATGCCTCTTAACTGTCCTACTCAACCTGAAGAGTAGTACCTTTTTGTCCTCATTTACACGAACTGTTTATTTTTTGATGAACTTTCCTTTTTCACAAAGTAATACATATTGTATTTACTCTGATTTTACACTTGCAGTGTCTATTGCTAGAACTACTACCAAGATGTTTTGCTCTTTTTCCAAGAACTGTTGTATTTTTGTTGGTTCGCTTTTAATCATTATTATTTATTTCATAATACTTTCTGGTAGTTCATGTTACTATCACAGATGTTTCTGGAAGATATTGTAGGTCCCCACAATATCTCCTTTGCTCGTCCCCCAGTTCTTAATATGCGTTTGAAAAGAGACTTGCATCGACCTAATAACTATGCATATGCTGCTCAGACTATATATGAACTTTCAGGTTTCAACAAGTCCTGCTGGATATGTATGGCCAAACCAACTAGTTCTAAATATGGTATACCGTATGAAGGAGTTGCTTTGAATCTAAGTCTTTTTGATGATGATTTGTTTACATTGCCTACTTTCTCTAAAACTACTAACAATCCCGGTGCCACTTTTATACGTGCTCCCCTCTTACAGGAACATCGTGGTACTGCAGTGATACGAATGAGATTTAACATTACTGGTAGAATGCCTTCACCAGAACCTAACAGAAAGGAACCTCCTTGCCAGGTTATAATGGATCATATGTATGTCCCTAATAATTCTGAGATGAATCTACAAGCCACTTTTCGTGTTTCCTTTCTTTACGGTAATAGTTCTTCGTCCTGGTTTAGCACCCCTTGGCATTCTAAGTTAGTGTCCTCCCCCTTTGTTCTAACCCAGGTATACCAGATAAATGTGTAAGTTTATGGCAATGGATGGATAAAACTTTTCCTGTAAGTGTTGGCAACGCCAACTCTGCTGATTTCATGTTTGGATGTATTAACGCATCCCAAATTAATGCTACCCATGTTTTGTTTAAAAATACTGTGTGGAATGTAGCATCTTTTGGGAAACTTAACTTACATGATTCCAACAGTCCAAAAGATTGGACCTTGCAAGTGGAAGATGGCACATACTCTAGTATGATAATGGTTGCAACATATTATATTGATGCTTATGCTACCTTGCCCCTTAACCCCCTTTTTACTGGTTATGTGGTAAATGGGCATATTTGGTAATACCTAGAACTTATGTTGGTGAATGTGTTTGGGTCTTATTGGTCCATCTCATACTATTCACCCTTATGTTCCGTCTGGTATGCGCATTGACCTACATAACACTGTACATCGCTCTCGTCGCTCCTCCATATCTGTCAAAACCTCTGAGGCAGAGCGATTTGGTGGAATCTTGCTACCCGCATATGGTGTTGCTCGTTTGTATTCTAAAATGAACCTTTTTGTTGACTTAGTTGATGACTTGTTTAATCACACTACACATGCTCTAGCAGTTCTTTCTGCTGAGCAACGTCAGATTAGAGATGCAGTAATTCAGAATCGTATGGCCCTTGATTATTTGTTAATGAAGGAGGGTGGTGTATGTGGTCTTCTTAATTTGACCCATTGTTGTTTTCACATTGATGACATTTCAGGTGAAGTTTCTCAAGATATACATGATATTGAGGAAATTCAAACCCAACTCAGGAAAGTATCAAGTCCCTTAGATGGATTTGATTGGACCTTTGGCTTTAGTTCTATTTTTGGTAGCCTAGGTTCAACTATTTTACATGGTTTAATGTATCTCGTTATGATTATTCTTGTTATTGCCATTTTTTACAAATTGTTGATGCTATGCCTTGAGAAATGTTGCGTTTCTAACTCACCTATGATGCCAGCCTATCCTATACTTCCACCCCCCACCTACTTTGATTCCTTTTCAACGTTTCCCCTCTTATGAGTAATGACTAATCTCTCTTATTTTTATTTCTACGTATTAGAATGATTTATATGTATAATGTGATGACAATGTAACCCCATTTGTAATAGGTTCACTAGTTTAGTTTAGTTTAATTTTCTTTTTAATTAGTGATCACGTGATTCATGATCAAAAAGACGGATTGAAAGGTATTTAAATATGGTAGATAATTCATTGAATTCATATTTCTATATTCTAGTAATATTTGATATCTATATAAATATATAGGGCCAGATTGACTGCTCAGCAAATGCCTGATCATGAGGTAATGCTGAAGTATGGTCTTTTTCTTGGCTTCCTGTTATCAAGGAGTGCAGATGGTCTATTCAATTTCATTTCCTCTAGAAAATGAGAGGCTGACCAGCCGAGAGGAAGGGAAGGATACACATGGTCCATGGTCAATTGTTTAAATACATCCTATGGAACATTCCTATTCCTAGAATAGGATATAGCTGTGATGTCAATTTAGGCGTGCCTACTAGGCTAGTACAGGAAATGTTTGTGTAAGTCTAGGTACTGCCCAAAAGTAGGAAAAACACCTCTTCCTATAATGCTGACGTATCGGTTTGTAATTCATGAATTTGTGACGCTCCAAATGTTTGACAAAACTACTGGGTGTATGAAATTTTGCCCAGAGTAAAAAGAAACCACTTAAGGCAGCACTTGTGTCCTGGTCTTCTGTTATTCTCACTCGAGTTGTTTTCTGTATGGTCACTGGGTCTGGTGACAAAGCAGCTATCTCTCATCACTGGATGTGGCCATTCCTGTGATGCTTGCAGTATCCATATCACTGATTCCTTCTTCTATGTAATCCATTTGTCCCGGTTGGAGTAAGCCTGTTTTTTCTAGATGTTGTTTAATAATCTTACAGCCTTCTTCCTGTGGTATGTTGCTATAGAGTGACTGGACATCGCCCGTAACGAGGATAAAATGTTCTTCCCATGTTACCTTTTCCAATCCTTTGTGTGCATTGAGCATATCTTTAAGGTGGTATTGATTTTTCAGTACGAAAGGCTGCAGTATGTGATCGATATACTCTGACACTCTACTAGATATAGAATATATTCCCGCAACCATTGGTCTTCCTGTTGGTTGTGTAGCATTTTTGTGGATTTTGGGGAGATGGTAAAAAAATGGCAGTTTTGGATGTTCTATCTTGAGGTACTTATGTTCTTTTTTTTATTATTATACTTTATTTATATAGATTCAGGTAACAGAACAACATTACATTTGACAGAGAATGGTAGCAGCCACAACAGCTGTCACCACTAACACAGAAGGCAATATGACAGGAATGAAAGAAAACAATGCATCACTCAATAGCAGGGTCCAGATATTCTTGCAAAACAGTAGAATGGGATGGGGTTAGCAGAGGGGGACTCAGCAAAGAGCGAGTCAAAAACCAGGTAGTAAACCCAAAATCAGTGCGTAGTTTAAAGAGAGTAGTGTCTGGTAGACAAAGCATAAAGTCGTGCCAAATATCAAAAAATTTCTTAACTCTGGCTTCCCTGTCTAAATTAGCCTGCACCCAGTCATGCTGAAATATGGCGTAGAGGCAGGAATAGAACATACCAAAAGTTAGGGTGGTAGGGAATATCCAGTGTCCCAGAATAGCCTTTTTTGCTACAGCTGAGAGAAGACCCAGAAGTGTCTTCTGCGCACTGGGCAGAGCACGTGCTTCAGTACAAGGAAGGATATTAAATAGAGCCCAGTCTAGAGAAGAGGGTACCCGGAGCTTTAGGACACGAGTCCCATATCGTCGAATAGTATCCCAGAAGAGAGCAATTACCGGGCAGGACCATAGACAATGGAACAAATTTGCATCGGCATGAAGACATTTTAAACAGTGGCCGGAACTCTGTTGGGTAATACGGGACAATCGATCTGGGGCTATGTATGCACCATGCAGCAACTTGTATAACATTTCCCAGTATCGAGCTGACGGGATCTGTTTGCGTGATTTGATTGTGGCATTTATGAGAGAGAAAGGCGATTGGGATGGGAGGTGTACACAACAGTCAGCCAGGCCTGTGGTGGTTGATGACCAATCAAATTGCGGTCTGATAAGCGCTCGAAAGGCTGCTACTGATGGGGATATCAGCATTACTTTATCTAATGGGTTAAGAAAATCCACCGCCCGCAATTCTGACACTTGGGACGAGACGAAAGCCGATAATTGAAAGAAAAAAACCTGATGTAAAAACACTGGGGTTATCAACTCACAGAGATCGTCATAAGAGGGAAACTTATGGGAGAATTGGAGCAAAAGATGTCTAAATTGCGTGAAGCCCCTGCTCGCCATTAACCGAAAAACCGGAGCCACTGCACCATTCTGAAAAGCAGGATTATTAAGCCAGGATTGAAAAACAGAAGACTTGTAAGACAAGCCCAGTGCCTTGCGAGCCTTGCACCAGGCAGACCTCCCTACCTTTAGCAATGGATTAGATTTCAAGGAAAGGGGTAGTGCGGAGGGGGGGAGGTGAAGAAAAGCTGACAGCGATAGCAGGCTGGCCATAGCGCAATCGAGGGCGCAGTCGGTGAATCTGGTGGAGTCAGTGAGCCAATCTGTGACTTGGCAATATGACGCCACCACATTAGAGGAGTGGACATCGGGCAAGTTTAGACCCCTCTTGATTATATGGAAGTTGGAGCTTGTGGAGTGCCACTCGTGGTCTCCCCCCGCCCCATATATCTAGAAAACAATGATTGTATAAGCAAAATGTCTCGACTCTTAAGCAGGATAGGTAGCATTTGGAGAGGATACAATATGCATGGGAAAGTGACCATTTTAATTAAGTTGTATCTGCCCACATAGGAGAGGGCAACTTATCCCAGGAAGCCAACAAGTCCCTCAATCCATTTAGGAGTGGGGGGACATTTATCCTGTAGAGATTTGCAATGTCAATGGGAAGGGATACTCCCAAATATGTGAACGAATCGTCCCGACTCCATCGAAAGGGGAAGGAGTCCGTTGGGAAGTCAACCACTCCGGAACCCAACAGAAATGCCCCTGTTTTCTCATAGTTAATCATAAAGCTGGATGCCTCAGGAAAAGCCTCCAAGTATTCTAACAAAGTCGGGACGGCCCGGTCTGGTTGAGAAAAGAAGATAAGTAAGTCATCGGCAAAGGCCACTAGTCTAACCTCCCGGGAGCCAACACCTATGCCCTGAAAGTTTGGATGCGTTAACAACACCCAAAGTAAAGATTCAATGGTCAGATTAAATAACAGGGGGGATGGGGGACAACCCTGACGTGTGCCCCTCCCTAGTGTAAAAGGTCTGGAATTAAGGCCGTTGGTCGTCACCATCGCTGAAGGGGAATCATAGAGCGCTTTAAAGAGGTTTTGAAATGCTAGGCCAAAAAAAATGGTATTTTAGGAAGCGTAGCAGATAGGATCTCCTGGTCCTATCGGCATCGCAGCTAAGCGCAATGGCGGGCGAGTCCAGACAGTTGCCCACCGACCACAAAGCCGTCAAGGCTTGTCGGACATTCAGGGTGGAGTGTCGGCCAGTGAGAAAGCCCGTTTGGGCCAGGGAGATAAATGTAGCCAAAGGCACCTGAAGGCGCTGTGCCATAATACCCGTTAAGAGTTTTAAGTCAATATTTAACAGTGAAATCGGACGGTAAGAGGTTATGAGGTTATGAGGTGGGGGTCCTTATTAGGTTTGGGGCGGACTATTATCCTGGAGGCATTAAAAGAAGGTGGCGGAGTTTCCCCCCGTAAAATATTGTTGTAAAGGGTGTGGAGATGGGGGACCAGGTGACCGCTTAATGACTTGTAAAAATCTGCCGAGAAACCATCGGGGCCTGGGGTTTTATGAGAAGGAAGGTGGGATATGGTACTCCGAATCTCCTCCAGGTGGATCGTGGCATTTAGCGCTTCTCTAGCTTCCGGGCTGAGTTCCGACAAGCCAGACATTGTAAAGAATTTAGCTTGCGGCTTCCAATCATCTGTCTCCGCCCTATAAAAGTCCATAAAATAGGATCTGAAATAGTCATTAATGCTAGAGGGTTCGCTCAGTAGACTACCCGACTCCATATGTATCTGGGTAATAGGAGGAATTGAGGGTTGGTACGATTTAAGCAAATTGGCCAGAAGTTTACCCTGTCTATTACCCCATCTGAAAAGGTGATTCCGTTGAAGGGACCAAAAGTATCTGGCTTTCTCCTCCACTATTGCGGAGTAACACTGCTTGCAAGTTTTATATGTTTCTGCAGATTGGGTTGAGGGGTGGGAGAGATGAGACCTATAGGCCTGCACTAAGGAGGAATGGGCCGCTTACAAATTCTGGCTAAATTTCTTTGCCTTTGCGTGATACATATTCAATGATACAGCCTCTCATGACAGGTTTAGCCAGTTCCCAAAATAAGTTCACATCCTCCACGTGTTCAATGTTGTCATCTAAATAATTATTTCAACACATTTCCAAATGAGCCCGAAACGTGCTCGATTGCATGAGTGTATCAGGGAAACGCCAATTAAACGACTTAAGGAGTGGGGTGCCCAACCGAAGATCCACAGATATTGCCGCATGATCCGATATATGGATCATGCCTATTGATGCCAGTCAAGAAGTGTTGTAGGGAACCGGACAACAGAATGAGATCAATCCGGGAGAAAGAATTGAGGATGCGAATAAAATGAAAAGTCCCGCCCCTCCAGATTTAAGAAGCGCCAAGCGTCTACCAAGGCCAGGTGTTTTTTTAAGTAGGTAGGGCCTTCATTCGCCTGTCTCGGGGAGGGGACACAACGAGAGCCTGAGCGGTCAAGGGTCGGGTCCAAGACTGCATTATAGTCACCCCCACGATACAATGGTCATAGTCATATTCCAGAAGTTTAGCATAAAGGTCTGAGTAAAATTGGAGGTGTGGCCATTGTGGAGCATCAATATTAACCACTAGATATTTCACTCCCTGCAAGGACAACAGTAATATTGAGTACCTACCCTCCAAGTCATTAACTTCCTCCAAGACCACCCAGGGGAGGGATTTACTGATCAAAATAGCAGTGCCTCGTTTTTTGGTAGAGCAAGGGGCAGAAGTTTGAAAATGAAGCCATGGGGTGATCAGACGATTGTTGCGGAGGCCCAATGGGTTTCTTGTAAAAGAATTATGTCGGGTTTAAGTTTATGTAGATGAGACAACACTTTCTTTCGTTTAATAAGTGAGTTCAGGCTCTCTATGTTCCACGAAACGATCCGGAACTCAGTCTTGCGAAAGGGCATATCTTCCGTCATAATTTACAGTGAAAAAAGGAGGGTAGACGTCGTGCGTCACTACAGGGAGAGTGAGGCATTGCCTCTAATAAAGGAGGGAGTGGGACCGTCCCAGCTGCGGCCCCCCACTCGGTGAATCGTAATTCAATGTCACATTACCTACCCGAATCTATATTTTCCAAACATTTTTTAAGGAACCAAATAACAGAAAAACATTAACCGTGAAACATCGAAAAGCAACAATAATAACAACACAGCGTAAGTTAGCCTATAAATGCTCCTCAGTGAAAGGAGAATGGGAATATGAAAAAGCACTATAACCAAGATTAGAAAAAATACTGCCCAGGCTGAAGGCCCAGAGTTCAAGTTGCGACCGATCAGGCACATCGGGTCGAGGTTCTTTGGGGCAATGGCCAAGGCTCATGGAGTAATTCAGTTTCCTGCAGGAGGGCTGCACCAGCCTCATGTGGCCAATCAAAAAAATGTGTAGTTCCATTGTAGAGCACTCAAAGTTGAGCGGGATACAGAAGAGAAAACGTAACATTTTGCACGACTAGTTTCCTGCATAAGGGAGAAAAAGCCCGGCGTTTCACCGACACTGCAGCAGAAAAGTCCTGAAAAAGACGTAGCTGCAAGCCTTGATATTCCAGTGTCTGGAGACGATGAAAAGTTTGAAGTAACCTGGTCTTGTCCACATAGTTAAGGAGACTGTCAGATATTATCTCTGCACGTGACTACAACATGTCATATATTGGACTTATCTCAGCAGCTAGCCTCCAATATGGCAGGGATTATCCTATACTATAAAAGAGTAAGGCTTGGCGTGTCCGTCGCCAAGCCTACTCTGCGCATGCGCGCACAACCAGCGGCGGTTGGCTGCGCGCGCATGTAACCGCCACGGCACGAGCCGGCTGTGTGCTAGCCGCGGCGGTTACAAGATGCACACAGCAGCCGGGTAGAGGCTGCGCTCGCATCCACCCGGCTGCCGCGCGCATCCAACCCCTGAGCGGCGAAGGGAAAGTTCCCTCGCTTCCGCTCTTGAAGGACACAAGCTGCGGTCACGTGGCAGTCCCACGTGACCGCGGCTTGGGTCCTTCAACGAGCGGAAGCGGGGAAACTTTCCCTTCGCCGCTCGGGAAGGTAAGTATGCGGCTGAGAGCTCCAGGGGCAGCTGTCCGAATGCCGATAGAGCATTCGAACAGCCGCCCCATGTCTGGTCTGGGGTCTGAGCTTGGGGGCAAATATCCATGAGAGCGTGGGGGCAAATATCCATGAGAGCTTGGGGGCAAATATCCATGAGAGCTTGGGGGCAAATATCCACGAGCTGGGGCAGTATATCCACGTGCTGGGGCAATATATCCACGAGCTGGGGCAATATATCCACGAGCTGGGGCAATATATCCACGAGCTGGGGCAATATATCCACGAGCTGTGGCAATATCCACGAGCTGTGGCAATATCCACGTGCTGGGGCAGTATCCATGAGCTGGGGCAGTATTAATAATAGACTGCCCTCTGGGCAGGCTTTCCAACTAGTTATACAATAAGAAACTTATACGAGACACAAATATCAATCGTTTATATTCCCTAGAAATTTTCCTAAATTCTTTTAATTGTCTGTGTTTTGCTTTGAAGAATACAATAATCAATAGTCGGATAAAAACATATACAGTGGCAAGAAAAAGTATGTGAACCCTTTGGGATTACATGGAGTTTTGCATGAATTGGTCATAAAATGTGCTCTGATCTTCATCTAAGTCACAACAATTTGAAAAACACAGTCTGCTTAAAATAATACAACACAATACACATTTATCAAAGAGAAACCTATAACAGGAGACATGCAATTCATTAATAAAAACTTACTAATACAAAGTGACTGATTGACTCAGGACAAGGTTTTGCAGAAATTAAACAATGTGAATAAAGCCCCAGGGCCAGATGGAATTCACCCGCGAGTACTGAGAGAGCTATGTGTTGAAATATGTAAACCTCTGTTCTTAATCTTTCAAGATTCTTTTCTTTCAGGAATAGTACCAGAGGATTGGAGAAAAGCTGACGTGGTCCCTATATTTAAGAAAGGTTTAAAATTTGTGCCTGGGAATTATAGACCTGTGAGCTTAACATCTGTGGCTGGGAAAGTATTCGAGGGGTTACTAAGGGATAATATTCAGGAATTTATTGGGAGGTATGATGTAATTGGCAAAAATCAGCATGGTTTCATGAAACACAGATCATGTCAGACTAACCTAATTACGTTCTATGAGGAAGTAAGTAGAAGTATAGATCAGGGGGTCGCAGTGGATGTGATTTATTTAGATTTTGCCAAAGCTTTCGACACGGTTCCACACAAAAGGTTACTATTTAAATTAAGAAAAATTGGTCTAGATGAAAATACTTGTTCTTGGATAGAAAACTGGCTAAAAGATAGGGTACAGAGAGTGGTCATAAATGGTACATTTTCAAGATGGACACCTGTGGTAAGCGGTGTCCCTCAGGGGTCTGTTATAGGACCAATACTATTCAATTTATTTATAAATGACCTTGAGATAGGCATTGAAAGCCATGTATCAGTGTTTGCAGATGACACAAAACTAGGAAAAGTAATACAATGTGAGCAGGATGTTCCTTCGCTGCAGAGGGATTTAGATAGATTGGGGGACTGGGCACTTAAATGGCAGATGAAATTTAATGTAGATAAATGCAAAGTTATGCACTTTGGAGTGAAGAACGCACAAGTAATTTATACCCTAAATGGTACGGAGTTCGGGAAATCCAAGCAGGAGAAGGATTTGGGAATAATCATAGACTTCAAACTAAGTAACAATGTGCAATGTCAAACAGCAGCCGCCAAGGCAAGCAAAGTATTGGCATGCATTAAAAGGGGAGTTCACTCACGGGATGAAAACATAATTTTGCCTCTGTATAAATCAATGGTCAGGCCGCACCTTGAATATGCCGTGCAATTTTGGGCACCGGTCTTAAAAAAAGATATTATAGCGCTAGAAAAAGTGCAGAGACGGGCAACTAAATTAATAAGGGGAATGGAAGGGTTAAGTTATGAGGCAAGATTAACAAGCTTAAACCTGTTTAGTTTAGAGAAACGGCGCCTTAGAGGGGATCTGATAACCTTATATAAATATATACGGGCCATTATCAACCATTGTCTGATAACCTATTCATAAACAGGACTATACATAGGACAAGGGGTCATCCATTTAGACTGGAAGAAAGAAAATTTAGCTTAAAGCATAGGAAGGGTTATTTTACGGTGAGAACAATAAAGCTGTGGAATTCTCTGCCTGTTGAGGTGGTTGGGTCAGAGTCTGTACAGACTTTTAAAAAACGACTAGATGACTTCCTGCAGACACAGAATATTAAGGGTTATAATATTTAATATGTGGGTAAAAGCTTCTTGATCCAAGGAGAAATCTGACTGCCATTCTGGGGTCAAGAAGGAATTTTTTCCCAGTATGTTGCATATAGGCAAGCATTTCAGACTGGGTTTTTTGCCTTCTTTTGGATCAACAGCAGTAGGTTATGTGGGAGAGGCTGAACCCGATGGACGCATGTCTTTTTTCAGCCTATATAACTATGTAACTATGTAACAAACATATGTTTTCATGTGTTTATTGAACATAACATGTAAACATTTACAGTGCAGTGTGGAAAAAGTATGTGAACCCCTAATGACTTCTCCAAGAGCTAATTGGAGCCAGGAGTGAGCCAACCTTGAGTCCAATCAGTGTGATATTATTGAATGTGTTGCTGAAAGCTGTCCTGCCCTTTAAAAACACACACCAGTTTTGGGATTACTGGTTTCAAGAAGCACTGCCTGATGTGAACCATGCCTCGCAGAAAAGAGCTCTCAGAAGACCTACGATCAAGAATTGTTGACTTGCATGAAGCTGGAAAGTGTCACGTTCAGCCACAATGACGGTACCCGGCATGCGCCAAGTAGGGCCCAGGTATGAGGAAAAGCCGCTATATGCAGAGATGCGTGACACAATGATCTAGGATATGTGAATAAACCACAGGAGACACTGGGGACCTCTGTACGGCTATACCGAAGGAGCCCTATACTGATAGATCAGTCCTTAGAGTGGCGGAATCTGCACTAATAGAAAAAGGTTACCTTTGTAGCCGTGCAGAGTCCTGGGGAAAACACAGACACCTGAAGGAGTGTACTCAACAACTTGCAGGGAAGGACTTCAATATACAAAAGCCGTGGTCTAAAGGGATACACAACATATAATACAATATGCACAGAACCGCTAGGGATGTCCAGAAGAGTGGTCAATGAATAAGCCAGGGGTCAAAACCAAAATGTATACCTTGAGCCAAAGCGGGGATATAGCACCAGAGAAATCCGTCAGCCAGGCCAGAGGGTCAATACCAGGAAGTCAATCAGAAACCTAGAACTCAGACAAGGGGGAAACACTGAGAAAGCACTAGGATAGAATGACAGGGAGCTCTCAGGAACAAATCTGTAGCTGAAGTGAACCAGGATGCAAGAGCATGCTGATATGGGCCCATGACTTTAAATAGGGGAGTAATCAGCCCATATCACCAGCAGAAGCTCAACGAGCAAAGAACTTAACCCCTGAGCTGCATGTCAGGGAAAGCAGCACAGGGAAACACAGACATAAGTAATACAGAGGGCAGGGAGACAGGGTTGGAACGTGGGAACGTGACAGAAAGGGTTACAAAAGTATCTCCAAAAGCCTTGATGTTCATGTGTCCACGGTAAGACAGACTGTCTACAAATGGAGAAAGTTCAGCACTGTTGCTACTCTCCCTAGGCATGGTCGTCCTGTAAAAATGACTGCAAGAGCACAGCGCAGACTGCTTAATGAGGTAAAGAAGAATCCTAGAGTGTCAGCTAAAGACTTACAGAAATCCCTGGCACATGCTAACATTTTTGTTGACACATCTACAATAAGGAAAACATTAAACAAGAATGGAGTACATGGGAGGACACCACGGAGGAAGCCATTGCTGTCCAAAAAGAATATTGCAGCACGTTTGAAGTTTGCAAAAGAGCACCTGGATGTTCCACAGCACTACTGGCAAAATATTCTGTGGACAGATGAAACCAAAATTGAGTTGTTTGGAAAAAACACACAACACTATGTGGAGAAAAAAAGGCACAGCACACCAACATCAAAACCTCATCCCCACTGTAAAACATGGCGGAGGGAGCATCATGGTTTGGCATCATGGTTTGGGGCTGCTTTGCTGCCTCAGGGCCTGGACTGATTGTTGTCATTGATGGAAAAATGAATTCCAGAGTTTATCAATACATTTTGCAGGAAAACGTAAGACCATCTGTCCGCCAACTGAAGCTCCGCAGAGGATGGGTGATGCAACAGGACAATGACCCAAAGCATACAAGTAATTTAACAAAAGAATGGCTTCAGCAAAACAAAATACGCCTTCTGGAGTGGCCCAGTCAGAGTCCTGACCTCAACCCGATTGAAATGCTGTGGCATGAATTTAAGAGATAGATTTATACCAGACATCCCAAGAATATTGCTACTCCGAAACAGTTTTGTGAAGTGGAGTGGTCCAAAATTACTTCAGATCGTTGTGCAGGTCTGATCTGCAACTACAGGAAATGTTTGGTTGAGGTTATTGCTGCCAAAGGAGGGTCAACCAGTTATTAAGTCCAAAGGTTCACATACTTTTTCCACCCTGCACTGTGAATGTTTACATGTTCTGTTCAATAAAAACATGAAAACATATAATGTTTGTGTTATATTATTTTAAGCAGACTGTGTTTTTCAAATTGTTGTGACTTAGATGAAGATCAGAGCACATTTTATGACCAATTCATGTAAAACTCCACATAATCCCAAAGGGTTCACATACTTTTTCTTGCCACTGTATATATTTATTACGTATACAAAAAAGTTTCAAATCTCATATCATAAACAAAAATTTATAAACCACAATCCATCAACACATAAAAACTAGCTTCACTATACATGTATTTCCTGTTAGTAGCTGCATATATGATTAATATAATTTACCTTATCAGTTAGTAACTAATACACTAATGGTTAATAAACATTTGCTCCCCAGCCTTACATCGAGCTCCGTTACTGCCGGAGCTGGCCATGACGCAGAGTTTAACATCGAGCTAGTATAGTACATCGCCCTCAAATTTTTCCTTCTTTTTTTTCTCAGTCCCAGGGCACTAGTTGCTGCCAGAGAGTCAGACGTTGGGGACATTTCTCCTTGTTTGTTGCTGCACCGACTGAGACCCGTCACGGCCGCACCACCTGCAACAGAACACCACCGGGGGCGACCTTCGTTACAATTTTTTGGGCTGCTCTGCTGTCGCTCTCGATAAACTACCTAAGCTACCTTGTGACATTACAGCCAGTCTCATTAGGAACCCCAGGTCCAATTTTTGGAGTCCCAGGGACCCCTCTGGGGGCAATTTCAGAACATAACTTTTCTCAATTTCTTCCTGTGGAGACATTGCTTTATCGGAGTCCCAGTGTCCCAGTGATTGAGCACCGAACTTTCACTGTTCACAGTTTAACTCTCGAACAGCTGTGGAGACGTTGATTCTGCGAAACAGCCAGTCTCATTGAGGACCTCAGGTCCAATTTTTTTGAGTCCCAGGGACCCCCCTGGGGCGCTTTCAGAACGTAACTGCTCTTACTTTCTCTACCTGTTGGCAAGTGTTTAATCAAATAATTTTTTCTGTCCCCTTTAGTTGGGGGCGTCCTTTTTACTCACCAACTGGCCTTGACACGGCACAATTTTTTTGAACACAACCACCTATAATTTTTTTTTACCTGTGTGTTATATTTCACATCCGCACTAATTTTCTGCCTATCAATTTTTCTATGTCTCAGAGATCTTCTGGGGTGACATTCATCATTGTCAAGTGGCTCTCCTACATGCCGTTTTGTTCCCGTTTTCCTTTGTTGTTTAGTTATGGAGAAATTTGTAACAGCCGGGAAGTCCTCTAAGAAGTCTACGGCCAAAGTACCAGCGAAACCCGCTCTCAAAAGTGCCTCATTATCTGACCATTCTTCCCCGCGCTACCGTTATTCCACGGACTCTATATCGGATGTATTACCCCCCCTCGGACACTCCTATACTGGCGGCTCGAATGGATCTACCACCGAGTGTAGCAGATATTTTGACTGCTATCTCACCTCTTCTGGATGACAAATTTGGCAAACTGGCCGCCACCATTGAATCTGTCTTGGCCCATAGGCTTACGGAGGTTGAGGATCGTGTCTCAACTCTGGAGGATGGGTTCCAACCATTACAGGCACAACTTGAAAAACAGGACCTGATCATTCAGGGGTTAACCGAAAAGCTGGACGATCTGGAAAACCGTAGTCGTTACAATAACCTGAGGGTTATCGGTCTCCCAGAATCTGTGAAGGGCCAGGCGTTGAATGACTGGGCTGCGGACTGGCTGCCATCTCAATTGGGATATGCTGATTCATCACGCCCTGTTGCTGTGGAAAGGGATCACAGGGTGGGGCCTGACTTGAACCCCCGGGCTGGGCGCCCGAGACCAGTTATCATGTGTCTTGTCAGGTATATTGGAAGGGAAAAATTAAAATGGATGTCTGTAGCTATTTTGTTTTTAAATAGAAAGTTTTTTCTTTTTCAATTTTCTCTAGTTTTAGAAATGAACAGAGATTTTTTTTTTTTTAATAGTTCATGGCTAGGTGACCAGACATGAGGGAATCTTAAAATGTTTTTGTGTGATATAATGCCGAGCTAAGTATAGAGAGAGGAATTCAACTGATAAAGAGACCCAGTAAAATTTTGATAGGAGTAGGGAAATAAATCTAATTCTGGCATGGGAGACATAATGTCTACACTGAGAGAAGAAGGTCTTTGTGTGTAGATTGACCTCTTGACATGAGATAAGAAATATAAAAATTAAATGGTGGAATTAATTAAGAAGTGCAATACTGCCCTCTAGAGGATAGTAAATATTATATTTAATATAATGAATAAGTTGCCAGTGACGTCAAATTGACTATAATTGAAGCCGCAATGTTCGTGGCATTCATTCAGATTTACACGACAATGCATTCAGACTTCCAGGAGGCATTCCCGCAGAGATTCCAGGACATGAGGCATTCAGAGACTTACACACATCGCTAAGACAACCATCCCTGGACAATGCACTCAAGATTTCACACCAAATCTCTAACTCTCATGCATTGATTATCTGATATTGATAATTTTCACATATTCCAAAAACAATATTACATAAAGAATATTCCAAGGCAGTAACTCATCAAAATCCAGATTGGAGAGGTAATGTATGAGAGCTATTTAAATTAAGGAATTAATGTAATTATATATATTTGTAGTATTTCTTGCAACAGATTGACTGAGATTTCTCAGATTTTGTTAGCTCCAGAATCTAAAACATTTCTATTCTGCAGATAGAGATATGAAGAAGTGGACATAAGGATTTATCCTAAAAAAAAACTGTTGTAAGATTGATATACCGATATATATATATATATATATATATATATATTGAATTTGGAAATTACTGTGATTGAAATTAATAAGCAAGGAATTATATAACTACAAAATATAAAAAGTAGAAGATTAGAAGCTTAATTCTCGATATTAGAGGAGGATTCACTAAATAAGTTTTTATTATTTATCATCCTAAAAATAGATAGTGATAGCTCATCTTTTGTTGATCCACGTAGTATAAAGATATATATATATATCTATAAGATCTAGCTTGTTAAACATTGTTTTCTGGGAAATACATGTTTCATTAAGCTTGGGGGTCTCATTTCTACAAAATATTTGGGAATTGTTGTAATCTTTGTGTTCTCACTGCCACCAGCAATTGTGGGGGTCTCACTTCTAGAAGATATCTGGGAATTGTTGTAATCTGTGTGTTCTCAGTGCCACCAGCAATTTTGGGGGTCAGTCATTTATACAAAATATCTGGGAATTGTTCTAATCTTTGTGCTCTCACTGCCAGCAGCAATTGTCCAATTGTCGGGGTCTCATGTCTAGAAGATATCTGGGAATTGTTCTAATCTTTGTGTTCTCACTACCACCATCAATTGTGGGGGTCAGTCATTTATACAAAATATCTGGGAATTGTTCTAATCTTTGTGTTCTCACTGCCACCAACTATTTTGGGGGTCAGTCATTTCTTCAAAATATCTGGGAATTGTTGTAATCTGTGTGTTCTCACTGCCACCAACTATTTTGGGGGTCAGTCATTTCTACAAAATATCTGGGAATTGTTGTAATCTTTGTGTTCTCACTGCCAGCAACTATTTTGGGCTCTTTCTACAAAATATCTGGGAATTGTTGTAATCTTCGTGTTCTCACTGCCACCAACTATTGGGTGTCAGTCATTTCTACAAAACATCTGGGAATTGTGGTAATCTTTGTGTTCTCACTGCCACCAACTATTTTGGGGGTCAGTCATTTCTACAAAATATCTGGGAATTGTTGTAATCTTTGTGTTCTCACTGCCACCCGCAATTGTGGGGGGACTCATTTCTACAAAATATCTGGGAATTGTTGTAATCTTTGTGTTCTCACTGCCACCAACTATTTTGGGGGTCAGTCATTTCTTCAAAATATCTGGGAATTGTTGTAATCTGTGTGTTCTCACTGCCACCAACTATTTTGGGGGTCAGTCATTTCTACAAAATATCTGGGAATTGTTGTAATCTTTGTGTTCTCACTGCCAACAACTATTTTGGGGGTCTCCTTTCTACAAAATATCTGGGAATTGTTGTAATCTTTGTGTTCTCAATGCCACCAACTATTTTGGGTGTCAGTCATTTCTACAAAACATCTGGGAATTGTGGTAATCTTTGTGTTCTCACTGCCACCAACTATTTTGGGGGTCAGTCATTTATACAAAATATCTGGGAATAGTTGTAATCTTTGTGTTCTCACTGCCACCCGCAATTGTGGGGGGACTCATTTCTTCAAAATATCTGGGAATTGTTCTAATCTTTGTGTTCTCACTGCCACCATCAATTTTGGGGGTCAGTCATTTATACAAAATATCTGGGAATTGTTGTAATCTTTGTGTTCTCACTGCCACCATCAATTTTGGGGGTCAGTCATTTCTACAAAATATCTGGGAATTGTTCTAATCTTTGTGTTCTCACTACCACTAGCAATTTTGGGGGTCAGTCATTTATACAAAATATCTGGGAATTGTTCTAATCTTTGTGTTCTCACTGCCAGCAGCAATTGTGGGGGTCTCACTTCTAGGAGATATCTGGGAATTGTTGTAATCTGTGTGTTCTCACTGCCACCAACTATTTTGGAGGTCAGTCATTTCTACAAAATATCTGGGAATTGTTGTAATCTTTGTGCTCTCACTGCCAGCAACTATTGTGGGGGTCTCATTTCTACAAAATATCTGGGAATTGTTCTAATTTTTGTGTTCTCACTGCCACCTGCAATTGTGGGGGTTTCATTTCTACAAAATATCTGGGAATTGTTCTAATCTGTGTGTTCTCACTGCCACCCATCAAGGGGTCTCACTGACGTATAGGAGGTTTATGGGAATTGTAATCTGCGTCTTCTCACTGCCAGCTATCAGGGGGTCCCACATACTTCTAGCAGATTTCTGCAAATTGTAATCTGTGTCTTGTCACTGTTGCCAGCTATCACTGGGTCCTATCAGGGGGTCTCACTGAGTTGTAGGTGGTTTCTGGGAATTGTAATTTGTGTCTTGTCACTGCCACCCATCAGGGGGTCTCACTGATTTATAGGAGGTTTCTGGGAATTGTAATCTGTGTCTTGTCACTGGCTACCAGCTGTCAGGGTGTCTCACTGAGTTATACCAGAGTTCTGGAAATCTTTAATCTTTATACCAGAGTTGAATCAGAGTTCTGTATATCTTTAATCTATATATCACTCACCATGTCAGAAAGACCAAAAAGGACAGGCAGACGCTCCCAGACACAGATAAGAGGGCAAACAGCCTCTGTGTCGGGAGGCTGTACCTCTGGTCGTCGTGGACGTGGTGCATCCTCTGCAGGGGCACGCTTGTCCTTTTTAACTGGTGCTGGCCGTCTTAAGCAGCAGCAACATACAGAGGAATTGCAGGATTGGCTAACCAGGCCATCCTCATCCTCCCAGTCCTCTGCCAACCAGGCTTGTAGTGCTTTACAGTCCACCTCAGCTGCCAAAGCATCTAATGCAGCCTCCATGTCCACAGCTACTCCTGCCGTAGCCTCACTATCACACACGGAGGAGTCAGCTGAATTGTTTGACTACAATAACAGTGACATGCTGCTTGAGGATGCGCAGCAAGTACAGTGCTCTGATTCAATCTCTGAGGTTGAGGAAGGGAGTATAATCAACCTAGAGGAAGGGGGTGCCAGTGATGACACACAAATAACTGGCACTCATGTTGCCCCAGCAGCTGCAGCATACTGCCAAGTTGGCTCCAGTGACGATGAGATAGGGGGTAATGACAATGATGATGAGGTCACTGACTCCACCTGGGTGCCTCTTCGAACAGAGGAGTCAAGTGAGGAGGAGGTGGAGGAGGCACAACATCCTCTATGACCAACCATCCACTAGCCAGTCCAAGGCATCAGATGTCACAGCTGCTCAGGTGCAGAGCGCTGTTGTCTCGCAGCACACGTCCACGATTTCTGCTGTCTGGGAGTTCTTTAAGAAATGTGCATCAGACCGCACCATTGCTATTTGTAATCTATGTCAGATGAGGCTCAAGCTTGGGAAAGACACCGGACGCTTGGTACCACGTGCTTGAGGCAACATATGACCACCTGCCACGCATCCCGTTGGCACAAAACTTTGCTTAGGTCCTCCTCACCTGTCTCTACCCCCACTATTTGTCCTGCCATGTCATTGACTCCAACCTCCACTGACAGGGATGATGCTACAGTAATGGATGTACCAGGTCCTTCCTCACAATGTGACAGCATCCCATCAGCTGAAGATTTACGCAGTCAGATTACATTGCCCCAGCTGCTGCAGCGTAAGAAAAAATATAGTCCCAACCATCCCCAAGCACAGCGTCTAAATGCCTGCTTAGCAAGATTACGCGCATTGCAGCTGCTGCCTTTCCAGCTGGTGGACTCTGCTTCCTTACGTGAATTTGCTGAATGTGCTGTACCACAGTGACAGGTTCCAAAACGCCATTACTTTTCACGGAAGGCCATTCCAGCACTATACCAGCACGTGGAAGACAATGTTATGGTGTCATTGGGAAAGGCAGTCAGCAGCAAGGTGCATGTGACTTTAGACACGTGGTCCAGCAAGCATTGACAGGGCCGTTACATTTCTTTCACGGCACACTGGGTAACTCACATTGCAGCTGGGAGGGATCCAAGACGGGGCTCTGTGCTGGAGCTTGTTCATCTACCACACCTCCAGAAAGCTGCTTGTATGAGGTCTGTCTGCTCCACCACCACCTCTTCCTCCTCCTTCTCTGTCTCTGGCGAAGTGGCAGTTAAACCGACGCGTGACGGGCTGCGCAATGGCTCAAGCAAAAAGATGCCATACTGTGCTTGAGCTGGTTTGTTTAGGGGACAGGAGCCACACCGGGCCAGAAATTCTGTCAGCTCTGCAGGGGCAGGTGCAGAGATGGTTAACATCACGCCAGCTTCACCTGGGAATGGTCGTCTGTGATAATGGCAGCAACCTTCTCTCCGCCCTACGCCAGGGTAAGTTGACGCATGTACCATGCCTAGCACACGTCCTAAATCTGGTGGTACAGCGTTTCCTAACCAGGTACCCAGGGCTGGCAGAGCTTCTCAGCCAGGCCAGAAAAGTCTGCAGCCACTTCAGACGGTCATTCCCAGCAAGTGTTCGCCTGGCAGAAATTCAAAGAGAATTCCACCTTCCCACAAAAAGTCTGATCTGTAACATGCCCACCAGGTGGAACTCAACATTAGTAATGCTGCAGCATCTGCACAAGCAGCATAGGGCCATCAATGAGTACCTGTGTGAGTATGGCACAAGGACAGGTTCAAGTCAACTTGGTCCCCCCCCGCAGTGGCTGATGATCAACGATGCATGCACTGTACTGTCACCATTTAAGGAGGCAACGAGGATGGTGAGCAGGGACAGTGCATGCATCAGTGACACAATTCATTTACTGTTCCTGCTGGAGCACACTCTGCGGGGAATTATAGATGTGGCTCTGGAGGCAGAGCAGCAGGAGGAAGAGGAGGCCTTCCCTAGCTCTCAAGGCCCCAGTCTTTCCGCAGACAGCATTCTGAGTCCTCCTCAGATCATACAGGAGGAATATTTAAGTAGTGGGGGCATTGAAGGTGGGGATTCCTCAAGGGAGGGTTTTGTGTGCCCAGAAACACAAGGACTAGTACGTGGCTGGGAGGAGGAAGTGCACGACGGGGTCATCTTCATTGACCAGGAAGACTCAGAGGCTAATGCCACCTCCAACCTACACTGCATGGGCTCCCTTATCCTGCAAAGCCTGGTAAAGGACCCCAGGATTTGTGCTATCAAGGAGAGGGATCATTACTGGTTGGCAAGCCTTCTTGATCCACGATACAAGGGTAAAGTTGCAGAGCTCATCCTGCTCGCACAGAGGGAGGACAGGATGAAAAAACCTGAGAAAGCACACTGGATGAAGGGCAACCTAGTAGCTGCATAGCATATTGGCTAAATTCTGGCAAGTGATCCAATCTCAACACCCAGTAAGCCAGTGGATAATCTGCTGGAAAGGTATCCAGGTCTGCCCTTGCCCCTAGGTAGTCCTGCACCAAAGCGACACTTGTGTAACACCTTTCTAGGCACTGGTAGGTTACCAAGTGATGACACAGGTGTTTCTGCGGCTGCGGTTGATCAGAGGAAGAGCGGTGAAAGGGGCCGCTTGACTGATGTCTTTTCCAATTTTTTTAGTTTCGCTAAAGGGACGCCCAGGGACGTCAAATGTAGGCACCCATTGCCAGCGTCTTCACCGTATGGTGCAGGACTACCTAGGGGCAAGGGCAGACCTGGATACCTTTCCAGCAGATTATCCACTGGCTTACTGGGTGTTGAGATTGGATCACTTGCCAGAATTTAGCCAATATGCTATGCAGCTACTAGGTTGCCCTTCATCCAGTGTGCTTTCTGAAAGGACGTTCAGTGCCGCTGGAGGTTTTGTCACAGACAAAAGAGTGCATCTGTCCACCGACTCTGTAGACCGGCTGACATTTCTAAAAATTAATCAGTCCTGGATCAGCAGCTATCAATCCCCTGATGCTGACGTAACGGAATAGATCGGGGATCTCTTTTGCATTCACAAAACCTCCACCACTGCACTCTTCCACAATACCACAAAAGGGTTACGGTGTGAAGGCACTTTCTGCCACCAAAGGCACAATATTTGGCTGCACTGACGCCTGTACCAGATTCATATCATTTTAAAATTTGACTGCAGGGTCCAACTCTGCACTTTTCCACAATACCACAAAAGGGTTACGGTGTGAAGGCACTTGCTGCCACCAAAGGCACAATATTTGGCTGCTCTGATGCCTGTACCAGATTCATATCATTTTAATATTTGACCGCAGGGTCCAACCCTACACTCTTCCACAATACCACAGAGGGGTTACTGTGTGACGGCACTGTTGCCGACACTAAAGGCCCAATTATAAAGCACCTATTGTTACTTTCATCCAAAGCCTGCATAAGTTTCAACATAATTTAACCAAAAAATAACTAAACTTGTTCTGCGTGTCCTAAAATGTCTCCTTTTTTAATACAAATTGCCGCCCCAGGCAGGAAGATGATGCGGCTGTCGCCAACTGGAAGTGGTTTGATCGGCGGATTCCGCGATCACCTGGTAGCGATTCACTTTGATCGGGAGACCACGCGATCATCTGGTAGCGATTTGTTCTAATTGAGGACCAAAATTGTATTTAAAGTCTGTCTGTAGACACAATGGGCACTATTAGATCACTAACGCAAACGTTAACACTCACATGCGTAAGCATTAACGTTTACTGCGATATTTACCGCATATTACAATCCAAACGCAAACGGGTTAAAAAACCTGTTTGCATTTGGTACCTTGCGCAGCGCTGCGCGAGGTTTCTGTACTTTGTGCTCCCTATGCTTAAGATCGGGAACGCAAAGTGTTTATCAGCGCTGGAATTACATTGTCCCAGCGCTGATTAACGCCTGGCTCTGGTCAACGAGAAGTTAACCAGAGCCAGGACTTGGTGTTAACGGATTCCACTTCTGCAGAATCCGTTAACACCAGCTTAAAAAACAAAAAAAATGAATCCTATACTCACCCAATGTCCTGCGGCTCCGACCGCCTCCTCTGTCCGGCGGGAGCAGGGAAAGACTGGGGGGAAAAATTCCCCCCAGTCTCCCCTGCGTATCCATACGCCGACCGGCCGGATCTCGCGAGGCGAGATCCAGCTGGTCACGTGACTGGCAGGGAGGCACTCAATGGAGTCCTATGGACTCCAGCAAGTGGATGCTCGTGGCTGTGCTCAGCACTGCCGCGAGCATCCAGCATTGTTACGCTCGATAATAATGCAGGCAGCATTTTTTGCGCCTCCATTGTAATCCAGCGTTAAAACGTGGGCGCAAAGGGGAAATCTGCAGGTGCAGTTTTTCCTCCCTTTCGCCCACGTTTTAACGCAAAGAGCGTAATAGGGCCCAATATGTTACGTCACTTTTTGCCACTGATGAAGCCTGTTGATCAGGCGAAACGCGTTTGGCCTGTTTTATTTTCATTTATTCACTAATAAATTTTGATATTCCACTTTTTTACTGCCTAGTTTTATCAATTGGTGGATATCTGATCTCCTCGGGCTGTACACATGCAAAGGAAGAATCCTGTTTGGACCACTTTGGGGTATACAGGTGACCCTATAATACCTGCAGCGTATTCATTTGAGAGCTGGTAGCTCTCATTCTGTGTGAGTACTAAGGAATACGTTTGCCATTTGTTCTTTACGGTACAATATTGCACCATATATGTTTTATGTTTTTTTGAGGTATCTCGATAGAAGAAGCCCCTCACTGCTCATGCACCCACGTTGTCCATCAGGGCCTAACATTTACATCAGAAGGACATTTCATTCCTCCTTGGTTTGTATGGGTATCCTGTGAAGCGTTGACCCATGTCCTTCTTTTTTTTCTTGTACAATACATGTGAATTCCACCTACATTTGGTTGGTACTGACGTAAGACGGCGAATAACCCACCAGACCATACACTATAAGAGGTTGCGACCCCCTGGGAAGTGGTCTACTGCTCAGTTACTGAGCCACCAACCAGGAGGCTCTACAACACGTGAGTGTATACCTTCAGATTGTATACCTGTATTTCGATTTTTAACGGGATTATACTATGTGTTGAGGTTGGCGAGGCTGGGATCCTGGATGGGTGCTATGTTTCACTCCTATTTGGGTTGTGGTCCCTTTAAGGACAACCAAAGGGTTAACCTTCCTGTCCAGGAAGGGATTTAAAGGGTGGCAACTCCCAGAGAGGATGGTGGGAGTTGAGGAAAAGCTGTCAGCTGTGGAGCTGAAGGCCATGCCTTGTCAGCTGGAGCTGGACTGAATCAGAAAGGTCAGAGCGGTGTTGCTGTGCCTTGCTGGAAAGGACTTATATTTTTTGGGAAAGGATTCCCCAGGTTTGGGACTTTCGTTCAAGTAGGTGAGCCACACTTCTTTTCTATTTTTGTGCTGAAGAGCTGGACTTTACTTTAATTGCGCTGGAGATAAGCGTGCGTTTCATGTTTAAAGTTTTGGCTGCCCTGAAAGGAGAAATTAAAGTGATTTGTTGCATCCAACACGTTGTGTGAGTGGTCTGTGGGCCCCCCAACATTACAACTGGGGGAGGATGCGGCACGAAACTACCCCTCACAAGCGAAGCGAGTGGAATTGAAGGAGAATCAGGCCAGAAGATGGTCGCCATTATGAGCCAGGCGGCCATCTTGTTCAGAATATTGGTTCACTTGAAATAACTAGGTAGATTTTAGTTGGAATTAGAATGAAGCTTACATAGAATCTTAGGAATGTGTTAGATCAGCAGAGAAGCAATTAAAATTAAGGAAGATCCGGGCTGTTCCTGGCACACGGGGACAGGATGAGAAATGGATACACCAAGGTCACAGAGGCCTGCAGCGAGACAAAGAAGAGCGTAGAAACATCTACAACATCTTATCTACAACAAATAACAGGGAAGGCTCTAGGGAGGTGGGCACAGGCCGGATTGAGCGTAGCAGCAAATCATCTTCTGTCAAACTAACATGAAGCTTGCCAATTTATGGCCAATGTATGGAATGTCTTTGTAATTGACCAAGGGAGGTACTAACCCACGTGGGGTGGGATAGTGTCACCGGGATGTGGGTTAATTGGGATGTACCTAATTATGTATTCGGGGTATAAAACCCCTTGTCGGGGTGAGTTCGGGGCTCACTCTTTGCGATTCAATCCTGTGTGAGCATTGTGTGACGTCACAAATAAAGTTTGCCTTTCCTAAAGAGACTCGTGTTCAGACAATCCTTGCTCGTGTCGGTCCGGCCTCGTCCCGAGTGAACCAAGTGGATTCCGGTTACATTTCTTGGGGGCTCGTGAGCCGGGATACGGGCCCTTGCCGGCACGGCAACGACTGCTGGACACTGAAGCGGTTGACTGCAGGTGCGAGTGATCCCGCCGGTTGGGCGTCCGTTGAAGGTGAGCTGACATCTGCAGGCGCCAAGCAGGATTTCCTGTTCAGTGGACCTTGTCTCGTCCCAAATGGACCCCCGGCCCGGGAAGCTGGGACACCCTGAGTCTGAGGAAACAGCGAGCAGCGCGGCGATAGGTAAAGTGTTTTCTATGTTTGTATGTGTATTAGAGATACCGGTATAAGGGGAATTGTCCGACCATAGTCAGATAAGGAGACCCGCGGCCACGGTCTCGTTGACATACCGAACCCGGCGCCGACAGCACGGACAAGCAAAGGAGCCAGAGTGGCTAGCGCGTGTCTGAACCCGGGGGATCGGATGTTAACCGAAGTGTAGTTCTGTAAGAGAGGGAGAGGGTAGCCACGTGGAGTTGTATAGTCATAGTCAGTGTTTGTAAATAAAGCTTCTGCACGTGGACAAGGAAAGGAGGAGGGATTTCTGTGACTGGGCTGAGAGCCCTGAGTCAGTGCTAGTGTGTACGTCGTGTAGTGAAGGGGGCCAATTGGGGCCAGCGGTAGCTGCAGCGGTAGTGGTGCCGGGTGGGAAGATTACCCATAGGCAAATTGGAATTGCAGACGGGAGTGTTGTTATAGAACGGGGTGCACATAGTCACAAGCAGACAAGAGTTGAGATCAATCAATTGGGTATAAGGAGCCAAGAGGAGGGACGGCATGCCCTCGGCTAGTAGAAAGAGTAGAATTGTTTATGTATTGTTTTGTGCTGAATGTATCTGGTACAAGTGTAGCGCTCACTCCCGGAGGAGCCGCTGAAATTGAACCTCGGGTCAGTCTCCCCGCACTAGGGAATAAATATACTCCAGCACCGTAGTGGATTTTATAAATTATATAGTTTACTAGAATAAATGGCATATAATGAATAACACGGTATACGTACAGTTGTGTTCAAATTTATTCAACCCCCAATGCTGTAAAAGGTTTTAGGGAATTTAGTGTACATTTGTAATTGTATTCAGATGAAATCCTACAGGATTTTAAGAACCATGCAACTAAAATGACATCAATTGGTTTTGTAATACAGTAGTAAATGTTTGTGAATTCTTCATTGACACAACAAACTCAACCCTTAAGACTACCACTGAAGAACAGAGGTTCATTCAAGTTTTCAATCAGGTATTGAAAACACCGTGGATGTCACGGAGCAGCAATAAAGCATAATAAGCACCAATTAGGCAGCTTTAAAATGACTGTGATACTCAGCTCCTTCTAGACAACTGGTGTGGTTACAAACATGGTGAAGTCAAGAAATGGTCCAGGAAGACAAGAGAAGAGGTGATTACTCTTCACAAAGGGCAAGGCTATAAGAAGATTGCAAAGATGTTAAACATACCAAGAGAGACCATAGGAAGCATCATTCCGCAAATTCAAGGCAAAGGGCACTGTTGAAACGCTACCGTGGCAGAAAGAAGATGCTGACTTCGACTGCTGTGCGCTACCTGAAGCGTAGAGTGGAGAAAAGTCCCCGTGTGACTGCTGAGAACTGAGAAAAGATTTGTCAGATGTGGGTACTGAAGTTTCAGCTCAGACAATACGGCGCACACTGCGTAATGAAGGCCTCCATGCCAGAACTCCAGGCGCACGCCCCCTTGCTGTCTCCAAAGAATAAGAAGAGTCGACTGCAGTATGCCAAAAGTCATGTGGACAAACCACAGAAGTTTTGGGATAGTGTTCTGTGGACTGAAGAAACAAAATAGAACTGTTTGGGCCCATGGATCAACGCTATGTTTGGAGAGGAAGAACAAGGCCTAGTGAAGAAAAGACACCTTGGCCTACTGTGAAGCATGGCAGGGGGTCAATCATGCTTTGGGGCTGTTTTGCTTCTGCAGGTACAGCGGGAAGCTTCAGCTTGTGCAAGGTACCATGAATTCTCTTCAGTACCAGGAGATATTGGATGACAATGTGATGCAGTCCGTCACAAAACCTGAGGCTTGGGAGACGTTGGACCTTTCAACAGGACAATGATCCCAAGCATACCTCCAAGTCCACTAGAGCATGGTTGCAGATTAAAGGCTGGAACATTTTGGAGTGGCCATCGCAGTCACCTGACTTAAATCCGATTGAGAACCTCTGGTGGGACTTAAAGAAACCAGTTGCAGTGCGCAAGCTAAGAATGTGACTGAACTGGAGGCTTTTGCCCATGACGAATGGGCGAAGATACCCGTAGATCGCTGCAAGACACTTGTGTCAAGCTATGCTTCACGTTTAAAAGCTGTTATAACTGTAAAAGGATGTTGTACTAAGTACTAAGATTGAATGTCACTTGGGGGTTGAATAAAACTGATAATGATGTGAGCACAGAAAAGACATTTGTGGTTATTTCATTATAAATGTTATGTTATATTTGTCTGACCAAGACCTCTTTGATTTAATTGTAAGCAAGATGACTGAATGATCAAAATCAATGTCAAACTGGCCAAAACACTCAATTTCAGTGGGGGTTGAATAATTTTGAACACAACTGTATATATATTTACAGTACTTCGTAATGCGGGAAACGCGCAGCGGAAAAGAAAAGGAAAAATATATCTTTAACCCCCTTTTCGGTTGGGGAGTGAGTTCCGTACAGGTTATGTCCCAAGAATGTAGGTGTGTGTGTGTGATGGTACCCGGGTACAATATTCAACTGGCCAGTGAATTATTTATGAGGTATCTTCGACTAGTCAAGTTGGGGCCCTGTGGGTTTTGAAACAAACAGCAGCGTGCTTTCTATTTTCACAACGGCCTGGAAGGCCTCTCACCCATCCGCCCGATACTTGGTGCTCTGCTCGACCCAGGACGTCTCTCCGCTCGATTTTGACTGGGATTTATTGGGTTACCGGATCCGCTGTCTTGCTTTTCTGTAGCTGCCGCAAGATGTCCAGCTCACCGCCTGCACTCCCTGTCCGATCGATCTGCGGTGCTCCTAACTCGGGGTCCTCTCGCTCACTTGGTATCAGCGTGGGTATTCTGGTGAAGCACTGGGTCTTCCTCTTATGAGGCGGAATAACCCGGTCTTTCGCTCTGTCAGGCCCCAGCTGC
Organism: Leptobrachium leishanense; assembly: GCA_009667805.1. NCBI lineage: Eukaryota > Metazoa > Chordata > Amphibia > Anura > Megophryidae > Leptobrachium > Leptobrachium leishanense. The sequence goes on along the minus strand of CM019065.1, from coordinate 265,048,551 downwards.
GCTCCGGCCTGGTCACTGTCACGTTCTGCAGCACTGTGTCTTGCTTCCCTCACTCCCTGGCACGCTCTGCCAGCTCTCTCCACGAGGCTCAGGATGTCAGCGTCTGTGTCCCACCCACTTCCTGTGTCCGCTCCCAAAGCATGCCGGGAAATGTAGTCCCAATGTTCAGTGTCTCACATCGCGCTTGTCTCCCTCCGGTGGCCAAAAATAAGTACTACCACGACAGGGAATTAAAACCATCGCTACACACGTATGTGTTGTGAGTGGTGCTGAGAGTGCTGTGAGTGGTTGAGCGCCTACTCGCCTAGCGAGAAAGCAAACTTGAGAGTGGACTCCCAAAGTACATTTCCGGTTCAGGCGACTGCAATCGGCTACTGACGGATGAAGCGAATACGATATATATGAATTGTTGACTGAAGTACCAGACCGTTGATTTCAAGTGTTTTTGCTGAAAGTAATATCTGCATTGTGAAAAAGTTACTGCTCGTGAGAGTAACAATGGGTAACGGGTCGTCCAAACCCAAGAAGGTTAAGAAGGGTGAGACGCCCCTGGAGTATATGGTGCGGAATTTTGAAGTGTGGTGTGGCCACTATTAGTTCCAGAATGGCCAGAACAGGGGTCTATGGACCCGGAGTTAATACAGAGAGTGCATTCAGAGTTAATACAGAGTTAATACAGAGAGTGCAAGTAACCGGGAAATGCTGTCATCCTGAACAGTACCCATATATAGATATATGGAGGTATTGCGTTAAAGAGAAAAGTCATTTTATAATGATGGCGGGACGAAACAAGAAACAGGTACCCCCGAATAATGAAGGTATGATGAAAAAGGGAAACCGGTGTTAGTAGAACAACCGGAGGAGATTGATTCCCTGCCCCCACCCTATCCATCATGTTATGGGGCAGCCAGAGAAGCTTTGAGTGCCGCAGTTGCGCGGGCGGGGAGGGGGGAGCAGGCAGCTGCTATTTCCCAGCCCGCTCCCTCCACCCCGGCTCGTGAGGATGCACCCACGCGAGAAGAAGAGGGGGCTGCGGGTGGAAGAGACAGAGAGGTCCCACCAGGAAGGATTGAAATGCCCGATGGGAACGTATATAAACTAGTAACCCCAGAGGACAGTGATGATGAGAGTAAAGATGTAAATCCAGGGGCCACCACTTGCGCAGCGAACAATATACATAAACCCTGAGATCTATACCAGCACAACCCCGGTAAAAGTAAAATGCAACTGCCCCTACGGGAGGTGCCAGGTCCCTTACTGGAAAATGGATTACCTGGCCCAGTACAGTACACATATGTCCCATTCACAACAACAGATTCATTTAACTGGAAAACACACACACCGCTGTACTCCACTAATCCCGCGGCGGTGGCCAGTATGATAGAGTCAGTCATGCTTACACATAATCAAAAAAAGAACGAAAGGACGTTCAGAGTAATCGGCGCTATCTCTTATAATGAACTGGTGATCTATTGTGCTGCTCACCTATTTAGGTGTACCTGTCACCTTAACAGATTGTCAAACAAAAGAATACAAATAAATGTATTAAAAGGGAACGCAATACATATATCGATGGATGAATATAAACAAGGATAAACTTAGCTTTAAAATAATCAGCATAGGGTTGGATCTTCTTATTCGGAAATCTGATCATATAATTAGGGATAGACCGATATGGTTTTTTCCAGGCCGATACCGATACCGATTATCGGCCGTCTCTCTGGCCGATAACCGATATCAGGGGCCGATATTCTTTGTGCTTAAATTTTTGAAAAATAACACAATTTCATACAAATCTGGTATAAACTGAACATGTTTAATCATATTTTAAACATTAAATTAGGGGGTCGACCGACCCTGCATGCAGATCTCGGAGAGAGCAGGGTAAGACCCGTCACCGGCCTGAAAAAAAAGGTTCACTGTATGTTTAACTGTAGATCCCTAGCTGGCTGTCTGTTCCTTTAAGTAATTACAACCAGGGTGTGCTGCTGAGTGCTCTGCTCCTTCACTAGCCCCACACAGTCAGGCACTAACCAACCCCACTAGCTGCAGCAGCTCCCCCTCCTCCTCAGCTCCATCCATCTTTAAAGCCCCGTTGCTCCGTCCACTGACTCCATCCATAATGAGCAGTTACAGCCCGGGACACAGCACTGCAACCCAGAGCTCAGCTGACCTGAAGCCCCCTTAAACACAGCCCTGCCTAAAGTTCAACCTGCAGCAGGTGAATAAAAAATGGCCCACAGCTGTGTGTTGCAGACTGAGAGTGCACACACACAGCTGCGGGCCAATGTAATTTTTTTTTTTTTTAACATTTCAAACTTTTATTCTGAACAAAGTGCAGCATTGGGGAGCCTGGCAGTTACAAGAACGGTGAGAACTAAAGCATTAAACTGCAACAACCAGCTTTCTAAGCACTTCCATGGAGCTTCTGACAAGGCATTAGTGCAAGTAAGACAACAGGTGACTTGAGCATCACTGCGAACAAGTGTAGACTGAAGCATTTATGTGTCTAGGAAGACTTGCAGAGTGCCACTGCTGAAAAGCGAACTTCTCCCTTCTCTCGTTCAGTGAACTGCCTGCAGATTCCAGCTGCATCCTTCAATAAGGAGTCTTCAGATGTTGGTCCATGGTCTACTGGAACTGACATTCTTCCATCAAGCTCATAGAGGTGTCCGTCAACTTGAGTTAGCAGTATGACATGAAAGCTTACATCATCTTGTACCCTGCATTGTCTTCAGCTGCAACAGCAAGCATTGTGAACAGCTTGTATGACCTCATTCTCCTCCAGGAGTTTAGCCCGCTCCTCAGGAGAAAGCGAAGCAGATTCATCAGAAACTCCTCAGAGCAGATTTCTCAGCCAAAGTCAGTTTGTCCCTGTTATTTGCCACTGCATGGATAAGCCCGATCATGCCACAAGAGTTACCGATTGTCTGCTTCAGAAAATACACTTTGGGATTGTACTCCTCCTTTATTCTCTGCCTTCTGTTTCTCCCTGAAAGCTTCATGCTGCTCTGAGAGGGGAAAGCCAGCATCAGCGCACAGACAGGCTTTGGCACGGCGCTAAGAGATGACTCTTCAAAGCCGATGACATCCTCAAATTTCCAGTCACCAGAAACCCCCAGCTGGGAGAAGACTTCGTTCAGCATCTCGGGGTTGTTCTCCATGCCTGCTGCTGACGCGATGACCATGTGGTGGGCGGCGTAAGCTCCTCATTGGTCGGCTTCCCCTGCAAAGGAACAAGAACACAGCGCATGCGCCGCAGTGACCGAGCGCGCTGGGGAGCGGCGGCAAGCAGAAAAAAATAATAAAAAATATCGGTAATATCGGGGGCCTGAACACCGATACCGATATACTTGAAAAATCCCAAAATCGGCCCAAAATATCGGTAGAACCGATAATCGGTCGATCCCTACATATAATACCATCACCCTATATGAAAAGAAAAATTGATCGCGTAGTACAGTATGATAATTTATAACACACTAAGTAGTGTAAATGGTCACACTCACAAAGGTGGAGCCCCCAATGGCTCGTATCGATTGGCCTTTAGATCTCTTATAGAAGGGGGACCTCGCCCATATAGGAAATTTTGAAGTTTTCTTAGGATAGAAGATATCCAAAGGTGGAGCCCCCAATGGCTCGTATCGATTGGCCTTTAGATCTCTTGTAGAGGGGGAACTTCGCCCATGTATAAATCTCTAAATTTTCTTAGGATGGTAGGATGTACCTCAAATATAAAGGATAACGCTATGGTGCATTATCATAGATACACAGATATGAGTATACTGTAGTAAAAAACTCACGTGATTCAGAGCCTTCCAATATGATGGCTCTGTATATAAGGCATATGGACCTCTAGTTGGACAGAGGGGGTCCTTCCTCCAAGGTAGAGATAGATAAAATAAGCCTCCAATAAATTGAAGAAAAATAGGCATAAAAGTAAAAAAATTTAATAAATAAAATCCGATTGGAACAAATCGGAAAATAAATCCGAAAATAATCAGAAAGAACAAAATATATAAAAAAAACAAAATACGAAAAGAAATAAATCCGAAACGCGTTTCGCTTGCGTTCTGCAAGCCTCCTCAGTCGATTACCGACTGAGGAGGCTAGCAGAACGCAAGCGAAACGCGTTTCGGATTTATTTCTTTTCGTATTTTGTATTTTATATATTTTGTTCTTTCTGATTATTTTCGGATTTATTTTCCGATTTGTTCCAATCGGATTTTATTTATTAAATTTTTTACTTTTACCTATTTTTCTTCAATTTATTGGAGGCTTATTTTAGCAGAATATTCAGACACATTTGCAAAGACTAAAAGATCACGGGATATTGAAATTCTGCCTGTCACCATGGAATACACCGCTGTTGCCAGTACTGAAAGAGGGCACGCAAGAGTACCGTCCAGTCCAAGATTTACGGGCCATCAACGAAGCCACAGTAACTCTACACCCTGTGGTTCTCAACCCATACAATTTATTGGCATTAATTCCCGGCGATACAAAATATTACACGGTGCTTGATTTAAAAGACGCTTTCTTTTGCATCCGCCTGGCTCCAGCAAGCCAGCCCCTTTTAGCATTTCAGTGGGAGGAATCCACCATGGGAGCGCGCCATCAGATGACCTGGACACGCCTCCCTCAAGGTTTCAAAAACTCGCCCACGATTTTCGGATGTGCGCTCAGCCAGGACCTTCTGTCCTTCAACGCTTAGCCAGACAAAGTTGTTTTACTACACTATGTAGATGATTTATTACTGGCTTCTCCCACAGAAAAAGACTGCTTTTCTGCCACAAAGGCATCTGCTATGCCAAGCAGGTTACAGAGTGTCCAAAAAGAAAGCACAAATATGCAAACAAAGTGTAACATACCTAGGTTTTCAATTAACAGGTACCAAGCGTGCACTGGGGGCAGAAAGGAAAGAAGCAGTATGCCGAATACCCCAACCAAAGACAAGGAGACAAGTCCGGGAATTCCTGGGAGCTACAGGTTTCTGCCGCCTGTGGATCCCCAACTTTGCAGACATTGCTAAGCCCCTTCATCAAGCCACTAAGGGGGGAGAGCATGACCCCTTTCTCTGGGAAGAAGAGCAAACAGCAGCTTTTCTGAAATTAAAAACTTTCCTGATGGAAGCTCCAGCACTGGGTCTGCCAGATCACAGCAAGCCCTTCCAGCTGTATGTGCATGAACACAACCAAACAGCCACAGGAGTGCTGATTCAGAACTTTGGCTCATGGCCAAGGCCTGTGGCCTATCTATCCAAGCAACTTGACCCTGTGGCCTGCGGCCTACCCCATGCCTGAAAGCTGTGGCAGCCACCGCAATGCTGATAGCAGAAGCAGACAAGCTGACCCTTGGACAAGTTCTTCATGTCAAGGTACCACATGCTGTCAAAGCCCTGCTTGATGTAAAAGGAAATTACTGGTTCAGCAATAGCCGGATGACGAAGTACCAAGCTATGATGTGTGAGAATCCACGGGTTCATTTGGACCTCATCGCTACCCTAAACCCTGCTACTTTACTGTCTGACTGTGAAGAGGATCCAAATCACGAATGCCTCCAAGTCATGGAAGAAGTGTTCAGTAGCAGACCAGATCTGAAAGACGTACCCCTAGACAAATACGATCTACAGTTATTCACTGATGGTAGCAGCTACATGGATGATGGGAAGAAAGTCTCCGGCTATGCAGTCGTCTCAGCAGAAGAAATCATTGAAGCAAATTCTCTACCAGGCCATACGTCAGCACAACTGGCTGAAATAACAGCCCTGACCAGGGCTCTGGAAATTTCCGAAGGCAAAAGAGTGAATATCTATACTGACTCCAAATATGCCTTTATGACTGTCCATGCACATGGTGCACTCTACAAAGAAAGAGGCCTGCTTACTTCCTCAGGACAACAAATCAAGTATGCAGCTGAAATCGCAGCCCTCTTAGAAGCTGTATGGAAACCAAGTGCTGTCAGTGTTATGCACTGTCGTGGCCACCAGAAAGGTCATGATGAAATCCCAAAAGGCAACAGGCGCGCTGACCAAGCTGCAAAAGCTGCTGCAAAACCAATAATATTATCTGATCAAGCCAAGGTCCTGCTCTGCAAGCAAGAGGCTCAACCCCCCATGCCTAATTATGAATTCTACATGAATTGGAAGAAATTCGAACCAAGAGGCGAATTTATTGAAACTATTCTGCACAAATGGCACAACGATTATGAACTATTAGAAGTCAACCATGATTATATCACAACAAAAACAGAAATGTGCTCTTTCCCAAGGTTATAAGTGGATAGGCAAATGGTGGTATACAACCATGTTTGACATTAAACAATTTATTAATTGTAGAAGTAAAGGAGTTATTTATCTTCTCGAATGTGGCTGTGGGTTACAGTATATTGGTAGGACCATTAGAGAATTAAAAATTAGGATACTGGAGCACTTTAATAGTATTAGAAATAAAAAAGAACACAGTGTTGCAGATCACTGCAACAATTGCCCTTTATTTACATTCTCTAATTTTAAATGGTGTGGTATCGAATTAGTGAGACCTAATTGGAGGGGAGGGGATTTTGTTAGAGCCCTAGCTAAAAAAGAAAGTCGCTGGATTTATAAAATGGGCACCTGGTTAGATGGGGGTCTCAATAAAGAAATAGACGTTATTAATTGTATTTAATTATCGTTGGTTTACCCATATCTTAATCCTCTCCATCTGTTAGATTGGTTTTGGGATTAATTCCCTTTTATTAATACCCTTTTACTCCTTTTTATTAATTTATTTCAATCACTGTTAGTTGTTTATATCCTTTTTATTGTGTTTTTATAAATAAAGTTTGTTGCGCTATTTTTACCTTTATTAAATACCCCCTCTCTCTGTTCTTCCCCCCCCTTGCACCATGCCATCACACTTTAACCGCAATATAAGCGGAATTTAGAAGTGTAAAGTATAAGAAAATCGGAAGAGGTGGCCACAGGAAGTGGAACAGGTTTAAGCCTGTACCAAGATGGAGGCTACCAGGAAGAAGGTCGTTTGGACACTGAATAGAGATGTGCCTGCACTAAAATGGCGGACTTCAGGAAGAAGGTCACCGGAAGTCGCCACAAGCGCCCAAACCGGAACCGGAAGTAGCGATATCGGCAGAATAATATGAAAACCGAAGAGAGAAGAGATGTCTGGGACACAGGGGGGGACTATAAAAGGAAGGGGGGAGTGTTGTGTATCTTATCCCTGATGAAGTTAGCCTTTATGGCTGACGAAACGCGTTGGATTTTTTAACTGGTCCAATAAATCCTTTTTTTGCATTTTATCTCTGCTGTCTGGCTGAATCTTCTCTGTGAATCTCTTCCAAAGTGGAATTTCCTTGCTGAGCGCAGCCCTGGCATCCATCCTAGGAGCAGTGGAGTCACACGGAATCTAGTGAGATCGCAGGATAGCATTCCGGGCTAATCAAAGATAACGCTACATGCATTGATATCCCTTGCATCTTGTGAGTGAGATTTTAACAGAGGCTTCGTGTAACTGCAACTGTTTTTACAGTATTACACTATGTACTATTCCTGTTCCTTCTAGATCTCTAGCCCCATTTTTCTGTTTTGTCAACCATGATTATATCCATTGGCTTTTCCCAACACGGTTCCAAGGCCGGAATTTCTACTCCACTCCTCTGAACCCCCAAGAAACACATCTCATGATTAACACCTCAGAAGTTCAGCAAAGACTCCGCAGAGCATACAAAATGCTGAAATTCTTCGGCGTAAAATTAATGGGTGAGTGTGGAGAAGATACAAAAGTATCCGAAGTTGAACGAGCAGAAAATTTCGCCTCACGTTTTGACAATCTAACAGCCAACCCTCATAATAATCTGAGGATCACACGAATACTGCTAAGTTTGGGAGAGTTGGGAGCAGAAGAATACCAAGCACCATTGGTGAGGTTCTTTCTCAAAGAGACCCTTATCAAAAATAAATTGCCAAGAATGAAGAAAAGTGTGATGAACTTTTTTATACCAGCAGTGAGAGATGCACAGGAGAAACAAGATCTGCTGTTCTTTGCCTGGCGATACTATTTCCCAAAAGAAGAATTTGTCTGGGGAAACCATGGAGAATTGGCACGATACAAAGCAACACCGGTGGTGGCTGCACTCCTACCGGCGCCACTGAGTGAATGGACACCTATCAGAACAACAAGGCGGATATGGAGAAGACGGATGGTTCCAGTTAAAGAATGGACAAATAGTCCTACCAGCAACATTAGCGCCTGAGATTGTGAGAACGCTTCACGCAAGTACCCACAGAGGAAGGGAAATGATGGAACAACAGTTGGAGCCACACTTCTACGTGCCAGGACTGTCAGTAGTCTGCAAAGCAATAGCCCAGCAGTGCGTGACATGTGCCAAAAATAATCCAAGAACAGGCCCATCCCAACCTCCAGGGAAGCAGCCAATCGGGCTGTCCCCAATGGCATCATTACAGATAGACTTCACAGTGCTGCCACCCTGCAAAGGATATAAATATCTACTGGTAATAGTGTGCACCCTGACAGGATGGGTAGAAGCTTTCCCGACAAGGACGGAGAAGACAGTGGAAGTGGTGAAAAATCTGATGAAAGAAATAATACCACGCTTTGGACTTCCCCTCGAGATAGGGTCGGACAATGGCCCTGCATTCATACAGAACTGTTTACAGCAGCTTGCCCGTCTGTTGGGCATCACCTGGAAGCTACACACAGCCTACAGGCCCCAAAGCTCGGGAAAAGTTGAAAGAATGAACCGTACCCTAAAGACTTTGATGTCCAAATTGTGCCAAGAGACGTCACTAGGCTGGTTGGATGTGTTGCCGATAGTCCTATTGCACATTAGGTGCAGGCCAACCCCCAATTGAAGCTAAGTCCGTACGAGCTTATGTTCGGACGGCCTACCCCTCTGATTAATGGACTAAGAGGGGACCTTCAGGCATTGGGTGAAACTAAACTAAATGATCAGGTTGTACTGTTAGGTAAATCAATGCAGAAATTGAATACTTGGGTGGGAGACAATATACCTCACTTTCTATATCCCCCACTGCATAAGTATTGTCCAGGTGACTCAGTATGGGTGAAGGAGTGGAAAAATTACCCACTAGGCCCAAAGTGGAGAGGTCCTTACCTTGTCCTGTTATCAACCCCTACAGCAGTGAAGGTTGCCGAGGTGGTCCCGTGGATACATCACTCCAGACTGAAGGTAGCTGCAGCCAATCCTGAACCAGAATGGAAGGTCGTCACCAACGAGACCAATCCATTGAGGCTAAAGCTGACGAAGACCACAGTCATGAGCATCTGAAAGATTCAACTGAGAGCACCTAAAAGATTCAACAAGTGGATGTTTTGATGGACACAATAAGGCCTGACCATCCACCAACAAGGGAACAAAGGGATCCACCCGGGGGATACCCCAAGGGCTATTTTTAGGGGCCCGGCCCCGACCCTTGATCAACCGGAAATGTCTTTTGTTTTTGAAATTCCGGTGGGGAGGGATTGGGTTTATGTGACTGTGAAAAGAATTGCCCAAGGGATTTTGACATTTGGGGCATTTGTGGTACTGATTTTGTACCTTGCAAATTTGATTTATGGACTATCACATGGAGCATGTCCCAGGTGCCCAAGCACCACCAAGAAAGTGGATATCTCCCACATCTGGAATGGTACGCACCCGGTGATGGAGAACCGTACCATGTGGAGACAAAAGCGAGAGGCGATATTCGAGATTATGCCAAGAGGCAATTTAAATATGACTATGCTAAAAAGTCTGGGCAAACCGCATGCTGGGTGTGTAGTAGACTGCACCCAGAGACAATTCATATACCATTTGCTTCTGTTCCAATGAATTTAAGTATGTTTGCGTCAGGGAATGTCACAATACATGCTTTCGATGCACCACGAGAAAAGCCAGAAGCATTCAGTCCCGGGTACCCCATAACGGGACCAGTGTACCCACCAGAATGGTGTTTTCAACTAGGGCCAGATAGAGAAACAAATAATGAGGGGGAGTTGTGTAATTCAAGTAAATTCAACTGGACATCATACATTTACACATTCAACACGAAAGAGAAGGCGAATTTTCTATACATACGATGTAGAAAGCTTACTAGAGACCAAGAGATGGTGATTGTGACCAATGGAAGGCAGAGTGCATTGGATATGATGAGACGACTGAGACAACTGATGATAGAAATATCAAAGGGAACACTACATTTTTCACCATTTATATTGAAAGGGGGTACCAGGTGTGTTGTGAAAGGGTGTGTTACACATGGGTACCACCTACAATAACGGGAATGTGTTATCTGGCCAAACTGATTCCAATTCAGAGAGTAAGGGGAGATGACACTAATACAGACACAGCACTTCACCCTAGGTACCCACTGGTGTTTGAGAGACAGAAGAGAGAGTTGTTCAGGAAAGCGGATCGAATATGGGCATGGTTCCCGGCATGGACTGGATGGGGAAGAGAGTTAATGGCAAGAATGAACAGTTATGCCAGTCTGATGGATGAGATTTTGAATAAGACTAGTATGGATATTCAGTTGCTGAATCTGGAAGTACGAGAGATACGAAAGGTACAAATGATACATGATTTGGCACTGGAACAGATCAGGGCAGCTCTGAATGGACTGTGTGAGATGACAATGCATTATGAATGTTGCACCTTCATCAAGAACACCACACACGATGTCCCTGACTACTACCAAGTAATCCAAGATCACCAGGAGAAAGTAGCACAGTTACAGAACACAGCAAGACGGATCGCTGCTGAAGGCTGGAATCCACTCCGTGGGTTCGGAGCAATCGGAGATTGGTTCGGATCCATTCTGAGATTTATTTCACAGATTGGATCCATGATTCTGATGTTGGTGGTGATCTTGGTCGTAGGGACACTACTGTACCGCATAGGGCTATGTCTATGGCCACTATGCAAGAGAGCACTGACACCTACACAGACACAAAAGATACCACTGATTATCCCATAAGACATGTTCCCGACAAAAATAGGCCCCCCAAAGTACGAGGAACTTAAGAATAACATCAGTGGGGTGTAATGGCTACAAGTCTCAGGAGGAGAACCTGAGGCTTGAACCAAGGGGGGAATGAAGGAGAATCAGGCCAGAAGATAGTCACCATTATGAGCCAGACGGCCATCTTGTTCAGAATATTGGTTCACTTGAAATAACTAGGTAGATTTTAGTTGGAATTAGAATGAAGCTTACATAGAATTTTAGGAATGTGTTAGATCAGCAGAGAAGCAATTAAAATTAAGGAAGATCCGGGCTGTTCCTGGCACACAGGGGACAGGATGAGAAATGGATACACCAAGGTCACAGAGGCCTGCAGCGAGACAAAGAAGAGCGTAGAAACAGACCAGGTCTTATCTACAACAAATAACAAGCAGGCTCTAGGGAGGTGGGCACAGGCCGGATTGAGCATAGCAGCAAATCATCGTCTGTCAAACTAACATGAAGCTTGCCAATTTATGGCCAATGTATGGAATGTCTTTGTAATTGACCAAGGGAGGTACTAACCCACGTGGGGTGGGATAGTGTCACCGGGAGGTGGGTTAATTGGGATGTACCTAATTATGTATTCGGGGTATAAGACCCCTTGTCGGGGTGAGTTCGGGGCTCACTCTTTGCGATTCAATCCTGTGTGAGCATTGTGTGACGTCACAAATAAAGTTTGCCTTTCCTGAAGAGACTCGTGTTCAGACAATCCTTGCTCGTGTCGGTCCGGCCTCGTCCCGAGTGAACCAAGTGGATTCCGGTTACAGAATTGTTGTGAAAAGGAGAAAAAAAACCCTGACATTTAAAGAGACCATGTTCTAATTGCATGTCCTGGGCTAAAGCTGCACTTAAAGTCACAGCTATGGAGGAGCTGATTAAGCAGCTGGTTTTGATGAATGTGCAGGCCCAGACCCGCACAGGCACAGGTTGTTACTGCCCAGCAAGAAAGCACCCGTTTGCTGGCTGTACAAATTACAGCACAGCAGATAGCCACACAGATAGCTGCCCTACAGGAGGCCATGCAGCAACTTGCACCTGGGCGTGTGCAGGCCGTGGTCGCCGCTGGTAACCATGAATTCATAAAGGCCAGTCATGTCCTGCAAAAGCCTTCTCCAAATGATGATGTGGAAGCATTCCCCACCACCTTTGAAAGAATTGCTGAGAGAGAGACTGCAGCGCTGGTAGTCAAGATGGTGGAAAGAAACATTGTGGTGGAGGACCTGCTAAGACCAGCCAGTCGTCAAGGACCGGTCTTGCCACAGGCAGTGTGGCCTGATTCAGTTCCTTGGAGGGAAGTGTCCCTGAACCCAGGAACCATTATCCCAGAGTTGTCTTCCTCAGTCCCGCAGAGGCCTATCGCTACCCAAAATGCTGGGGATATACAGTGTTGGAGGTATCAAGCCTGGGGCCATACCAGGGCACAGTGTCCCCTACAGGAGGAGCTTATGGAGTGTGAATCTGCTCAAAGAGTGTCCTTCTATGCCAGGGTGGTTGGAAGGCTCGGTCCAGCACAAAGAACCCTCTGGGTTGTCTGTATCCATGGTGATACCGGGAGTACCCGTTGATCCCTGTCACCGTCTCCGTCAGGAATACTTCAGTCACCCAAGAAGTCGGGGTGGTGAATAATGTGATGCACAATGTGATTGTGGGATGGGACTGCCCCTTGTTTGCTGAACTGTGGGGTTTGGCACAAAGTAAACTGCCCATCGAACTCGGGAACAATTCGGAGTCACCCCCACCAAAAATGACTGTGGACTATGTCAATGATGATGATTATTTGCTCAGATGTGTTCACCATGAGAATGATGTACATGATGCTAGTGTCCTAGTGCCTCAACTTGAGTTGACCCCTGAAGAGGGTGAACCCTCTCCCGTGCCAGGTATGGTTGGGGCGGGTGCAGAATCTGATGGTGTTGGTGCGGTACAAGCAGGGCCGGTGCAAGCATTTTTGTCTAGTCAGGCGAAGGTGCGTTTTGGTGCCCCCCCATCCGTGTCATGTCAAGCCAATCAGGATAGAGGTGCCATAATAATCTCTATATATGCACACATACATATATACACACTCTAGTGTCGCACCGATACCACTTTAAGACCGAGTACAAGTACCAATACGTTTTTTCAGGTATTCACCAATATCATGCCCACTCAGATACATATATACAGACCAGAACATGTCCAGATAAATATATATATACACACAGAGACCTCAGACCAGAACATGTCCAGATATATATATATATTGCCCCCAGCTCACATGGATATATTTGCCCCAGCTCACAAGGGTATATATATTGCCCCCAGCTCACATGGATATATATATATAGCCCCAGCTCACAAGGGTATAATTGCCCCCAGCTCACATATGGGTATATTTGCCCCCATCTCACATATGGGTATATTTACCACAGCTCACACATGGGTATATTTGTCCCCAGAGCTCACACATGGGTATATTTGCCCCAGCTCACATATGGGTATATTTGCCCCAACTCACATATGGGTATATTTGTCCCAGCTCACACATGGGTATATTTGCCCCCAGAGCTCACACATGGATATATTTGCCCCCAGAGCTCACACATGGATATATTTGCCACCAGAGCTCACACATGGGTAAATTTGCCCCCAGCTCACATCATTCTTCCCCTCAATTAATTTCACCCCCTCAATTCATTCTCCCCCTCAATTACTCCACCCCTTCAATTCATTCTCCCCTTTAATTCATTTCATACCCCTGCTCACACGCGCACATCACCCCTGATCACACATCACCCCTGCTCACACACACACATCACCCCTGCTCACACACATCACCCCTGCTCACACACACACATCACCCCTGCTCACACACACACATCACCCCTGCTCACACACACACATCACCCCTGCTCACACACACACACACACATCACCCCTGCTCACACACACACACATCACCCCTGCTCACACACACACACACATCACCCCTGCTCACACACACATCACCCCTGCTCACACACACACACACATCACCCCTGCTCACACACACATCACCCCTGCTCACACATCAACCCTGCTCACACGCACACATCCCCCCTGCTCACACATCACCCCTGCTCACACGCACACATCACCCCTGCTCACACGCGCACATCACCCCTGCTCACACATCACCCCTGCTCACACATCACCCCTGCTCACACACACACACATCACCCCTGCTCACACGCACACATCACCCCTGCTCACACATCACCCCAGCTCACACATCACCCCTGCTCACACGCACACATCACCCCTGCTCACACATCACCCCAGCTCACACATCACCCCTGCTCACACGCACACATCACCCCTGCTCACACGCACACATCCCCCCTGCTCACACACACACATCCCCCTGCTCACACACATCACCCCTGCTCACACACATCACCCCTGCTCACACATCACCCCTGCTCACACAAACAAACATCACCCCTGCTCACACATCACCCCTGCTCACACACACATACATCACCCCTGCACACACACCCACCCCCCATACTCACACCCACCCACCCCCAGACTCACACCCACCTCCCCATGCTCACACCCACCTCCCCATGCTCACACACACCCAATGCTCTCATTCACCCATGCTCACACACACAGACACACACTACATGCTTACACACCCACCTCCCCCATGCTCACCCCCATACTCACACCCCCTGCTTGCTACTTACCCTAGGATTCAAATCCCTGGCTGCCTCCATGGTTACAGCTCAGCTGGTCTCTCTCCACTCCCCCCACCCTGCACGTGCTGGACACTTCCTGCACAGGAGCAGGGCAGGGAGGCTCTGCTAGCTGCTGTGAGGAGGAAGGGGGTGGATGGGCGGGGCCAGCATCTTCCCATGTGAGCTGTGGTCTGGCAGCCTCGTCTTCCTCCTCCTCTGCACCCCCCCCCCCCCGCAGGGCCTTTACTTCCGGTGCAGCGTGTGGGAGTGGGATCCCACACGCTGCCGAGTAAATGGGAAACCTTGTGCCCGATTCTGGCAAGGCCTCCGCTCGCTGGGTGGTCCAGATTTTTCCGCCCCTCAACTGGCAGAAAGCCAGAATAGTAAGGCAGCCGCCTGTGCTGCCTTACACTAGCGCCGGCCCTGGGTACAAGTTGCTGCACCACTGACTGACTTCACGAGAGGTTGGAAGTCAGTGATGGATCAGTGGAATGCCAGAGTAACCAGGTGGTTCCTGTCCCGCCGGGAGTTTAACATTGTAGTAAAGCATAGGCCTGGGAGACAGCACCAGAACGCTGATGCCCTCTCTCGGATGCATTGTGGGCTGTCTGCTGTTGCCTTAAATGCCTCCGCTTTGAGACAGAGGGGGGGGATATGTAGAGGTTGGCGAGGCTGAGATCCTGGATGGGTGCTAGGTTTCACTCCTATTTGGGTTGTGGTCCCTTTTAAGGACAACCAAAGGGTTAACCTTCCTGTCCAGGAAGGGATTTAAAGGGTGGAAACTCCCAAAGAGGATGGTGGGGGTTGAAGAAAAGCTGTCAGCTGTGGAGGCTGGGGGGCTGAAGGTCATGCCTTGTCAGCTGGAGCTGGACTGAATCAGAAAGGTCAGAGCGGTGTTGCTGTGTCTTGCTGGAATGGACTTATATTTTCTGGGAAAGGATTCCCCAGGTTTGGGACTTGCGTTCAAGTTGGTGAGCCACACTTCTTTTCTATTTTTGTGCTGAAGAGCTGGACTTTACTTTAATTGCGCTGGAGAAGAGATAAGCGTGAGTTTCATGTTTAAAGTTTTGGCTGCCCTGAAAGGAGAAATAAAAGTGATTTGTTGCATCCAAGACGTCGTGTGAGTGCTCTGTGGGCTCCCCATCATTACTATGTTATTGTTTCTTCTGAGGTATATATGAGCCCTCTACATTCAAAGAGTTTTTCAAGACCCAACTATTTCCAATTGAAGGGAGGAGCCCCCCACAGTGGCTCAACTGCGACTACACTGAGCTATATTAGCTCCAGACTTGTGAGTGTTATATCGGATGAATCATTTTCATATATATACATGTGGACTTAACGATATTGCACAATCAGGTTCTTTTCTGTTTTTTTAATCCAGGATTCAGGACTTTTTTGGACTCCTTCAACATGGATCCCCTAGAGCTTTTATTATAAAAAAGACTGAAAGTTTAATATAAGATACTGCGCTCCCGACCGTACAGTGATACTTTTTGTGTGAATATTTGTCTATGGGTGAGGGATACACCCAGCGGTGAGCTGCAATACGTTTGTCTTATCTTTATTGCTTTTCAGTATATATCGTATAGTGGAATAATTCATAGCGCCTGAAAGCACTATTGACCCATTTTTGGGTTAATTCTGTCAATCTATTGATAAACAGGACAGGGTTAATAGGAGCAGCCTGAGTAGCACACAGACAAGAGGAGTCAGAATAGAGATAGAGGTACACACATAATGCTGATTCTATACATAAGTCAGAGTAGTCATGTATAGCCAGATCAGTACACAAACCGTGGTTCTCATACAAAGCTAAATTGTCACTCAAGTCAGGGTAGTCAGGAATCGCCAAGTCTGTAAACATAGAGGGTTCTCATACAAAGCTGAATCAGAATATAGCCAAAGAATCAGTGAATCGCAAAGACTCGAATCACCAAGCACTGGGGAAGTAACTCCATGATAGGGCAATGATCCGGATCGCGTTGTCTCCTTTCAAACCCGGCGGCTACGCGTCATAATGCCACGCCCCGTGACCCTCTGAAGCCGACACATCGCCTGGCACCCGGCCACCCAACGGCCCGCTGCTTGGCACCGAGACCCCCTGGTGCGGCCTGAAGCCCCCCATGAGTGTTGGATGTGACCGGTGTGTTAGACTAATATATTTCTAAAAGCTATGATTTATAAGATCATACAACATCTGTTTTAAAACACACAATTTATACAGTTAATTTTGTATCGCTCGCATTTTTTCCATTATGGGTGTCAGGGGTCTCAATTTTGAGTTTCGCCTAAGGCCTCACAAAGTCTAGAGCCGCCTCTAGTTCTGATATAAAGTCCACAAAAGCAGAGTTCGTAGGCGTAAAGTCCAAGGGGCAATTCCATAAACATAAGTCCTGTAAGAAAGGCAAGGGGTCCGGTAGAGAAGGCAAGGGGGTCTGGAATCCAGGTACAGGTAGGCAGGCTCACACAGCGTGTGACACAGTGGTCAGACTTCAATGCTGAAGTCGGGAGCATTGGGCGTAGTCTCCCTATATGGAGACCTGGGCAGGTGAGGGGTAATTAACCTCAGGGTTACACATATGGGAAACACTGGGCTGGAGGATGGGGAACTGGATGAAGGCGAGGGCTAGATGGGAAACCTGGAATGGGACATAATACGGAAGTTGATGGCTCAGACCCACATCAGGGCCTTTTGTGGCGTCTGCGGCGAGGGACCTGACAGTATCCCTACCTGTTCAGACATAGTCTTGCTTGCTCCCGATTCATTGTGTACCAGACCCCTTTGCTTGCCAACTGACCAACGCCTTGTACCAGCCCATTGACCATGTGACGCCCACTGACTCTCATTCTCCTGACGCCCACTTTCCTGATTACTCTCTTGTACTGCACCCTGTACTGCGTACGTTTCTGATTACTCTCTTGTACTGCGCCTTGTACTGCGTACTCTCTTGTACTAATTCACCTGTATCTGTTTACCAACTGTGTGTTTCCCTGCATACTGGGCTCAGACCCCCTGAACTTTGGGTCCCACCATGGCACACGCCAGGTGCCACCCTGACTGAGATAGAGTATTGATGAAGTAATGAAATGCCTGGCCAGGTGTGGATATGAGAGCAAGCCTAATAAACAGGGTTATTCACAAAGAGCCGATTTGGCCCTGAAATGGCAACGAACAGGGAATTTCCCTGTACAGTGCCATTTCGTGGCCATTCGGCTATTCACAGAGCAGGCAGTTCGCCAAATTTTGGCGAATTGCCAGCAAGTACAGTGCCTGTTCGGCAGTGAAAGTCCCCATAGAGAAGCATTGGTTAATCTATTCACAGAACACTGAACAGCAGGGAAAAGTTGTCGAACTGCCCTGATTTTCGGTGCTTTCATTTGGCAGGTTTATTCAGGCGAATCCCATAGGCTTCAATGTTAAAAATATTCCCGTTTTTATCCAATATCTAATAAGTAGGGATGTGCGTTTCGATTGGGCCCGATTAATTTTTTTCACAAATTGGGCCGATTCGGTGCCTCTGTTTCGACCGATTTTCCAAATCAGATACGATCCGAAATCGTCTGATACGAAATAATTTCCGATACGAAACAAAATAATTTTGTTATTTCGTATGGACGTGAAATGTGTAAAATCGCAAGTCATTTTCATTCCATTCGTGATTTCGGTTCCATTTTGGTCATTTCGGACATCGTATTTTTCGGTTCCATTGCTGATTCCGTAATTTCGTATCGTTTCCAATGATCCGAGATTTCTGTCGATAGGATAATTCTGTTGATACGGTAATTCCGTTGATACGGTAATTCTGCCGATTTCTATAGTTTTTTATTAAATAAAGATCCTTTTTTTCTTATGAATATGCATTGCACAACTTTATTTAATCATATTAAAATGGTATGAAAGGAACAAAAATGAACAAAACGATTTAAAAAACGCAAAAATACTGACCCGAGTGGTCTGACCTTAAAAAAAAACAGAAAAAAAGGTTTTAAAACTGAAAAAAAGCTGAACAAGATTATCAGTAACGAAAAAAAACAACCAAAACAAATAAAATGACTTAAAACGAAAAAAATTATGCAGCATATGAATCCGCACACTGCTGGGAAGCGCCTCTCTGCGGTATAATTAATGCAGCATATGAATCCACACATTGCTGGGAAGCGCCTCTCTGCAGTATAATTAATGCAGCATATGAATCCACACAGTGCTGGGAACAAGAACCTCTCTGCGGTATAATTAATGCAGCATATGAATCCACACACTGCTGGGAACAAGCGTCTCTCTGCGGTATAATTAATGCAGCATATGAATCCGCACACTGCTCTGAAGCGCCTCTCTGCGGTATAATTAATGCAGCATATGAATATACACACTGCTGGGAACAAGCCTCTCTGTGGTATAATTAATGCAGCATATGAATCCACACACTGCTGGGAACAAGAACCTCTCTGCGGTATAATTAATGCAGCATATGAATCCACACACTGCTGGGAACAATCACCTCTCTGCGGTATAATTAATGCAGCATATGAATCCACACACTGCTGGGAACAAGCGCCTCTCTGCGGTATAATTAATGCAGCATATGAATCCACACACTGCTGGGAACAAGTGCCTCTCTGCGGTATAATTAATGCAGCATATGAATCTGCACACTGCTCTGAAGCACCTCTCTGCGGTATAATTAATGCAGCATATGAATACACACACTGCTGGGAACAAACCTCTCTGTGATATAATTAATGCAGCATATGAATCCACACACTGCTGGGAACAAGCGCCTCTCTGCGGTATAATTAATGCAGCATATGAATCCACACACTGCTGGGAACAAGCGCCTCTCTGCGGTATAATTAATGCAGCATATGAATCCACACACTGCTGGGAACAAGTGCCTCTCTGCGGTATAAATAATGTATATGTCTGTGTTATATGTGTAGCGCTGCTTTAAAAGTGTACTCTGGTGCAATGAACTGTTGATACCACTAGAGGGAGACAGAGACATTGTGGACTATGCTGGACAAAAACGAACTCCATCTCCCATCACCCTTTGCGTGAGGACAGGAAGTGGGTGGTACAAAGAGGAGGAAGGACATCAGCAGCCTCGTGCAAGGCAGGGGCAGTGTGAGCAGAGCCACGAGAGACGTAGGACGCACGCTGGGGCTGTTAGGGATTGAAACCAGGCCGGAGTGTGGATGTTGCTACAGTCGTGTTGGAGATCGTGCTGTTCCCTGAGCGTTTGACAGAACAAAGCGAGCAGTGAGAGAGAACAGTCGCAGGTGACACTTCTGGGATCCTGGCAGAGTTGGAGCGCAGAGAGACGGCGGCATCCATTGTTGCAGTGATCGGAGAGAGAGTGTGCATCGGCCGGCTGTGTACTACGCTGAACTGTTCTTGACAAAGTGCGGTTTGGGAGAAGAGGGACATTGTGTGAGGAGAGGCTGCAAACTGGAGAGGAGTGCTGGCGGCCTATGTGTTCGTGTTCTGGCGGAGGAGAACCAGATCGGGAGTGCAGGCGTTAACAGCATCGGGTTCCAAGTGGCAGCGAGGACAGATCCTCTTGAGAGAGATCCCCTTCTCCAGCGTTCATCGGTCCAGGACAAGCAGTTACATCGGATGGGTGAGAAGGCTTCGGCCTGGTGAAAACGCAGAACATTGCGCACTTGTTTATTATTTCTTTAAGGGCCCCAACGGTGACTAGTCGAAGATTTGTTTTTGTTTCATTCACTGGCCAGTTGAACACAGTACCCGGGTACCCTAGACAACACACACATATATTTTTGAGCTATTTTTCACGGGACTTACACTCCAGAACTGAGAGGGTTAACCGGTTTCTTTTACCGCCGTGTGTTTTTCCCGCGTTATGAATTCTTGTTACTCAAATACCGTATATGTGTATTATATGCTGCTTTATTGGGATCAGTAAAGAATATAATATAGAAAAATCCACACCAGTGCTGGTGTATAGTTATTTCCTAGTGCGTTGAGACTATTCCAAGGTTTATTCAGCGGCTCCTCCGGGGCTGAGTGCTACATATGTATATGTATCCTGTCTGTATATTATAACTTAAAATGCAATAAAATTAGAATTTTCAATAATTTACAAGGTGTAAAGTGGTTTTTTTTCACATTTTAACACGCGAGCATTTACGGCTATATTTTCTATGAGTTGCGCTTGTTAAAAAAATTAGAGATGGGGGACTTGTTACATTTTTTTGGGGGAAAATTACACGATTTTTAACAAACGCACCCCATACAAAAATTGTTAGTGCAGCATCATTGTTCACATAATTGAAATGGGACCAATATTTCTGCATTAGCAATGCAATGCAAAATTTTTTTTTTTTTTTAAATTTATTTATTTTTTCATAATTATTCTTTTTTTTCTTAACTTCTAATATGGTCATGTTTGGTATGTTTGGAAAGGCCATGCCCTGGCAGATCCAACGATACCAAACATTAACCCCTAGCTGCCACGGATCAGGAGATAGGGGGTTTATTGGAACCCCCTATCTCCACTATTGGTGGCAGCTAGGGGTTAACTCCAGAACTTTATCTGAGGTCCCGATGTAAAAAAAAAATAGATGAAGTCTATTATTATCACATCTGGACTTGACAGATTTCGACTTTTTTTTAAATAGTCGAAATCTATCCAAAGTTGGATCTATCCATAGTTTGGATAGAGTAAGTCTGCCGTTAAACACATAAGCAGTCTGATTTTCTAAAGATCAGGACGCTGGATAGCAACAAGTTGTTACTATCCAGGGTGCTGATCTTTAGAAAATCAGACTGCTTATGTGTTTAATGGCAAACTTACTCTATCCAAAGTCCCAATGTTTCACATCGGGACTTCCGATAGATTTTGACTATCCCGATTTGAAACAAAAAATTGTTGAAATCTATCGGAAGTACCGATGTTTTACATTGGGACCTTGGATAGAGTAAGTCATCCGTTAAACACTTCAGCAGACTAATTTCTACAGCTCAGCACCGTGGATAGCAACAAGTTGTTGCTTTCCAGGGTCCTGAACTTTAGAAATTAGTCTGCTGTAGTGTTTAACGGCTGTCACGTACTGGTACTGGGGTGGCACCAGAATATGAGGGGATGGTTGAGCCCAAGTTGCAGTATACTGCAAAGACACAGGAATGGGTGGAGGTGGATGGAAAAACAGACTGACCAGATTGCTGAAGATGGTGAGTGCAGTTGCAGGAGTCCAAGGATATGGTGAGTGGGTTGAAGTTGGTTGAAATACAGAAGCAGATATTGGGATAGGGATTCTAGACAAGGCTGGGGTTATACAGGAGCAACAGAGCACACCACTTCTCTCTGTGTGGAATGAAGCACAATGCTGAAGCGAGGATAGGAGGTGGGCGTGTTGCCTTTATTTGGTGTGTGGTGTGACGTGCTTGGTGTTTTAACTACTTGTATACTTGAACCAGTGCTGGATCATAAAGAGCAATTCTTGAAGCAAGCCACTAGGGGAGTTCCAGATTGTCTGCTGTGATGAGACATGAAAGCTGGTTGCAGACAATGAATGCAGGTTCAGGGGTTCCAAGGATGGAACGTGACAACGGCAGACTTACACTATCCAAAGTCCCGATGTGAAAATAAATAGACTTCATCTATTTTATTTTCACATCGGCACCTCGGATAAAGTGCTGGAGTTAACCCCTAGCTGCCACCAATGGTTGAGATAGGGGGTTCCAATGAGCCCCCTATCGCCTGATCTGTGGCAGCTAGGGGTTAATGTTCCTTAATAGCCTTTCCAACAATACCAAACATGACCATGTTAAATGTTAAGAAAAGTAATTAAAAAATAAAATTTAAAAAAAAACAACGTTTATTTTGTTTTGTTAATGCAGCAATATTGTTCCCATTTCAATTATAATGTGAATAATGATGCTGCACTAACGATTTTTGTATGGGATGCGTTTGCTAAAAATCGGGTAATTTTCCCCCAAAAAAATGTATGTAACAAGTTTTATTGCATTTTAACCCCTTAGTGACCGGGCGGTTTTACACAAATCCGTCTTTTAGTGACCGCTGCTGTTTTTACGTTTCTGCGCTGTTAGTGTTTAGGTCAAATTTTCCTCTTACTCGTTTATTTGACCCACACATATTATACACCCTTTTTCCCGCCATTAAATGGACTTTCTAGAAATACCATTATTTCCATCATATCGAATAATTTACTATAAAAAAAAATATGAAATGAGGAAAAAAATGGTAAAAACACACTTTTTCGTAATTTAATCCCCAAAATCTACAACCACCCAAAATGACCCTGGCTAAATAGGTTCAAAATTTTGTCCCGAGACTAGAAATATCCAATTTTTACATGCGTTTGCTTTTTAACCCCTTCACTGCTGAGACAGTTCACCTATGTGCGCTGCGCTCATTCTGACCATTTTGTGCTAATTATTTTTAGATGACAGCCTAGGTCCTATTTAATTAAACCCCCCCAGACAAAAAAAACTTTTAAAAAAAAAACATTTTTTTATTTTATTTAATTTTTTTATTATTATTATTATTTTTTTTATTTTTTTTATAAACCAAACCTGGTCATGTTTGGTATCATTTGAAAGGCCATAATCAGCTGCCATGGATCGGGAGATAAAGGGATCCTTAGGATCCCCTTATCTCTACATGGCAGCTAGATGGTTAACTGGCCCACTGACATCTTCACACATATGGTGAGGTTGTCAGTGGGTGGGGGGGGGAACCTGGAGGCTTGGCTGACATCCAAGATGTCAGCCCCCCTCCAGGTTTGAATCGCGTTTTGGCGCCAATTGGCACCTCAACGTGATCCGGCGGCGAAACGGTTAATGCCATACACCGCTGAAAAGGGGAGGCTCTCCCCTCTCCAGCAGTGCAAACGGCATCTCCCTAACTTCAATGGTTGGGGAGATAGAGGGCTCCGAAGGAGCCCCCCCTCCCCTCCATTGAAATGCATGGGGACGCCTGCTGATGACGTCACCACGCAGCGTGGCGACGTCATCAGCCTCGCCTGCCCATGTAAATCACATGGGCAGGCTTCCTCCCTGCCAGATCGCCGTGGGATCCAGCGAGGGAGGTGAGTATAGGGCGGGAGGGGGATTAGGCGCCGCTGACGTACCCTGTACGTCCGCGGGTCTAAGGGAGACCCGAGGACAAGACGTACAGGGTACGTCAGCGGCCCTTAAGGGGTTAAGTTATAATATACAGACAGGATACATATACAGTCAGGTCCAGAAATATTGGGACATGGACACAATTCTAACATCTTTGGCTCTATACACCAGCACAATGTGTTTGTTTCATTCCAACTCCAATGTGCTTTAACTGCAGGCTGTCAGCTTTAATTTGAGGGTATGTACATCCAACTCAGGTGAACGGTGTAGTATTTACAGAAGTTTGCAGATGTGCCTCCCACTTGTTAAGGGACCAAAAGTAATGGGACAATTGGCTTCTCAGCTGTTCCATGGCCAGATGTGTGATATTCCCTCATTACCCCAATTAAAATGTGCAGATAAAAGGCCCAGAGTTCATTTCAAGTGTGCTATTTGCATTTGGAATCTGTTGCTGTCAACTCTCAAGATGAGATCCAAAGAGCTGTCACTATCAGTGAAGCAAGCCATCATTAGGCTGAAGAAACCAAACAAACCCATCAGAGAGATAGCAAGAACATTAGGCGTGGCCAAAACAACTGTTTGGAACATTCTCAAAAAGAAGGAACGCACTGGTGAGCTCAGCAACACCAAAAGACCCGGGAGACCACGCAAAACAACTGTGGTGGATGACCGAAGAATTCTTTCCCTGGTGAAGAAAACACCCTTCACAACAGTTGGCCAGATCAAGAACACTCTCCAGGAGGTAGGTGTATGTGTGTCAAAGTCAACAATCAAGAGAAGACTTCACCAGAGTGAATACAGAGGGTTCACCACAAGAGGTAAACCATTAGTGAGCCTCAAAAACAGGAAGGCCAGATTAGAGTTTGCCAAACAACACCTAAGAAAGCCTTCGCAGTTCTGGAACAAGATCCTATGGACAGATGAGACCAAGATCAATTTGTACCAGAGTGATGGGAAGAGAAGCGTATGGAGAAAGAAAGGAACTGCTCATGATCCTAAGCATACCACCTCATCAGTGAAGCATGGTGGTGGTAGTGTCATGGCGTGGGCATGTATGGCTGCCAATGGAACTGGTTCTCTTGTATTTATTGATGATGTGACTGCTGACAAAAGCAGCAGGATGAATTCTGAAGTGTTTCAGGCAATATTATCTGCTCACATTCAGCCAAATGCTGCAGAACTCATTGGACGGCGCTTTACAGTGCAGATGGACAATGACCCAAAGCATACTGCAAAAGCAACCAAAGAGTTTTTGAAGGGACAGAAGTGGAATGTTATGCAATGGCCAAGTCAATCACCTGACCTGAATCCCATTGAGCATGTATTTCACTTGCTGAAGACAAAACTGAAGGGAAAATGCCCCAAGAACAAGCAGGAACTGAAGACAGTTGCAGTAGAGGCCTGGCAGAGCATCACCAGGGATGAAACCCAGCGTCTGGTGATGTCTATGCGTTCCAGACTTCAGGCTGTGATTGACTGCAAAGGATTTGCAACCAAGTATTAAGAAGGGAAAGTTTGATTTATGATTACTATTCTGTCCCATTACCTTTGGTCCCTTAAAAAGTGGGAGGCACATCTGCAAACTGCTGTAAGTCCTACACCGTTCACCTCCGTTGGATGTACATACCCTCAAATTAAAGCTGACAGTCTGCAGTTAAAGCACATTGTGTTTGTTTCATTCCAACTCCATTGTGGTGGTGTATAGAGCCAAAGATGTTAGAATTGTGTTGATGTACCAATATTTCTGGACCTGACTGTACATATAACACAGACGTATACATTAATTATACCGCAGAGAGGCGCTTCCCAGCAGTGTGTGGATTCATATGCTGCATTAATTATACTGCAGAGAGGCGCTTCCCTGCAGTGTGTGGATTTATATGCTGCATTGATTATACTGCAGAGAGGCGCTTCCCCGCAGTGTGGATTCATATGCTGCATTCATTTTACCGCAGAAAGGCGCTTGTTCCCAGCAGTGTGTGGATTCATATGCTGCATTAATTATACCGCAGAGAGGCGCTTCCCAGCACTGTGTGGATTCATATGCTGCATTAATTATACCGCAGAGAAGCGCTTGTTCCCACCAGTGTGCGGATTCATATGCTGCATTAATTATACCACAGAGAGGCACTTGTTCCCAGCAGTGTGTGGATTCATATGCTGCATTAATTATACCGCAGAGAAGCGCTTGTTCCCACCAGTGTGCGGATTCATATGCTGCATTAATTTTTATTTTTTTTCCGTTTTAAATCATTTTATTGTGCTGTTGTTTTTTTTTTCATTTTAGATAAATTTGTTCAGCTTTTTTTACGTTTTAAAAGCTTTTGTTCTGGTTTTTATTTTTAAAGTCAGACCATTTGGGTCAGTATTTTTGCGTTTTTTAAGGCTGGGGTCAGCCTGGGGTAAGGCTGGGGGAGCGCAGTGTTAACGTCCGTGTTGCCCGCACATAAGTACGTCCGTGATAGCATACAATTGTGTTAAATGGAGCCCCACACACGAAGTACGTCCGCACAGAAGTGCGGGAGCTGACGGACGCTGCAAACGGACGCAGGTTAGGCAAGAACGTAATACTGCTAGAACGGACGTTCAGAGTGCGCCACGTCCACAACGTCTGCATAGCTTTGTGTGTGAGTGATGGAGCGTGGTCAGATGGACTGCATTTATACGTCCAGCATTTTTGACGGACAGAATGTTTTTTCATTGTAATTTATTTTCCCTGCTACATCAGTCAAAAAATACGTCAGTGAAAAAAACGGACTGTGTGGCCACTACCTTGTCGTCAGTCAGAAAGTACGTCCGTACTGCACGGACGCACAGTCCGTACAAAATGCGCTCATCTGACCCTAGCCTTAGTCGTTTTGTTCATTTTTGTTCCTTTCATACCATTTTAATATGATTAACCCTTTCGCTGCTGAGGCTTTTCCCGCCCCTGTGCTGAGGTCATTTTTTACCTGTTTTGCGCATCATGTTTAAACGTGTTTTTAAGGCTTATTTTAGTATATGACACCGACATATTATATATCGTTCTTTCCGTCAGACTCGGTAGATTCATAATATGTCATTATTATATGTATACGTTATGTCATGTCTGTATATTATAACAAAAAATGCAATAAAATATGAATTTTTAATAATTTACAATGTGTAAAGTGTTTTTTTCCACATTTTAACATGCGAGCAATTGCGGTTATATTTTGTATGGGGTGCGCTTGTTAAAAAAATTAGAGATGGGGTCTCGTTACATTTTTTTTTTTTGGAAAATTACACTATTTTTAACAAACGCACCGCATACAAAATCGTTAGTGCAGCATCATTGTTCACATTATAATTGAAATGGGAACAATATTGCTACACTAACAAACCAAAAAAAATAAAAAAAATGTGTTTATTTTTTTTTTTTTTATTTTTTTTTAAAATTTTTTTTAATTTATTTTTAATTTTTTTTTTTTTTACAAATTTTTTAACTTTCATGTTTGGTATCGTTGGAACGGCCATGCACTGGCCGATCCAACGATATCAAAATTTAACCCCTAGCTGCCACGGATCGGGAGATAGGGAGTTCATTGGAACTCCCTATCTCCACACTTGGTGGCAGTTAGGGGTTAACGCTAGGACTGGCGTCATCGTGCTGCGCACGATGACGCCAGTCTTCTGGGGGAGTTCCGGAAGCTTGGCCGACATCCAAGATGTCGGCCAGCTCCCGGGAAGGATCGCGAATCGGCGCTTTTCAGCGCCGATTTGCGATCCAGCTCCCCAGGGGTTAATGCCAGGCATCATTTGGAAGGGCAGGCTGTGCCTTCCAAATGATGCCTGGGTTAAGCCCCTGTGTGCCACCGATCGGGAGGGAGAGAGGTCCGAAGGACCTCCCCCCCCTCCCTTTCAGGCGCCTCCTCCGCACATGCGGGGGGGGCGCCTGAATTAGGTGTCATCGCGCCCCCGCGATGACACCTAATAATGGCGGCTGGTGGTCCGGATGCCGGGCTGACATCCAGGATGTCAGCCCGCACCGGAGGGGCCAGCGATCGGCCGGAACCCGGCCGAACGCTGACCCCAAACTGAGGACGCGCTCAGCGCGTCCTCAGCACACCAGCGGTAATGCTGAGGACGCGCTGAGCGCGTCCTTAGCATTGAAGTGGTTAAATAAAGTTGTGCAGTGCATATTCATAAGAAAAAAATTATCTTTATTTAATAAAAAACGATAGAATCGGCAGAATTACCTTATCGATAGAAATATCGGATCATCCGAAATACTATTAGTTTAAGTCAAAACGAATAGACACTTTGAAATGAGGAGAACAGACGTTCCGAAAAAATGAAAATTTCCGATATCACGAAAAAAAGGTCGATACGAGAAACGAGCCAAAACGAAACGAGCCGAAACGAAAATTTTAAAAACGAGCCGAACCGAATCGAAAAAAAATAATTGGTGCACATCCCTACTAAAAATGTTGTTTATTATTATTCTTTTAACCTGCAGTAAAAAGTCTCTATATTTTTTTTTTTTATGAACTTTTAGTCATTTTTCAGGAGTTTCTCTTAATTTTTTTATTTTTTTTTAAATAGCAGATTTTCTTTTTTCTGTAACAGACCTTTTTATTTTCATAGGACCTTGTATGTTAATTTCAATCATTTTCGTTCAGTTTTTTAAAAAAGTGTTTCAATGTTGACACTTTCAATCGTATTATTTTTTTTTACCTGTCCGGCGGTTTGGCGGCTTCCTTCTGCGGCTGGTCGGCACTGTGCTCGGCGGCGGCTCTTCGGCGGGTTGGCGGCAGATGTCCAGCGGTTTGGTGCAGGCAGGCGTGACGGTATTGCGGCAGCATTTGGCGGTCGATTCCCTTCACTTCGGGGACCCAGCGGTGAATGGTGAATTCACCCCAGGGTGTGGAAATTTTGGTTCACGGAAGTGCGGGGAACAGAGCACCAAAATGTCGGCGACATTTCGGTGCTCTGTGAATAACCCCTATAAAGTAAGAAGACCAAATTACCATAACAAACACAAATGTTCATCCCAGTGGTTTTCAACCTGTGGACCCTCAGGACCCACAATTGTCCTTGGTCATTAAGTCGCGACCCAAAAATAATTGAATTTTTGAAAGATTATAATTTATTCCACAAAACAACGTGCACAATATTCTACAATGTATTCACTTTTTAAACAATTTTGTAAACAAACAGGGATTCTTTCCAAAAAGGATAGCTCAGTAAGCACAACACTACAGGGTTATTGAAAGAGATCCAAATGGCTGGAGAAAGGTAACCGAATGCTGAAAATCAGCGTTTGGTTACCTTTCTTGTCCATTCAGCTATCCAGAGAGCAGGCAATACGCCAAATACTGGCAAATTGCCTGCACATTCGGTGCCTGTTCGAGGGCAGTGAAATCCCCATAAAAAAGCACTGCTTTGGCTACTCAGAGAACACAAACCAGCAGTGAAAGGTTCCTGAAATGCCCTGACATTCGGTGGTTTAATTCGACAGGTTTATTCAGGAGAATCCCATAGGCTTCATTGTTAAAAATATTCCCGTTTTAATTCAATATCTAATAAACCGTTCATAATAAAATTCTGCAGTAAAGAGTCTCTTTATTTATAGAGTTTTTTTGGATATTTTAAGCGTTTTTCTGGATTTTTTTTTTAAAAAGTCCGATTTTTTTTTTTTTAAATTTTTTTTATGTCTACTTATTTTTTCTGTAACAGCCCTTTTTATTATCATTCATTGGACCTCATATGTAAATTTCAGACATTTTCGCTCAGTAGTTTCTTTGCAAACAGCGTTTCACTTTTCAAACATTCAAGCAAACTATTTTGCTAATTTATTCACTTCACTCGTCTGAAGTGTTGGCTTTTTCTGGAGGCTGCGCTGCGTGTGATTGGCTCCTGCTCGAGTTTTTCGGCGTCTTTGGCGGGTTAATCCAGATGTTTTTGCGGGTTTCGGCGTGCATTCACTGGGTTTTTGCGGTGACGTTTTTGGCGGGTTTGCGGCAGCTTTTCCCTGCGCTTCGACGGCCCTGTGGTACTTGCTGAATACACCGCAGGGTCGCCGAAATGGGATTGCTGAATCGGCCCGAATTGAAGAGAACGAAAAGTCACCGAACGTGTGGGGAACATTCAGAGGTAGCCACGCCGCCTGGGACGCAGCAGGTAAGATGCATCAGCAGGTCCCAGGCATTACAAAGGCCTGGGGGCACTTGCCCCGCGACCCAGTCCTCCGCCAGTCACGACCCACTTTTGGGTCACGCCCCACCACTCGAGAAACACTGATCTAGACCATTTGTTTCTAACTTTGAATAGTAACCTTAAGGCCGGGGGCACACTAGGCGCATTCTTGTGCGCACTAGCGCGCGTTATGACGCACTTACCGGTGTACGTCACAGCGTTGTGATGCTGCGGACAGGGCCGGTCACATGCTCACGCGCGCGCAGCATGCGTGCGTTTAGAGATCCCCACCGGCGATGCGCTAGGATCCATAGGAGGATCGCGCTTTGCAAGGCTGAGGGGGGAGCAGGCGGGCGTCGAGTGGACGCCGGTGCGTTAACGTTTTCTTTAACACACACTAGTGCGTTAAAGAAAACGCCTAGTGTGCCCCCGGCCTTAGTGTGGAACTGTAGCAATTAGATTATTCTGACATGATCATTGTTTCATAAATCCACGCTCATTTCTGCAAATTAGATTATATTGCCCAATTAATCCCTGAATATTATCCCTTAATAACCCCTCAAATACATTCCCAGCCACAGATAATAAATTCACAGGTCTATAATTTCCAGGAAGACATTTTTAACCTTTTTTGAATATAGGGACCACATCAACTTTTCACAAATCCTCTGGTAGGATACCTGAAAGAAAATAATCCTGAAAGATATGTGTATCTGTGAAATTTAGCTCTGTGCTTTGCATGTGTATCTGTGCTGCTGTTTATCTGTGGTCACGTGCATCTACACCTCCTGTGCATAAAATATCTACTTCAGTTTTTCTGTCTTTGAAGCATTGCTTTTTGTAAAATTCTCCAGCACCGTTTATCTGGTTATATGTGTATAGTTCGGTAAGTCTATTTATATGCTGTCTCTGGTTAAACACAACTCTGACATCACGGCCGCAAGGAACAATGACGTCAGGGATGGGTGCGTGCACGCGCACACTGCACCTGTACAAGCAGGAGGAGTCAGTGGGAAAGGGTTTCCCTTGTCTGACGTACCAAGGGTTCAGGGAAAACGTGCCCTTATTTAATCCCGATTGGCTGTTGCAGCCCGGCAACGCGCGCTCCCTCCATCTCCTCCTCATCCTATGACGCTCCGCAGACCTGGCCGGCGAAAGCGGGGGCGCGCGCGCGCTTAGGTCTCGTGCTCGCTCCCAAAACTCCTGATATCTTCAAGATGGCGGCGCTAAGTGGGGGTTCTTCTGAGGGGCCCTCATTATTTAACGGAGACCTGGAAGCTGAGGCAGGGGTCATTAGTGTCGTTGGGGGAACCTCTGCGTCTGGGGGATACCCCGAAGAGGTAAGGGGATGATCAGGGAGGAGGGTTAAGCAGTATCCTGGGTTTTCTTTTCATCCTTCACCTAATGCAGTGCAGGCTTTCTGGGTTATTTTAGAATTACTGACTGCTCTGTTACGGAAACAATGCAATGAATGTCTGATCAGAGGGTTGTTCTACCGCTTGGAATGCAATGCAAGCTGGAGTCTAAGGGGTTAATTTCTGCGTCCTACAGTATGTGATGCACAGCCTGCTATGGAATATGTTCTCCCTTTCTCGTTGCAGTGGCAGGATCTCTTCGAACGCATAAGATTGGGCTCTGTGCTAAATGTGCAGTGGATATACTACACGATCAAGGAAGGGAAAAATGCATCTCACTGAATACAAAGCAGGCTTTTACGAAACGATCCCTGCACTGGACCATGACACCGCAGTGGAGGTTCTAGGGCATCATTTGAGCTAGGAGTACAGTGTAGAACTCCGCATGCATCATAATGATTGGAGTGCAGATTCGAGGGATCAATGTTTGCATCCTTTTTGAATTCAGTGCTGTGTCCAGGCGAGCATCTGTGCACTTCGCTGAATGCATCGCAGGTGCTCGTTACAAGGCGTTCTCGTCTCTGTGCAGGTATAGTACAATAGTTGAGTCCGCTGCTTGGGAGAATATCTTGGAGTTGCACAAAAGGGCCTAGGAAAGTATCTGTGTGGGTCTAGAAGAATAGTCTGGTGCTCTGATGCATCAAAATGAGGTCTTGCTGAATAGTTGGTATCTGCCGAATAATGAAATTTGATGTAGGAGACACACACCGGGTACCCTGATCAATGCTGAGATTGGGCCTACTTACAGGGCCGGCCCAAGACACTGCTGCCTGGATCCAAAGATGAAATACTGCCCCCCCCCCGAAAAACAACCAGACATGTACCGTGTATGAGTTCCACAGCAATAAAACTCAGTTTTGTGTTGTGTATGAGTGTATCATAGATCTTCACCGCAATAAAACTGGTACCTAATGTGCGGTTGTACGAGCGTATTAGAGTTCCACACCAATAAAACTCACCATAATGTGTGGTGTACCTAGTTGTTGCCCAAAATGCTGCCCCTGGTAAAGTGATGCCTGGAGCCATGGCTCCATCTGGCCACATGGGCAGGCCTGCCCTGCTTACTTGGATACCTTATGGTCCAGGAGGACGTAGTGGGCCTGGGAGGGTAGCTGGTCATCCTGCAGGATATTGTGGACCGTGCTGGCTCCTGTGCTAATTACAAAATAAATGGGCTATATGAAGGTGATATGTTGAATGGCACGTCATAGGCCCAAGAGCGGAGTCTTGCATGTATATATATCAGCATAATTTTTTTTTTCTTTTACCTATATAATTGGGAATGGGTATTTAGTCCCATTTCAAAGTTTGCTGGTTTCTCGGGGACCACTGCGAGCAGAGATCTGTCTTACAGGACAGCCCTCGTTATTACTCCATAGGGCTGGAACACACTTGAGTGGATGGCCCTCCTGTGTGATGACTCTCTGCGCACAGTGGCCCATTCATTCCCCCTATAACCAGCATATTATCGCGTGAGAATATGATTGCATAAATGGGAAGATTCCTTTTCAAATGAGCCCAACATGTTTTGGCACTTCAATGCAATTAAGATTGGCGTACTATGCTTAGAATGTGCATTCAGAAAGGTGTTACACAATGTATGCAATGCAAAATATGGGGTTCACTAAATGTCCTGTTTAGTTTGTAATTGTACCAACCTCAAAGTAATGCAGGTTGCGTGGGGGTATGTTTTTACACTTTTCTTTTTTTCTTTTGCATCTTGCAATAGTAGGGCTTAAAATCCTCCCATTTTTATCTTGGATATGTAAATTATTCATGCTAATAGAAGTTCTAACTTCAATATGTAGCAATAATTTGTTGCTTGTGCGAAAACAAAGAGTAAATCCTAAAGTAAACGCTGTGACAAATGATTTTTTTTTTTTTTTTTTGGGGGGGGAGGTGGAGTTACTTGAACTTCTTCAAGCAACGTTTTCCATTAGATTTTTAGCGTGTGACGTGCCTATATCTTATACGCATGCTCTGGTCAAAGTTCAATAATTTCATATCCTAAATCTCAGCTGCATGACCCGACGCCAGCTGAGAGCGGCAGACTAAAAATGACCCGTACAATGCGCTCAGTGTGTCCTGGCCTTTTAACCACAAGGTGCGTTTCTGCAAGTGTGGACTGCTCTGTGTGTTGTCTTCCTGCAGCTCTGCGCTGACTACTGCAACGGGCTAACATTGTGGATGTCTGCTCTGCCTCCGGGACCTCTCTCCGCTCATTGTCATCGTGACTTTTTTTTTTTCTTTAATGCAGCACTGCTGTTCACTTTACAATTCTAAAGTGAGCAATGATGCTGCCCTAACTCCCCTTACGATTTCACATGACCCCAGCAAGTGTGGGCGATGGCACAATGTATTATTTCTAGGGATGCACCAATACCCTTTTCTTCAAAAAAAGTGTACCGATACTTTTTTTCTTCAGGTACTCACCAATACCAATTACCGATTAATTTTATTTAATGTCATTTGACCCTTTCCAATAAATGAGGATTTTGCGGAAACCCTGGCCAATTAATGTTAATATTGAAATGTTTGGGCACACACCCCATTTACCCACCACACCACCCCTGAGGCGGCTGGCAGAATGCTCTTAACAGCGTTCTGCCAGGCCACTCTGGCTAGCTGTGTCTCAGCGGGTGGCTGCTGGCATGCAAAGGTTGTAACGCAGCTCTGTTGGGCCCCACTCTTGTGACCTGCACAAGATCTTGCGAGATGGTGCTAGAGGCCAACGGATCCGCACTACAACCTTCAAATGCCAGTGGTTGCTTGCTGGAACATGACCAGCTGGAGGGGTCTGGCAGAATGCTGATGGAACATTCTGCCAGCCCCTCGGATACCGCCTGGAAAGCCAGTCCAGTGGTGGTGGTGGTGGTAGTAGTAGTAGTAGTAGTAGTAGTAGTATAGGCATTTTATACAAGTAGTCGTGCAAATGCCCGGTATCGGCACTGATCATAGTATCAGTGCATCCCTAGATATTACACATTTAGTTTCATCTAAAACAAAACTGATGCACGGAGCACCGGTGGTCCTTTGCAACCCTGATCCTTAGACTGCACAAGGTCAAGTGTGGCATTGGAAAGGACAGATTCTGGCCTTCCCAATGATACCTAATATGACAAAGTATTATTTAAAGATAAAAAAATGGGGGGGGGGGGATATGCAAAATTCCTTTTTTTTTTCTCCAGGCAGTATCATTATGTGCTATTAATTGTAAAGCAAACAATGCCATCACACTGCAACTCGCCTCGTTTCCCACTCTGGGAACAAATGTGGCAACAAATGGGAGTGATGATGAAATGTGTTTATTTATGCATGGTTCATTCTAAAACACGCTCATGCAGGTAGCAAGGAGAGTGGAGGGTCTCTGGACCCCTTTATCTCCCCCCCCCCCTTTTTTTTTTTTTTTTTAACACACAAGATGAAGTTAAGGGTCATTGGACAGGTCAGTCTGACATTTCTAATGATGCCAAACCTGACCGTGTCAAAGAACCCCCCCCCCCTTCTTGTTCCAAAGCATTGACAGTTCATTTGCTTAAATATAAAATGAGCAATACCACTGCCATTACTCACCTCATTTCCCATGGCAGGTGCACGTCCAGTGGTTTGTTTGAACCGCTGATACATACACATATATACAAACAGCACTGCTTCACAGAGCTTCAGAGCTCATATTCCCCATATGCAGCACAGAACTCTGGGTAAGAAATGCAAATGACGTTTGCAATTTTTTATTTTTTTTTGTATCCTTTGGTCTGTTTTAACGGATGGTATTTGCATGTCTTACCCAGAGTTCTGTGCTGCATATGGGGAATGTAGCACATGAGCTCTGTGAAGCAGTATTTTGAATTGCTGGGATGTGTAAATGACTTCTGATATATATTATATTTCAGGTTTTTTTCCCTGTTACCGATATCCGCATGCTACATAGCCAATTTAGCGATAGCTGATTTTTTTTTTTTTTTTTCCTGCCAGTACACAGTACCGGCAGGGAAGACTCTCTTCTATCGACTAAGATCCGCTGCTCTGAGCCGATTGCGGACCTCTCCCACAGGCGGCTGACATCTTTTGTCAGCCCTGCCTGCGGGACATATCCCTGCCCACTGATGTCAGACGTGCAGGGGATTGCCTAATGGTGGTCCAGAGGACCCCCCCCCCAATCTCCAAAATCATAAGAGCCAGACCATCATGAGGAGTCACTGGTATGGCCTTTCCTATGATTCCAAGCATGACCAATGTTTATGTAAAATACATTTTTTTTCAACCCTTTCACTGCTGAGCCATTTCACCTGTGTGTGCTGAGCTAATTTTTACTGCTTTTGCTCATGTTTAAACGCGATTTGAAGTCACGTAGTCTTATACGACCCAGACCTATTATATATCCTTTTTCGTCAGATTCAGAATATACCATTTTATTATAACAAAAGAT
Organism: Leptobrachium leishanense; assembly: GCA_009667805.1. Taxonomy (NCBI): domain Eukaryota; kingdom Metazoa; phylum Chordata; class Amphibia; order Anura; family Megophryidae; genus Leptobrachium; species Leptobrachium leishanense. The sequence continues at coordinate 265,012,721 of CM019065.1, read as the reverse complement.
GCAATAAAATTAGAATTTTAAATCTACAGCGTGTAAAGTGTAGTTTTTTTTTTTTCATTTTACCATCCGAGCCTTTGCGGTTATATTTTCTATGGGGTGCTCGTGTTAAAAAAAAAATTGAAATGGGGACTTGTTACATCTCTTTTTTTGGGGGGGGGGGGGGATATGAGATTTTTAGCAACCCCCCCCCCCTACATAGAAAAAACATTTGGGATGCACCGATACCACTTTTTTAAGACCGGGTACCGATACTTTTTAAAAAGTACTTACCGAGACTTTTATTATGTCGTGTGACTTCTTTCCAATAAGAACAGACCTCATATAAAAATGCCCCCAGCTCACATGTATATATCCCCCCCCCCCGAGATATTAGATCTATCCTGGGGGATAGAGGCTGCTGGAGGCAGCGTCACAGAAGCGCCGGCGGCCACGTGATCGTGCCGCAGCAGCGCGACCAGCCCTCCGGAAGCAGGTGAGTATTGCAGCTGCCGGAGGGGAATGCTGGCCGCGTGCTTTTCATGCACGTGGCCAGCTTCCCCAGCCCCGTGTATACCGGCAAGCCGGCCCAGCGCTGGTGTCCGGTATGGGGGGGGGGATGTGTATCCGGTCATTTGCACGAGTTCTAAGTGTAGCAAATGGGAGATGTGACAGATTAGAACTGTATATCTACCGCAATATGTATTATATAGGCATATTTATATCTATGGCTATCTATAGATACCAGGCCATTTTGCGTAGCTGGCTTAAGAAATCAATGTCTGCGTTTACAGCCTGCTGGAAGGAAGCAAATAAACAGGTCCGTGACAATTTTCTCTGAAGTCATCACAGGTGTGAATTAAAGATCACACCCTTTTGGGTTCTACCCAGCAGGCAGGAGGGGCAATTGCTCATGGCAGGGAGAAGACACAGCCGGAGCGGCACCCCAACTGCATATCAAAGAAGCCATCACATCCTTGGGTCACTGGAGGTGGTCTCTGGGAGATGATTGATAGACCAGGGAATTAAGATTAATGACGAAGCGTACTGAACGTGGTCGGGAGAGGGGAATTCTGGGGATTGTAGGCAAAGGCTCTGCCAGCTAGGAGGCTGGACTTGGAACAAAGGCAGCCCTATATATATTCTGAATCAAGCATGGCTCGGGGCTATTTCCTTGGTCAATCAAGAATTGAGGGAATATTGCCAGCTCCTCATAGAACTTCCCTATGGCTGATCGTCTAGCGTATATTGTAAGTAACTAGGATCTGCTGTCATCTCCCTTTTATTTGTTTGCGGTTTATGTGTAATTAATAGATATGATAAATCAATCTTTTTGTAACCAATGCACTGTGATTCCATAAATAAATATAACTTCAAGTTTCTGCTTCTGGCTGAGATCCACACTAACTGAAGAGACTGGAGTATTGCTTGTTTTAAGCTCGAGTAGCTACGAAATTGTGAGTTGCGGTTGGGTAAGCAAGCAGGGATTGTTTTCTACGCAGTCACTGTCTGGGTCTAGGATAGATAGCACAGTTGCTTGGCCCTGCGTCTCTTGCCGTGCATAGTGTCCATGAGGACTGGTGGCAGCGTAACTAATAGCATAGGAAAGTGGGCCCAGGGATTGTGGGAGAAGTAGTCACTACCCGATTTAAGAGAAGACTAGTACTGCGTTGCAATCCTGGGACCATTGTATCGCACGCTACGTACCTGTTGCGAAAGTGCGGGGACGGATAGGTAAGCAAGCACGCAGGGGACTGGGGTACACGTTGTCATTATCTGGATCTAGGCTAGACAGTGACCAGCTTAACCCGGCATCTTTCGCAGAAGCGCGCGTAGTTGTCGTGACACTAAGTACTCGTGCAAACGGCAGTATCGGTGCATCCCAAAAAAATAAAAAAATTTAGTGCAGCATCATTGTTCACATTATAATTGAAATGGGAACAATATTGCTGTATTAATAAAAATAACACACAAATTTTTAAGTCTTACTTTGAACATGGCCGTGTGTGATATCATTCCAAAGGTGCACTTGCCTTTTCAAATGACACCAACCATGACCCTCTAGCTGCCACCTTTCGGGAGATATGGGGGGTTCAATGGAACTAGCTTCACCATGGGAAATTCCTGGGCAGTTAGGGGTTCCCCGGCTAACTGATGCCATTGCGCGTTGACGTCAGGTGACGAGGGGGGGGGACGACCCAGAGGTGGAGCTGCCATCCAAGATGGGTGGGGAACCCATCGGAGCTAGGCTGTGATCCGGCACCGGATTGTGGCCCGGTGCCTCAGGGGTTAAAGTCAGGCACCTCTTAAAAGGGGAGACTCTCCCCTCGAAGCGGTGCTTTCATTTGCTAGGTCCTCCCGATCAGGAGGGAGAAGGATCTGAAAGGATTCCCCCCCCCCTCCCACCTCCTTTCATCCAATCACATCATCACGTACGCAATGACATCATTTACAACAGGAGTGCTTTTAAAAGCGGCGTCTGACTTCAGGGAAGTCCAGAATACCGAGAGACCTCAGAGGTGAGTATCTCTCCAGTCTCTCACCGAGCGGATGTTGTGTGGGAAACGTCTTCGGCATACAGCAGGAGTATGAGGTCGTTCCCCACATGTCATCTGCAGTGAAGGGGTTAATCATAATGCACTATTATTCACTTCTAAAGTGATCAATGATGCTGCATTGTGTAGCTTTGTGATACAGTATTGTACACTCATACACGGTGTACAATACTGTATCAGAGCACCACAGCAACATGCAGTGTGAATGAGCGTATCCCAGAGCTCCTACTGCTGTAGAGGTCTGCAATACGCTAATACACCGTTCACATTACTTTGAGTTTTATTATTTTGACTCCTTAACCCAAAATACTGTTTTTTTTTAAAAAAAATATATATATATATAAATTTTTTCTCCGTCATGTTCAGGTGATGCCAGATTTGTGTAGAAATTGTGATTAAAAATCCCCCCCCCCCTTTTAAAAAAAAAAATATAAAAAAAAATGTACAGAATATCGGCCTGAAAGGCTGCCGATTTAATCTGTATCGGTGCCTAAAAAAGTTATATCGGCCTACCCTGTATGTATCTCATGAAACCCAAAACAAAGTTTGGATGATGTGGAAAAAAATAACTTCACGCTCTAGTTGAAAGCTGGCAATCTTTGTTATAGCATTGTGATGGAATATAATGTATACAAATGGTAATGATATAGTTTGAATCTCCCTGAGTCAGCTGAAAAACAGGAAATCTAAGTTTACAAGGTCCTGTAATAATAAAATGACTTCAAAATATGTTTTAACCTAATGAGCTCAACACACGGGTGAAATGCTTCAACAGCAAAGTAGTTAATGTCTAGGTTACTGTTTTCCCTGCTGCAAGAAATAAGATTCCTAAGAGGTTATTCACGAAGCACTGAAATTTCAGCACTTTTAACTTCGGTGCATTTGGCCGACTGTACAGTGAATTCTCTTTTCAGCGGATGGAGAACTTTGCCGAAGAGCACCTAATTGGCCTTGGCGAATTCCACTTAACTTACCTATTCTCATGTTTGCATTTAAACCAATAAAAATGCATTAAAATGTGTCTAAAATTAATGTCCTTGAAAAAAATAAGTTCTGTCCATCCCGTGTCCCTGCTCCCTTTTGCCTCCAAACTCAAAGCTTGTGTATGCCCGTCCGACTAGCTCAACACCCACTCTTTGACACTCTGCAATCTGGCTTTAACTCTCTGCACTCAACAGAAACGGCTCTTGCGAAACTGACCAGTGACCTCGCAACTGCTAAATCTAATGGGCGCTACTCTCAGCTGATCCTTCTTGACCTCTCTGCTGCCTTTTGATACAGATGATCACTTGCTCCTCCTAACTCTTAGTGATTTATAGGCCTTCAAAGTACTTGTTCTTTCATGGTTCGCTTCCTACCTGTCCCAGCGATCGTTTAGTGTCTCCTTTGCTGGAAGTACCTCCTCCCGGCAGCCTGTCTCTGTTTGGGTGCCCCAAGGTTCAGTACTGGGCCCTCTTTCTTTTTTTTCCCATCTACACTGCCTCTCTAGGCAAACTGACCAGCTCCTTTTTGGATGCCAGTACCACCTATACGCTGATGCAGGGCTTGAACAAATTTGCTTTGAATCTAGGAGCCAGACAAAAAAGGAGCCAGTTTCTTTTAACACTAACCATGCTTTATTTTGCAGATAACAGATCTTAAATTTACAAGGAGGAGACTAAAGCCTAGAACCAAACATCATGAACCCCTTACTGTTCTGTGTGTTTTTACTTGTATGTATGTTTGTTATTCTGCCTCTCCCCTTGTATAGCGCTACAGAACTTTGTTAGCACTTTATAAAACCGCTAGATGGCCGCTTGGTGGTTTTTATTGGTTATATGTGGTCTGTCTTTATACTGTTTTAGGCCAAGTTCATGCAGCCTTCTTTTTTATGGGTTAATTAAAATTTAAGTTTCACTGCCCTCTAGTGGGGGGATCAATTATTCCAAGTTATAATAACTTAACCAAATTTATAACTTGGAATAATAGATTTTTATACCTTTTTTATTGTGCACATACTATTTAACAGGACGGATTGTGAAGTGTTTTTATACTGGCAGTGTGACAGAATCCCGCCAGTGTACCTGGGCTTGTCAGATGCGCAGGATATGGTGTCATATCCCAGCTCTTTTATTAGCAGCCTCTGAGTGCATCCGGAAGACTGGCAAATAAAATAGCCTTGTATTTTATTTGCCAGGCTTCCTTATCGCGATCATGGGTGCACGGAGGTGTGCAGTACAGAATCCAGGCTTCTCTTGTGCGCATGCGCAGAAATAACTTTCAAACGCACGCCGACGCGGGGTCTATACAGGGCTGGACTGAGGAGAAAAAATCGGCCCTGGACTTCATCCAGACTGGCCCACTTCAATTATGGAAACACACAGGGCCGGATTAGGATCTCGCAGGATAAACCACAGGATCCACAGCAATAACTCTCATGGTAGAGACAGTGAGTATAAGGGTACGCAGGATCAACAGGATTAAAACTCTCGTTGTAAAGGCAGTGAGTATAAATGTACACAGGATCCAAAGCCTTAAAACTCTCAATGTAAAGGTAGTAAGAATGAGCGAACACCATTTTTTTTTAATATTTATTTACCATCCGCCGTCCGTCAAAAAAGGTTGGCACCAGTCTGACTGGCAGTGGCAATGTTTGGTCTGCTCTGGCAGGGCCTGGTGTTGCTGGCACTGGTGTGTTCGGGTCTAAAAGCCTGCAGGCACTGGTCGGACTGGCACTTACAGGCTCCTTTGCTGCCACCCCCCCCCTCCTACCGGTCGCACGCGGTGACTCCTGCAGACGGCGCACCACATGGAGTCAGCAGTTACGTGACACAACGTCACGTGTGCTGCTGCACTTCCACTTTGGAAGACCCTGAGATCAGTGCCTTCAGAGCGGAGAACTTTGTGTGGCACCCGGCATACCCTCCTTGTCCCAGCCAGGATCACAGGCGTTCCAGCCAGATCGATCCCCTGAAAATCACAATGACGCATCGCAGTCACTGCGATTTTTTTTTTTGTGCTTTCGGGTCTGATCCGCCTTAGTGCCTGATGCGGCTGGCTGACCTACGTGAGCCGCAGGCGGCCAGTCACACCGTACACGCCTGGGTCTATATGTGACTCTGCGTCGGCGTGTGCTCAAAGCTGCACAAGAGCTGGGATTCCGTATGGCAAACCTCTGTGCACACAAAGGTTTTACCGTTCATCCTAACAATAACGGGACATGGCTTTCAAACACCCAGGCGCCGGGGCAAATTTTGTGGTCGCCATGGTGACCTTGCGCCCTTGGTTTGTCGAGCCCTTCTCTGATCTCTCTCCGGCTCTCCTGGATCGAGTCGCTGACCATCTCTGCCGTCTCGAATTGAATGTCTTCCCGCTTCCTTAAGGACGCGCTCAGCGAAGTGGTACTTCAGCCGATCACTGCGGCCTCCCGTTGCGGGCTGACATTTCGGATGTCAACCCAGCCTCTGGGACCCCTGCCGCAAGAATAGTAATCGCGCTGGGTGCGATGTCTATTCCAGGCCCCCCCCACCAGAGCAGGGAAAGTGCCTGGAGGGGAGGGGGGCATGTCCATTGGACCCCTCGCCCTCCCAATCGGTAATTTCAGGGCTGCTTTTTTTTTTTTTTTTTATTTTTTTTTACCCCGTAGGTGGTGGATTGCGATTCGGTGCCTGATCGTGGTCCCCTCCTGGAGCTGGACGACATCTTGGATGTCGGCCAAGCTTCCGGGATCTCCCCCTGCCTACTAGTGTCATCACGCATGGACGCGGTAACGTCAGTTTGGGAGTTAACCCCAATGGTGGAGATGGGAGGGGTTCAATGACCCCCCCCCACCCACCCTCCTATATCCGATCCATGGCAGTTAGGGGTTAATGTTTGGTATCATTTTGAAAGGCCAGAGCAGAACATGACCACGTTATCTGTAAATTTTAAAATTCAACTTTTTTTTTTTTTTTTTTTTATGCAGAAATATTGTTCCCACTTCAATTTATAGTGCAGCATCATTGTTCACATTAAAGATGTAATTTCTACGGGGTGGGTTTGCTAAAGAAATCTCAATTCTCTCCCCCGCCCCCCCCCCCTCTTATTTTTGAAGTTTGCATCTAAATAAATTTAAATAAATTCCAACATAAATGAAAATGACCTCGAAGGCCAAGGTAAGTAATCTGTTTAAATTACGAAAGAAATCGAAGGTCATCTGCGGGAAACTCAAGTCTTCCAAAAAATCTCAGCCGGGGGGGGGGGGATAAAGAGGCAAGGGAGGCTGGATCGCCACAGGTAGAGCTATGCAGGATCGCTCAGGTCCTCCTAATACCTCGGATGGACTGGTTTGGCAGGGAGGCCGTAGGCAAGGCCCGGCCAGGCCTTTGACTGTCGTCAGGCACACGTGTTTCTCTTCTCCGGAGGGTCCGCCGTACAGGTAAGCCACCGGATTGAGCAGCTGGAGCCACACCGCTAGATGCCGCCGTATCCTCCATTCCAACAGCAGGCGCCTCCAGCCACCGCTCGGTCTTGGGTTCGCTTCCAGACACGGAGGGTCAAGCAGCAACACATCCACCATACCTCCAACAGTCTCTCCGTCCCCAACCTCCACGACTTCCCTGCAGCCGCAGGGCAAGGCCACCCCAGTCCACTCGGGCGGGGATCTTGAGCTCCTCCGCATGCCCGCAGTAGGGACATCTGCCGACTCCACATCCCCCACGTGAGTGGTCTCTCGTCATTCCTCTCTAATAACTTGAGGCAGGCGTCAAGGCCCTCAATCACAGCCATCCTCACTGCAGGAAAAGAAGGGGGGCATCTCTGTCGCCTCTTGCCAACCACGTCCATGAACTCCGCTTCAGTCCGTGCAGCAGCAGGGAGACGGGGGCCCTCCATCTCCCCCGCCCTCCGCCCGGATTCAGCTTCAGTTACGGCACCACGAGGAGACATCCGAATCCCCAAAATGGCCGACAGCAGCACCCCCCCTTGCAGGAAAACGGCCTGTAAATGTGTGTCTCTGGTCCGGCGCGGGGGGGACAAGTCAGGCACCGGACAGCTCTCACCTGATGGCCGGGGACCTCCGGGGTAGAAACTCTGCGGTAAAGGACTCTATATAAACCCCTTAAATCAAGCAGACTAGAGCGGAGCACCAGTGAGGTGCGACTTTCCCCATCAGCAGCCGGCCACGCCCCCCATCATTTTTAACAAACACCCCCCATTAAAAAAATATACCTGCAAAGGCTCGGATGATAAACACAACACCCTGTAGATGATTTATTTTATTGCATTTTTTTTCTTTCTTTCAGGCAGGACATGACTTATTGATATAATAATGATAAATTATGAATTTGCCGGAAAGAACGACATATAATTTGTCTGGGTCGGATAACAATACGTGACTTCAAATCGCGTTTAAATGTGCTGAGCAAAACTGGTAAAAATGAGCTCTGCACACAGGGGTGAAATGGCTCCGCAGCAAAAGGATTGAACTCAAACTTTCCAAAAGTAAAATCTCGTTCCTCCCTCCAAGAAGAACCCAATAATGCTGCCTATCTCTCCTAGAGTAAATGGAACGCTCATTAGCCCGACGCCTCAATCCCGCTGCCTTGGCGTCACTTTCAAATTTGACCTAACATTCTCTCCCCACATCCAGACAGTGACCAAATCCTGTTACGGTCAACTCAAGAACATCGCCAGTGTCTGCCCCTTTCTAACACCAGATACCGCGCAGGTGCTGGTTCATACTCTTGTCATTTCACGACTTGATTTCTGCAAATCGCTCCTTATTAGCCTCCCCAACTCCTTTTTATTGCCTCTCTTCAATCTGTAATGAATGCAGGGGCCAGGCTTATTTTTCTCACCAGACACAATTCGCGTACCTCTGCCAGCCCCTCCATTGGCTTCCTGTACGTTCCAGGAAACCGTTTAAAATACTGATGCTCATGTTCAAATCGTTCAATAACTAACTCAACTCCTGCCTACATGTCTTTGTTACTCCGCGAGCACGTCCCATCTAGACAACTCCGGTCGGCAGGTGATCTCCATCTGTCTACAGCCACACGGCCAACTCTCGCTTCCAAGACTTCTCAAGGGCAGCTCTGGTCTGTGAAATGACTTGTCTCTATCAAACTCTCCCCTGACCTTCAGGCCTTCAAGAAATCACTCAAAACCCATCTCTTCAGATCAGCATACCACATCACTGATGCAACTCATTCCTCTGCTCATTTACTCACACATGATTGAAGCTGCTTCCATGACCCCACCATTCCCAAACCAATGGCACTAATGATCCTGCCATCTAGTAAAATTCCTGGTCTTCCTCAACCCCAATCCCTCTGGATTGTAAACTCCTATGAGCAGGACCATGTACACCTCTTGATTCCATCATATGTCCGTTTATCTCATTCTCTTTGGTTATTGTGAAGTGCTGCAGAAACTGTTGGTGCAATATAAATGATGACTTTAATAATTACAGAATAAAAAACTTTTATAAATTTTGGGAACCAAAATTTCATTTTGTGGAAAAAGAAAAGGGGAAAAAAAAAAAAATTTTTAAAAGGGGTTCTGAAATAAAATTAGGCTTTTTGCTGAAAAGGAAAAGCATAAACTTTTTTAAAAACAAAAAGATTAGTTTGAAACTCATGGGATTCACCTGTGTAAACCTGTCGCACTGAAACTGGTAAAATAAAACTCCGAGTTCAAATATGCTTTTAGATTTTCTCCAACGAGCAGCAGTTTCTTGTGGCACACTCTTTAAATTTGTTATAGAATTAGTACTTCCTTATCACTGATATGGATGCACCGAAACGGAAATTTCCATCCGAAACCGAACATTCGGGATCGGTTCGGCTGAAAATCAGACCTGAGAATCTGGGCCTGGAGGCCGGGGACTCGCCTGATCCCGAAGGCTGGCCGAGCAAGCTTGGGGGCCGGGGGCTCGTCTGAGCTTGGAGGCCGGCCGAGCAGCTTGCTCGGACGGGTCTCCAGGCCCAGGTTTGCATGGCTGATTGGTTGCACCTTACTCGCCTACATCCTCCTACTTCGGTCCTGAGCTCCAGTGGTGACAGTCCTCCGGCTTTCGCAGGCTGCTTGGCAGTCCTCCAGGCTCAGGCGAGCCCCCTGCTGTGCCTGGAGGACAGCCGAGCAGCCTGCAACAGCCAGAGGACGGTCACTGCTGGAGCTCAGGGCCGATGTAGGGTAGTTTGTTGCCTACACATCCAGTGCCCCCTCTCTGTTGGTCGCTGGGATGACATCACGAAAGCCTTAGACCCAGCGTCAAAGGCTTCCGTGGCGTCATACCGGCCACCAACGGAGAGAGGACACTGGATGCAGGAGGACTGCCATCGCTGGAGGAGCTCAGGGCCGATGTGCAACCAGTGGAGGACTTGAAGCCGATGTAGGTGAGTGTGCTCTCCACCCCTCCCTCCAACAAAATCTGTCACCTGGGCCTGGAGGCCCGCTCGAGCACCCTGCTCGGCCGGCCTTTAGACTCAGGCGAGCCCCCTGCTTGGTTGGCCCTCCGGCCAAGCCGGGGACTCGCCTGACCCTGGAGGACGGCCGAGCAGGCAACTCGGCCGTCCTCCATGCTCAGGTGAGCCACTGAAAATTATCGTCCAAAAAATGGTTTCAGCCGACATGGAAATTCAGCCGAAACAAACCACCGAAAATTTGCATTTCAAAATTGGGCCTGGAGGCCTGGTCAAGCCGGGGACTCACCTGAGCTTGGAAGACAGCCGAGCAGGCAGCTCAGCCGGCATCCATGCTCAGGTGAACCCACGGCTCGGCTGGGCCTCTAGGCCCAGGCCAAGCCGGGGGCTCGCCTGAGCCTGGATGCCAGCCAAGCGGGTAGATCGGCCGGGCTCAGGCAAGCCCCCTGCTCGGCCAGGCTCAGGCAAGCCCCTGGCTCAGCCAGGCCTCCAGGTTCAATTTTGAAATGGAAATTTTTGGTGGTTTGTTTCGGCTGAATTTCCATTTCGGCCGAAAACACAATTTTCAGCCGATATTTTTTTTTTTTTTTTTAAATTTTCGGTGGCTGAAATTTTGGTGCATCCCTACTGAATGATATACACCTCATTTTGGCTTGCCTAAAGTTTTTTATTTTCTGAGTTTTTCACTTCAGGTCATGAATTCTGGACACTTTAATACAGGGTACTCTTCATTATGTAATACAGGCCTCATTGCAGATGGCACATTGTGATATTTATTTATAGAGCATTTTACCAGGAAGGATTTATTATTGTCATTTGTAAAGCGCTGTGGAAACTGACGCTATTTAATAACCAAACGGTCAGATAAACTGACATATGCTGGGAACAAGATGTGTAGAGGGCCCTGCTGATAGAAATTTACAATCTAGTGGGGTTGAGGAAGACTACGAGGAATTTTACTAGATGGCAGGATCATGAGTGCCAATGGTTTGGGAATGGTGGGGTCATAGAAGCAGCTTCAGTCGTGAGTGGATGAGCGGAGGGTTGAGTTGCTTCAGCGATGTGGTACGCTAATCTGAAGAGATGTGTTTTTGAGGGATTTCTTGAAGGCCTGAAGATTAGGGGAGAGTTTGATAGGGCGAGGCAGGTTCTTCCATCGTACCAGTGCTGTCTGAGACATCTTTCGGAGGCTAGAGTTCACTGTGCATGTGTAGGCAGATGACCGGAGGAGCTCGCCTGCCGACGAGTTGTCTGGATGGGACGTGCTTGCGGAGTAATTAAGAAATGTAGGGAGGAGTTGATTTATTGAGCGATTTCTACCGTGAGCGTTAGTATTTTAAACTGTGTCCTGGAACGTACAAGAAGCCAATGGAGGGACTGACCGAGTGGGGAGGTACGAGAGGTGTCTGAGAAAAATAAGCCTGGCGCCTGCATTCATTAGATTGCAAAGGGGCAATACGGGAGTTGGGGAGGCCAATAAGGAGCAAGTTCCAGTAATCAAGTAGTGAAATGACAAGAGCTTGAGCCAGCACCTTTGCGGTATCTTGTGTCAGAAAGGGGCGGACATGGGCGATGTCCTTGAGTTGAAAGTAACAGGATTTGGTCACTGTCTGGATGTGGAGAGCGAGAACGTTAGGTCAGAATCAAAAGTGACACCAAGGCAGCGAACTTGAGGAATCGGGATATTGAGCGTTCAATTTACTCAGAGGGGTGGTATTGGGTTTTTTGGGGGTGGGGGGGAATAACGAGAGTTTCAGTTATATCAAGACTTGAGTTTAAGGAAGTGGGAAGACATCCAATTCAAGACGGCAGACAGTCGGTGGCTCTGTGATGTATGGGATGTTAGACTGTATCGACTGTTGTTGTGAATGATGCATTGCTTTTCTGCCTTCCTACTAACTATTCATCTTTTCTATTCATCTTAAGGTTTTGAAATAACCTTAAAAAAGAATAGTAGAAATCTGTTTAAGTTAGGTCTGGTGAGTAAATTAGGTTAGGCTGGTGACTCATTCCTCTTACTGATTAGCATAGAATTGGAATCAATTGGGTGCTATTTGATAAGGTGGTTAAACTTGTCCACGCCTTGCTGGGGCAGGTGTTCTTAGGTGACTATATAAAGCTTGGGGAATATTAGCTTGTCTAATTGAGCTTGGGAAGCCTTCTAAGTGAAGCCTTCAAAGGTGAGCACTTAGAGATCTTCTGGAGATAGTCTGAGGTTAGACAGGAGGTAGAAAACCTACAAAAAGGTAAGATTTGTTGGTTTAAATCCATTCTTTTATAATGGCAGGCTTGGTCCAGTGTAAGAGCTGTCATGCATTTGTTTCTAGATCAAATTTTTGGAGGTTTGGAGTGTGCCTGATATGTAGGCAGCTCTTTATTGCAGCAGGAAATTGCCTGTTTGAAGTCTGAGATTTGTAAATTATCTGTTAGACAAACTCAGGCTATGACTGTTACAAAGCCACTGCCACAGAGGCCTCCTAGGAGCGGCAGATGGACTACTGTAGGATCTGGTAGACTTTGAGTTGTGGATAGAAGGCATGTCCCACAATCTGTGGCTCTTCTTAATTCTTTTGAGGCACTTTCAGAGTGTAGTGGTAAGACGGATGTAGGCTCAGACACCATAGTTGAGGAACCACCATCCCCTATGCCTAAGGTATGCAGGACCGCAACCAAGAACAAAAAGGAAAAGGTGGGACATGATAGAATCACCCAGCAACAATTGCCTTCTATCATAAGAGGTGTTGAGCTGGAGAGTAGTGGTTTGGTGAGATGTCTTCCTGGGGCTACTGCTCGTAGAGACAAGAGACGTATTCTCAATATTGTCAAACAAGCAAAGCAACAAGGGGAAGTGGACGTTCTAGTCCATCTAGGGACAAATGACTTGGCTAGCAATGAGGTTTCTGAGAGTAAGGAAGATTTTTGTGTTCTTGGAGGGGAAATACAGCAGATTGCGTCCAGTGTGTCATTCTCTGAAGTTTTGCCTGTGCATAACATTCAGGATAGGCAGATGCGCAATAGGGAATTTAATTTGTGGCTTCGGGAATGGTGTCGGGAGCAAGGATTTGGCTTTGTGTCCCATGATAGCTCTAATTGGAGCAGAAAGGAACTGTATAAAAAAGATGGTTTGCATCTTACTCAGGGGAACATATGTTCAGTGAGAAGTTCAAAGGTTTCACAAAGAAATATTTAAACTAGGAGTGGGGGACAAAAGGGTAAAAAAACAATCTGCCTGATTGTCCCCCAAAACTAAAATCGGAGGGTGCAAGCAACATGCGAGGTAAAAAATGACAAGCTCAGAGTCGTGTCTATAAATGCTCACAGTTTAGTCAATAAAATCAATGAACTGGAGGCAATGATGGCAGCTGAAAAAGTAGATTTAGTGGCGGTTACTGAGACATGGTTCAGTGAGAAAAATAACTGGGACATAACAATACCGGGGTACTCTTTATATAGAAAAGACAGAGAAGGTAGGAAAGGAGGAGGAGTGGCCCTGTATGTGAAAAACAACATAAAAACGAACCAAATAGAAGTCAGCGAGGTGAACATAGTCAGTTTGGGTTACGCTAACATTTGGCAATCATACAGTAGCTCGTGTAGGTGTGATCTATAGACCCCCTGGACAAGTAGAAGAGCTAGATAATCTGCTGTTTGAGGAAATAGCCAAAATGGCAATGAAGGGGGAAGTTATTATCATGGGGGACTTTAATCTTCCTGATGTGAACTGGAAAACCAAAACAGCTGGGTGCACCAGGAGTACAAATATTCTAAACTCCCTACTGGGATTATCTCTAACGCAAGTAGTTGAGGAGCCGACCCGTAAAGAGGCCATATTGGATTTAATACTCACAAATGGAGGTTTGGTATCGGACGTTGTTGTAGGTGAAAATTTGGGATCTAGTGATCACCAGTCAGTATGGTTTAATATAAGAACAGGGATGGAGCTGCACCACACAAAAACAAAAGTTTTAGACTTTAAAAAAACTGATTTTCTAAAATGAGATTTTGTGTGAAGGAGTCATTATCAGACTGGAGGAGTTTAAAGGGAGTCCAGGAGAAATGGGATTATTTAAAGGAAGCATTATTGAAGGCCACAGGCAATTGCATTCGGCTTGTTAGCAAAAACAAAAAAGGGAAGAAACCACTGTGGTACTCTGCAGAAGTGCCCAAAATAGTGAAGAACAAAAAGACAGCATTCAATAATTATAAATTGCTTTGCTATCTTCTTCACTCAGTTTTTTTATAAGCGCTTCTAAAGCACACGCAGAAGAGAAAATAGCTCAGTCAGTAAAAAAGGGGGATAACACATTTTTTAGATACATAAACGAGAAAAGAAAAGTAAAACAAGGATTAGTTAGATAAAAACAAAGGAAGGAAGGTATGTAGAAGAGGATGAAAGTCTCGCTGACTGCCTCAATGAATATTTTTGTTCAGTCTTTGCAGAAGAAAAGGAAGGAAAGGGACCTCCGTTAGGAGGAAACACTAACGAGACAATTACATATCAGTTTACAGAGGAGGAGGTTCTACAGCAGCTGTCTAAAGTAAAGACAAATAAGTCAATGGGGCCTGATGGGATCCACCCTAAATTATTAAGAGCTCAGTGATGTAATAGCAAAACCGTTAGCAAGGATTGGTTAAATAAATCTGTTAACGGGAGTCGTCCCAGAAGACTGGAAATTAACAAATGTTGTGCCCATTTACAAGAAGGGTAGTAGGGAGGAATCGGAACTATAGGCCAGTTAGTCTTACATCAGTAGTGGGGAAATTAATGGAAACCATGTTAAAGGAAAGGATTGTTGAACATCTAAAAACACATAGATTACAGGATCAGAAACAACATGGGTTTACCTCAGGGAGATCATGCCAAACTAATCTTATTGATTTTTTTTTTGATTGGGTAACAAAAATAATAGACACAGGTGGTGCAGTAGACATTGCTTATTTAGATTTCAGTAAGGCTTTTGATACTGTTCCGCATAGAAGGCTTATCAATAAATTGCAATCTTTGAGCTTGGATTCCAATATTGTTGAATGGATTAGGCAGTGGCTGAGTGACAGGCAACAGAGGGTTGTGGTAAATGGCGTTTATTCGGCGCAAGGTCTTGTTACCAGTGGGGTACCTCAGGGGTCAGTACTTGGACCCATTCTCTTTAATATTTTTATTAGTGATATTGCAGAAGGTATTAATGGAAAAGTATGTATTTTTGCTGATTACACAAAGATTTGCAACAGGGTTGACGTTCCTGGAGGGATCAGCCAAATGACAAATGATTTAGGTAAACTAAAAAAATGGTCGGAGCTGTGGCAATTGAGTTTTAATGTGGATAAGTGCAAGATAATGCACCTGGGACGTAAAAACCCATGGGCTGAATATAGAATATTTGATACAGTCCTAACCTCAACATCTGAGGAAAGGGATTTTGGGGTTATTTCAGAGGATCGAAGGGTAAGTAGTCAATGTAATAGAGCAGCAGGAAATGCTAGCCGAATGCTTTGTTGTGTAGGGAGAGGTATTAGCAGTAGGAAAAGGGAAGTGCTCATGCCACTGTACAGAGCACTGGTGAGACCTCACTTGGAGTACTGTGTGCAGTACTGGAGACTCCATCTCCAGAAGGATGGAGCAGCCTGCAAACGGGTCACCACGGGTGCACTGGGTATCTGACTGGGATCTACACCATTCACACCTGAAGGGCCAGTAGGCCGGGCTCCTCCTTCCTCTGCCCCGCTCCTGGAGATCACATTAGCACAGGAGCTGGACACAGGCGAGGTAGTACTCTTTTCACTTCCCTCCCACTTAGGCAGAACAGAGGACATTTCTGCTTCACCTCGCAGCCCGCTTTCGTGCCAGGCTGTCATTGGACAAAGAGTAGAATCACAGTCTTCAATGCACTTCCTCCCCCATGCCAGCATAGCTGGTTCAGGAGTAACAGTCCCAGGGTTGCTCTCCCCGCTCCCACAAGCAATAGGGGTCCCAAAGTTTCACACAGCACCTCAGATTGTACGGGGGTTGTCCATTAACACAATCGAGTCACAGGAGTCATCCTCTGGGGCATACAGACATGCCGGCCCAAGTCGTTTCCCCCTCCCCCCAGCAGCATGTTCACGGGAATATCCTTGGGAACACCAACCTCCCGCAACCCCTTACCAAGACCTCAATCTAGGTGCACCCGTGCCATGGGCAGCGTGGGGCAAACCCCACCAACTCCTTTGATGGCCATAGTCTTTGCTGGAATAATATCTTCCAGACCTACTATTTCAGGTCGCACTAGGGTACATGATGCACCAGTATCCCAGAAACCGATAGTCACATGGTCACCCACAGTAACGCTCTGCAGGTTGTCGCTACCTTGATCCACTGATCCAGACACACAAAGGACAGGCGTTGGAGTTCCTGAGGCTTTTCCACCTCCCGCCCCCTGCGGCTGCTTCTTGGTGGGACAAGTAGCACTCAGGTGCCCCAAACGATTACATCGAAAGCACCTGCGGCTCGATGCGGCCGCTGCTCCTTGGCTGGTGGACGATGTAGTCATTAGTTTCCCCGCTGACCTGACAACCGCTGTAGGCATAGTTCCTTCTTTCCGGGCAGTAGTTCCAGCTGGTGTAGGCACGCGTCGTGCTGGAGGCGCTCTGTTGTTCATAGTCGCTTGCCAGATCCTCTGCCTCTGCTGTACCTATAGGCTTTCTGTCCAGAATCCACTCTCTGGCCTCGGACTCCTGGTTTGCAGGAACTGCTCCAGAATCATTAGGTCCTCTAGGGCCTCGTAGGTGGTGACTTGCAGGCCCCCAGTTCATTGCCGGAATGTGGTTCTGAGCTGCCCAGCGAATTCTGTGCAGCTGTCCGATGTTCCTTGCTGCATGCTCCTGAACTTTTTACGATAAGATTCAGGGGTTAGGTTAAAACTTTTGAGCAGGGCCTTCTTTATGGCGTCACAGTCCTTGTCACTTTCCTCTGGAAGGAAAGCAAACACATCCAGGGCATTTCCTTTCAAGCGTGGGGTTAAATACTGCCCCCACTGCTCCTTTGGCAGCTGGTACTGGTAACTACTGGTAACACAGCTTCTCAAACCCCCTCAGGAACACATCCAGGTCAGTGTCTTTCTCGAGCATTGAAAATGCTCTGGCCAGGGTCTGTTGGCGTTTTCCTCTCCAATCTCCAGGTGCCGCAGTTCCGGTTCATGCTGCCTTCCTTTCTCTCTCTCTCTCCGTAGCCTCTCGTGCAGCAATCTGATGCTGGAGAATTAGCTGCAGTCTCAGCTGGGGGTCATCACTTCCCAGAAGTCTAAGGGCCGTTTCCAGCTCAGTCTTTGGCACTTACAGGGTTAACAGCTACAGGACATACCAGTCCTAGGAGAGCAGTCTCCACAATAACCCCTGCTGTGTCGGCATCCTGTTCTGCTTGGTGTCCATGAGCCTTCAGCAGATCTCTGATAAGCTGTTCTTTGTTCGTCCCATGCGGCTTTATCTTTCTAGATTGGCACAGCATCTCCAAAGCCTCTTTTAGACTATTCCTGAAACAATGGATGCCTACAAGAAACAGAGAAATAAAACAGAAGGGGGAAAAAAAAATGTTTTTGCACCTGTAGGTCTGTGAATTGGCACGGAGCACTGTCTTGCAAAATTACACCAAAAAAAATTTAATTTCTTTTAGTACCACGATTTACCCTCCGGGCAGTCCCTGGCACTAAAACTCTAGATATCCTGCCAGCCAGTTTGTCAGGGAAGGAAAAGACCTACCTAACTACCTTGCCGTGACGCGACGCGCAGAAGGAGAGCGTACAAGGGGATTACAGCTCCAAGCCTCTGGATTTACTAACTCTACCCGCTCAAGGGCCCCAAATTATGCCAACCTAACCCCCTTACACAGTACCCACACTTCCTAATGTATGCACTGCCACCACGAACGTAATAGGGTACTCTCGAAACCCCACGAGCTGTATACCACCCCCAATCCAGGAGTGTGTGTGTGTAATATAATATATATTCATTCTCTCTCACACTGCATTCGCGAAGCATGAATTGATCTAGAGCAAACAGTACTGGGTTTTAATGGAAAGAATACAAACTTTATTCAGTGCCAATATCACATTGAAAACAAGACATACAAAATATGAACCTGCAAATACAGGTCTTGTAATAAAATGGGACTTAGGTTTTCTATGTAATTGCAGTAGATACCCATGGAAGTATTTCCAGATTTCAAAGGTCCCAGAAGATTCTTTTGGATGTTCCTCTCTCCAAATCTATCAAAATACACATTGTACAGGGCGTGCTGGTTCTTTTGTCCAACATTCCCAACCATTTGGTTCAGGTCTCAAGTTTCAGATAAGAGGGTTGGAAAAACCAGTGGCCTGGCTTGGCAAACTCAATTGCAAAGCAAGAGGGGGGGGGGAACACTAATTCTGCGTTTTAAAATCTTACACAATGCTGTGCAGAAAATGAGGCCCGTTTGTGACAGGAGGTACTTCCTGCACGTGAGACACTAAACCAGTGTTTCTCAAGTGGTGGGTCGCGACCCAAAAGTGTGTCGCGACCAGGGGTGGACTGGGTCGTGGGGCAAGTGCCCCTAGGCCTCTCATGTCTGGGACCTGCTGATGAATCTTACCTGCGGCAGCGGGTCCCAGGCAGCGCGGCTACCTCTGAATGTTCCCAGGTGCCACCTGGGACTCACTGCATCCGGTAAGATACTCTGTAATGGGAAGGTGTGGGGTGGGACTCAGTGATTGGTGGCACGCTCTGTACTCCCAATACCAGGAGCCACTGTGCACAATGCACATCTCAGTGAAGCAAAGTATATTTCTATAGGCCAGCCTCTCATGAAGGCGTTTTTTGAATGGCTTGGACCAATGGTGCTTTCCCATTGGTCCAAGCTAGTCCATTGCTCTTCAGTGTCTCTCTGAGGCTTTGAAGAGCGTAGGTTCAGGAAGTGGGTGGCTCCAGACGCGCGCTGCAGACTTCTCAATCTCTTGGCCAGCTTGAGTTTATGCGATTAGCGTAGTGGTCAGCCTGTGCAAATTGCGTTGACTCATGGAGGACAGGCTGCTGCGAAAAAATAATGTGCGCAGAGACAGATGGCGGGGGAGCGCGGAACAAATTAGTTTTTTTTTTTATATTTTATTTATTCAGTAGTGGTTTCAGTTAGAGTTGCTTTGTCTACCATCACCCCAGACTTAGACACTTATTAGGAGCAAGAAGCATCCCCAGTTTTCCCCTAACTTCTAATTAATTTCATGTTTCAATTACAGTTTATTTCATTGGGTTTTTGCCTCGTTTTCACTAATTCTGTGATTACTGCACTATCCATTTTGGAAAGAATCCCTGTTTACAAAATTGTTTAAAAAGTGCATACATTGTAGAATATTACGCACGTTGTTTTGTGGAATAAATTTATGTTTCAGAAATTCAATTATTTTTGGGTCACGACTTAATGACCAAGGACAAGTGTGGGTCCTGAGGGTCCACAGGTTGAGAACCACTGCACTAAACGATCGTTGGGACAGGTAGGAAGTGAACCATGAAAGAACAGTACTTTGAAATCCTATATTCCTAAGAGTTTGCAGGAGGATTGAGTGGGGAACTGTATCAAAGGCGGCAGAGAGGTCAAGACGGATCAGCAGCGAGTGGCACCCATCGCATTGAGATTTCTCTAGTTTTAAAGTATGTCCTGGGTTAACGGTATATATTTTTGTTTTAGATGTGAATCCTCTAATGTTAAACATAAATGGCAATCTGGTGCATGGTCCTTGTGTTCTCTCCAAATTATAGGAATTGCAAATGGCATTTGTGTATATCTATCCGTCCGGTGAAGCCTAAGGCTCCAGTCAGACGAGCGCAGCGTTCACGTCCGTGATATCGCACAAAAGCATGTCCGTGATGGCATGACATAAAGGCCAATGGAGTCCCACACACAAAGTATGTCCGCACTGAACTGCGGACACACAACGGCCGCGGCAAGTTAGGCAAGAACGTACAACCCTCTAGAACGGCCGCACAAAGTGCGCTGCGGCCGCATAGCTTTGTGTGTGTGTGATGGAACGTGGTCAGACGGATTGCATTTATACGTCCAGCATTTTTGACGGACAAAAATTAAAATGCAAAATCCTTATCTTCCCTGCTACATCCGTCAAAAATGTCAGTGAAAAACGGACTGTGTGGCCACTACTGCACGGACGCACAGTCCGTAGAAATCACGTTCGTCAGACCCTAGCCTAAAACATGATACACCTTTTACACAACGTATATTTGGGGCCAGGTGTTTACACACAAAATAAAGTTCTTAACACCTTTTTACAAGTGGCGTAAAATTTCACCTCAGAGTTGAAGGTTACTTCACCAGACACGTTGCAGAAATTGGATGATGTAAACTTTCTTGGCATATTGACACTTTTCTTAAAAGTGGTAATAAAACACAAATGAGAACATACAGCATAAAACAGGGCTTGATAAAGCCAGGATCCTGGTAGCCACTGGCTCCTAGAATTTTTTTACTCCTGGCTTCTAAATTGGTGTAAAATAAACTGGAAATCTAAAAGCAGTCTTTGGCATCTAAAAACATCTTGTTGGCTTCAATGTTGTCTTTCTGTCTCCTACATTTAATGTAAATCTATCCAGCCCTGGTGTATGTATTTATATACAGTATGATGTCTGTTGTGTCTGCAGTGGGTAAATAGGTTGTCCAATGACAACAATCACAAGGTACAGATGTTAACAATACAAATAATCTAAGTCTATATATCAGAGAAGCCAAACTGATATTCGAAGCAACGGTCTACACTTGTGGCCATTTTGTTTGACCCTACAAGACCACATGCACAAAAAATACCTAAGTGATATATAAATAGAAGCAGCTAAAATCATAATTTGGGTCAGCACAAACCAACTCCCAGATGCAGAAGCAAGGTTCCCAACGTTTTGGCGAGGATTCGCCTTTATCAAACTGCACAGTATTTTGTTTTCTTGTGAAAAAAGCATGTTGACCATTTGAAATCGAGTCATTTCATTGACACTTTGCATTCGATGCAGTTATTTTTTTTTTTTTTTTGTGACTAGACAAACCATTACATCTCTGACAATTTTGCTGCCGCCGGGGACTGCCCAACTTTGGCCAACCACACCTTATTTTGCTGTCAATATGCCGGTGTTTAGTGAATAGACGAAACATCACAGAACATACTCCCCAGCCACTTGATGGGTATACCTGTTCAATTGCTAATCACCTCGTCTAGATGCCTAAATGCGTTGCATTGCTGCTATGTGATTGGCTGAAGACTACTTGCTGCAGTTCAGAGCATCCGAATGGGGAAAATAAGAGATTTGAATATGGCAGGCTGGTCTCAGCATTCCAAAAAATGCTGATCTACTGGGATTTTCATGCACAACCTTTACTTGGGTTTACAGAGAATGGGCCCAAAGCAAGAAAATATCCAGTGAGCGGTAGTTGTGTGGATGAAAAAATGCCTTGCTGATGTCGGAGGAGAATGGGCGGACCGGTTCGCGATGATAAGCAACAGTAACTCAACCACTTGTAACAACCAAGGTATGCAGAATTCCATCTCTGAACGGACAGCACGTCGAACCTTGAAGCAGATGGGCTACAGTTGCAGACCACAAAAGGTGCCACTCCTGTCAGCTAAGAACTGGAAACTGAGGCTACAATTTGCACAGGCTTACAAAAATTGGACAATAGATGATTGGAAAAATGTTGCCTGTTCTGAGTCTTGATTTCTGCTGCGATTATTCAGATGGTAAGGTCAGAATTTGGCATAAATGACATGAAAGCATGGATCCATCCTGTCTTGTATCAACGGTTTAGGCTGGGTGGGGGGGGGATATTTTCTTGGCACACTTTGGGCCCCTTACTACCAATTGAGCATTGTTTTAATTGGCACTAACTACCTGAGGTGTTGCTGACAATATCCATCCCTTTTATGACCACAGTGTACCATCTTCTGGTGGTTACTTCCAGCAGGATAATGCACAATGTCACAAAGCTCAAATCCTGTACTCCAATGGCTAGGGTTGCACTGATACCGATACTAGTATCGGTATCGGGGCCGATACTGGGTACTGCAGGAGTACTTGGTACTCGTGCAGTACCCCCCGATATTTTTTCCGATACCGGAAGCCGGCATTGAGCCGGCTTGCCGGCATCCGAGGGGCTGCGGCGGCTGTCCGAATGCTCTGACAGCCGCCCCTGGAGCTGCTCACGGCGATACTTGCCTTCCTGGACGCCGCCGAGAATGTCTCCACGCGTGCGCTCGTTGGAAGGACCCCAGCCGCGACCACGTTGGACCATGTGATCACGGCTGGGGTCCTTCCAAGGAGCGCGCGCGCGCGGAAACTTTCCCGGCGTCGCTCAGGAAGGTAAGTATGAACACAGTGAGCAGCTGCAGGGCCTGTCCGAATGCAGATAGAGCATTCGGACAGGCCCTGCAGCTCTCCGCGATGATACTTACCTTCCTGGGCGACGCCGGGAAAGTTTCCCCGTGCGCTCTCCTTGGAAGGACCCCAGCCCCGATCACATGGTCCCACGTGGTCGCGGCTGGGGTCCTTCCAACGAGCGCGCGCGGAGACATTCCCGGCGGCGCTCAGGAAGGTAAGTATCGGGGGGGGGCATATCCCTGAGCTGGGGGGGCATATCCCTGAGCTGTGGGGCATATCCATGTGCTGGGGCAGTATGAATATATATATCGGGGGGATATACATGTGAGCTGGGGGCATTTTTATATGGTCTGTTCTTATTGGAAAGCGTCACATGACATTAAAGAAAAGTATTGGTACTCGGTATCGGTGAGTACTTTTAAAAAGTATCGGTACTCGGTCTTAAAAAAGTGGTATCGGTGCATCCCTACCAATGGCCTCCAGTTGCAAGATCTCATTTCAATGGAGCACCTTTTGGGATGTAGTGGAACGAGCGATTCACATCTTGTATGTGCAGCTGACAAATCTGCCGAAACTAGGTGATGCTATCCTGTCAATATGAACCAAAATCTCTGAGGAATGTTTCCAACACCTTGTTGAATCTATGCCACGAAGATTTAAGGCTGTTCCGAAGGCAAAAGTGGGTCCAACTTTGTACTTGCAAGGTGTACAGCCAAATGACACCTGCATCGGTATTCCCCTCCCCCCTCCTGTAGGAGGGGTAGGGAGTCCCACAGCGAGGGCTGATATGCAGGATGTCAGACTGCTTTATTACCCCGGATTGGCACAGAGCTGGGGCAACGCGATCAAATGAATGGTGCGTTTTTCTTTTTCCATTCGGGAGTGAAAAGGGGCTTCATGCCTAAGTGGTTCCTAAAATGCTTTTGGCATTAACCACCTCCCCCCTAAAATTCTCTTTAAGCCACTTTATATTACAAAGGCTGTTAGGCATGAAATAGATTAGTTGTGTAGCGGGAGGCAGAATATACATTAATATTTACGTTTTGGTAGTGATGCACTGATTTATGAAAAATTCTTAGCAGAAACCAATACTTCAGGATTTGCTTGGCCAAAAATTACTACTGTTTTTGTTTTTGTCTGCTTATTTTAAAAGAATCTTTTGTAATAATTGTAGCAGCTGCAAATTAAAATACACCAGGCATGACTTCAGCTTATCATAGTAGTAGATACTGGAGGTGCTAATCGATGACAAGTATTTTTATTAACTGCTCATTAGTAGTCTTGTAGATTAAGGCTGGGGTCAGACTAGCGCACTTTTAACGTGCGTTTAGGCGCACTTAATCACGGCCGCAGTAGCAACAAATGATGCGCAATGACAGCCAATATACGAAGTACAGCCGCACGAAAGTCCGGCTACGCAATGCAAGTGGAACATGAACACCTTTTTTTTCGAGAACGCAGAACCGCTAGTACTGACGTACAGAGTGCGCTGCGTCCACTAGCGGCATGTGTGCGTGATTAGGAGACGTCAGACGCTGCTCATGTCCGGCCAACATAACGTCCAGACACCCAAAGTTTCCTGGTGTGGATCCGTAAAAAAAATCACGCACGAAAATGCGCGTCGTCTGACTGTTTTTGCGCATTCCGTGAAAAAAATACATCAATGCGTTCGGATGCACTTTTTCACGGACAACCACCGAAAAATGCGTTAGTCTGACCCTAGCCTAAACCGTGTGCGGTACATACAGACTGTCACGTTCCCACATGATTCTGGGTCCCGGAAGCACTTTGATCACTGGCTGGTTGCCGAGTGAAGTAGCAGATGTTTGACACGACGCCTGCCGATTTTCAAATTGAGATGCCTGAGCACTTGTTCCTTGCCCTGGCGTGCTTTTCACTCCTCTCAGTGCATTCTTTGCATGTTTCTTTCTGATTAGGCTAGGGTCAGACGAACGCATTTTTCACGTCTACCGTAAAAAAGTGCGTTGATGCGTCCGAACGCATTTTTTTTCACAGAAGATGCGATAGTGGTCATACGATGCGCAATTTCGGCCGTGAAACTTTGGGTGTCTGGACGTTATATTGGCCGGACATGAGCAGCGTCTGACTTCTAATCACGCACACACGCCGCTATGTGGACGCAGCACACTCTGAACTAGCGGTTCGACGTTCTTGCAAAAAATGCATTTGTTTGCCGCTTGCGTTGCGCGGCCAAACTTTCGTGTGGTCGTACTTAATGTGTGGGCCTGCGTTGGACGTCATTTGCTGCTACCACGACCAGAATAAAGTGCAGGTAAACGCACGTTCGCACTGCGTCCATCTGACCCCAGCCTTACCTGTATACTGATTTCTTTGCTTGTCTGATACTCCTGGCAGACGACCCGCTCTGGCATTAACTCCTGGTGCCTCTTAACCCATTCTATTTTACATCTACTTTTTTTTTTTTTTTTTTATTGGTCCGGTGTATCTGTATATAGCAAGAAAGTAGATATTTGGACCGGCAGTGTAGGGTAGCTCATTTGCATACAGGGATCAGACCTTAGATCTAGGAGATACGTGACAGAATTGAATGTTAACTGCAGATGCTAATTCAGAGCCAATTGGAGAAGATCCTGCTGCGTTACGCAAGATTTGGTTGTATGGTTATCAAGGTCTGGAAAGTGGTGCGTGTTGTGGTCAGTGCTTCCTTCAAATATATTTGGCAGAAATTTATCGGTGTTACCCCTGGTCTACCCAGTCATTCCCTCTGCTTAAATTGTTCTTTGTGCCTCAAAGCAAAAAAAGCCAATATGGTGTAGCATATACGGGAGATGAATTGGACAATAGAAACTGTTACTCACATTTCTCAAATACAACACCAGATGTTACTGCAGCCGACGACACTATTGGGAACACTTGATCACCTCCACCCACTGGGCATTAACTAGGACCAGAGTTAAGCCTAAAATCAATATGGATTTATCTCCTATATATAAAACTGTGTCCGGCGGTGGACACAATGCGCGTGCGCAAGGTTGCTTGTGCATGCGCGTGGTGATTGCTGGCCGGCTTGCGCAAGGGGCAAAAAAAATATTTTTTTTCGGTCCCTTGCGGATCACCCCTGCGCTGAGTCTCCCCCGGCGGCTGGTGCAAGGGTGGCTCTGGGCACCACATTCTGGAACCAGCGCGGCAAAGACCTGGGGACTTGATCATGGAGCTGGAAAAAGGTAAGTATTGGCCTCCCTGCACCTGGGCACCCCACCAGCACCACCACCTTGAGCCTGTCCCCATGAGCTTACAATCCAAGGGGTCTCATGAGTTTACAATCTAGGAGGGTCCTGTTCGAGTGAGTTTACAATCTAAGGGAAGCGGAACCTGCTCTATATAAATGCCTTTTGTAATGCGCTGTCGGCTGCACCTGCACCCATCACAGCTGCTTGCTCAGCCCTCCTGTTGTGGACGGGACAGCGACGGATGCGTTACAAACGCATTTATATAAGGAGATACTCTTGGATAGGAAATTAAAACAAATATGTGGACAGATTCTGAGCTGGCAAGAACAATAGACTGCCCTCCGGGCAGACTTAACTAGTTACAGAATAAGAGCAATTACATTTTCACATTTTCCACGGTTTTGGCTGCGCCCCCTGGTGAAGGGTCTCCATGTCTGTTCTCCTTGGTTTTGTGTTTGGCTGTGCTGTCTGGAGCTGCTTTGATGTTCTGGTCTGAGGTCACATGGCCCAATCTATATCCCAGCAGCACAGAGCCTCATTGACCGTTTGTGGAGTTCTAGGTGGTCTTGGTTCCTGATTTCCCACATTGATCTCATTTGTGAATCCTCAATGTAGGGGTTATTAGATGCATGCTTAATTACAGCCTCTCTACTGATTCGGGATGAGTTTTACATTACTTTTTCCCAGCTTCCCTTGTGTTTTCCTAATCCGTCAGAATTTTGATTAGTGTAAGAAGTGATTTAGGGCTGGGACACTATGCAGGAGAAATTTTGGTTCACAATCCGTTAGCTCTGTGCTGGGTGATTTGAAACTCCTAAGGGAATACATTCCCCCCCCCCCCCCACCTTCATTTCGGTAATGGTTCCATAGGTGGAAGGTGTGGACATTTTGGTTGGGTAGCGACGTTTAGTGCTGTAAGGATCCCCAGACCGCCCCTGATTGAAGGAGTGAAATGTCTGCCAGTTTGAACTGAGATAACGGCATGTGGGGCAAGTGGCAGTTGGAACAGATTGATTTTTCAAGTAGGGTGGGGGGGGGTATAACTCCTTAGCATCAGAGTGTGTTAATAACGCTCGTTTTTGCTGCACAGTTAAATGGTATGTTTTTAAAATTTGATAAATATAATGTGTAATATCTCTGAAACCAAACCAGCACAAACGTTCATTTTTGCTGTGCAAATCCGCACTAGCCAACAAGCCCGGTTTTGTGACTTTTGGGTGTTGTAGGGGGGCTGAGTGACCTTTTGGTGACCTTTTTTATTCAGTCTCATTGTGTGTTTTAAAAAAAAAAAAAAATGTTTCTCAAAAGCAGTACAAATGTTAATTTTTGTGACACAAACCTAGCACTAACCAAACATTGTGTTTTTTTTGGGCTGATATGTAGTAGGCCAGCTTCACGCAGCTCGTGTTGCCGGAGTGGCATTTCGCTTTTTTATATATACTAGCTGGATACCCATGCTTTGTGACAACATGTCGGGCTATGCAGGAGATATTAGGTTCACAATCCGTTGGCTTAGTGGTGGTTGGTGATTGAAACCCATAAGGGATGATAATTAAAAACCATAAAATAGATGTGTTTAGGCCTGTATCAGGTGAACGCACTGATCACGTCAGTGTTGCCACATAGTTTAACGTCCGTGGTAGCATAGAATCATGAGCAATAGAGACCAACACACGAAGTTAGTCTGCACCACGCACGCGACAAACGGACGCAAGTTAGGCAAGAACATAAATCCGCTAACACAGACCCGCAGAGGCCGGTGTGCATGAGGAGAGGACATCAGATGCTGTGTTTGCGGCCTACATAACGTCAAGACTCCAGACATTTCCTGCTGTGGCTGACTACCTGTCTACCTGCAGCTGCATCCATGGATGTGGAACGCCTCATCACAGCAGTTTGAGAGCACCCCGAATTGTGGGACACAGCCTGTGAGCTGTATAAGGACAAGGTGAAGAAGGCGAGCGCATGGGCTGAAGTGGCCAGAGTGGTGTTCCCTGCGTACGACACATGGTCAGATCATGAGCAGAAACTTCAAAGTGAGTAAACGATTATTTTATTCTTAATCAAAAGCATAACGAACATAAAATTATGTATATTGCAAACAAAAATGATATTCGTCAGATTTCAAATGCTCCCCAGCTGCCAGGGCACTTGACTCGACCCGCTAGCAAAAGAAGTTGCCAATGCATCACGAAACCTGTTGCTGTGTCTATTAACATGCATAATGTCATAATTTTCATATTCTCCCCCCCCCCCCCCCAAACCCATAACTGTCAAGGAATCGTCAAAATGAAAACCATCCCTCCCACGAACAAAATTATGCAAAACGCAGCAGCGCTTGACAATATCAACACAAAATGCCACATTTACATCCAGTGGCCTATGGAATATTCTCCATTTGTTGCTCAGGATGCCGAATGTGCATTCCACGTAGCGTCTCTTAAACTTTAAAAAAACAACTGGATGACTTCCTGCAGACACAGAATATTAAGGGTTATAATATTTAATATGTGGGTAAGCGTCTTGATCAAAGGAGAAATCTGACTGCCATTCTGGGGTCATGAAGGAATTTTTTTCCCAGTGTGTTGCATATTGGCGAGCATTTCAGACTGGGTTTTTTGCCTTCTTTTGGATCAACAGCAGTAGGTGTTGTGTGGGAGGCTGAACCTGATGGATGCATGTCTTTTTTCAGCCTATGTAACTATGTCTCGCCCGCGACAGGCGATTGTTGAACACAGGTTTCTTGTCAGGTGTGTCCCTGAGTATGGGCGCAGCAAATTTGTTGACAGCCCAAATGCCTCGTCCCCCCACAAACGCATATGGGACTGTCACGTCACTGCCAGGCAAAGGTGTGGGTCTAGGGATGTTCAGGGTCACGATCTCAGAGTCTTTGCCGTAGGATCCCACATCCACATAGACATAGTTGGCATCTGCCACTGCCAGGAGGCCTATAGAAAAATGTTTGTAATTTTGGTACAGTGACCCACTCTGCAGTGGCTTCACTATACGGATGTGTTTGCCATCCACGGCTCCAAGACAGGGAAGTTTGCTCTATCCCGAAAATCCAGCAGAAATTCCTGCCCATGCGTCATCTGTGGGTATACACTCCTCCTTCGTGTCCCAAATAGTCTGTCACACCTTGCGTACAATCTCGCCAGCTGTCGCTTTTCCAATGCGAAAATTATAATGCAGCTCCTGCAGACTACAGCCACTAGCAAGATACCTAGAAAAAAAAGGACAAAGTGTGTGTTATGATTAGGGATGTGCCGATACTGCCATTTGCATAAGTACTTAGTACTCGTGCAAATGGCCCGATATACACCCGATACCGGAAGCCAGTACTGGGCTGGCTTGCTGGTATCCACGGTGCTGGGGATGCTGGCCACGTGCATGAAATTCCTGCGACCAGCGGTCCCCTCCGGCGGGCTGCAATACTCACCCCTTCCGAAGGTTCAATCGCACGGCTGTGGCGCGATCACGTGGCCGCTGGGCACTTCTGTGTCGCTGCCTCCAGCCAAGAGGCAGCCTCACAGAGGCGGCCACGCGATTGCGCCACAGCCATGTGATCGGACCTTCAGAAGGGGTGAGTGTTGCAGCCCACCGGAGGGGAACGCTGGCCGCTTGCTTTTCATGTACGTGGCCAGCTTCCCCAGGTCTGTGGGCCGGGGGCAAATATCCATGAGAGCCGGGGCATTTTTATGAGGTCTGTTCTTATTGGAAAGTGTTCACATGACATAACATAAAAGTATCGGTGCATCCCTAATTATGATCACATTCAATGAACCTAACCGATGTCATTCTTGCCATGTTTTGCAGCACAAGAAGCCATTTGCCAAATTAGCGGACTGTCCGGGACAATTATGTCCGTAATTTAAAGCAGATGGAAGAATCTGCGCTGTCTGGATCGGGAGCAAAAAAAGCCGCAGCTATATCTATGTGGAGCAACTAACTTTCCTGCGAAGGACCCTGGAGCCTAGAACCACCGTCAGCAGCATGGATCCATCAGGGTCGCATGAGCACCAACCCATGCTGCCAAGTGCTTCAGCCAGCTTCTCCATGGATGTGGGGCTGGAGGAAGAGGATACTGCTGGACAGGTGCCAGTGACAACAGCTCCCAAAACTGGACCGGTGTCCAAACGGAAGAGGGCAGCAGGTGACAATTTTGAACAGGCCATGCTCTGCACCATCCACCACCTCCACGAAGCATGCTGGCAGAAAGTGACGACATGTAGTTCTTCAGTTCCTGCTCGCCGATGCTGCAGAGGATGAGCCATGACAGAAGCTGGAGTTCCGTCTGTACTGTATCGACAAAATACGCAACTTGGCCCGGCCTCAACACCCACCCATGTCCCGTATTGCTGTGCCTGAAACGCACTATACTTGCAGCTACTACCGCCACAGCCATGCCCAGCCTCAACACCCATCCATGTCTCCTGGTGCTGTGCCCGAACCACACCCAGACACTGAGTACCAGTGCAGGTACATGCAAGGTCCTCATGACCCAGATGCGCCTCACTGAGGATTTGTAGTTTTTTTTTTGTCTCTTATTTTTGTTACGTTATATTCGTTTTACTGCAACAATATATGCTGTGAATATAGTGTTGTACTTTTTTCCCCATGTTTGTGGATTAAATATTTATTTTGCTTACATTGTTGTTGGTGTCACAAATTCTTTAGAGTGTGTGTGTGTCTCCTAGTGGGCATATCTCAGCACACCAACAGTAGGGGCTCTGCACACTGAGCACATGTCTGCTGACTGGCAGCAAGCTCCTGAATGCTGGTGTTTGAGAGTACTTATCGCAATGTGATGACCAGCATCTCCTCCGGTGGTATGGCGGCCCTCATGTTGGTGTCCCTCTTCGTCAGCGGCTCGTGTACTTTGGACAGCAGCTCGTCGAAGGAGTTGATGGACATCCGCAGATAGTTAAAGAACTTAAATGGGTCCTTCTCTCGGAGTGGCCTGTACAGTGTGACGAAGTGGCCATGGTCGTGTCTGGCAGTGTTGATGGGATGAACCCAACACCTTTTCTTTTTTGTCTTCTGGTTCAGGTAGCACATTCCTAGGAACCAATCGACTTCTACTGCAACCATCTTGGAAAAAAATCCTGCTTCCACAAAATGTCTTTTTATATCCTTGTCCCTTATTTTTTCACTTTTGCAACTAATTTGATTTCTCCTATTTCAGTTTTTTTTTTTCCCTACATCTGTCAAAAAAACCTGACCATGTGGCATGTACCGCATCATCCGTCAGAACGTACAGTAAGGTCCAGAAATATTGGGACATCGACACAATTCTAACATCTTTAGCTCTATACACCACCACAATGGAGTTGGAATGAAACAAATGTGCTTTAACTGCAGACTGTCAGCTTTAATTTGAGGGTATGTACATCCAACGGAGGTGAACGGTGTAGGACTTACAGCAGTTTGCAGATGTGCCTCCCACTTGGTAATGGGACAGAATAATAATCATAAATCAAACTTTCCCTTCTTAATACTTGGTTGCAAATCCTTTGCAGTCAATCACCGCCTGAAGTCTGGAACGCATAGACATCACCAGACGTTGGGTTTCATCCCTGGTGATGCTCTGCCAGGCCTCTACTGCAACTGTCTTCAGTTCCTGCTTGATCTTGGGGCATTTTCCCTTCAGTTTTGTCTTCAAGTGAAATGCATGCTCAATGGGATTCAGGTCAGGTGATTGACTTGGCCATTGCATAACATTCCACTTCTGTCCCTTCAAAAACTCTTTGGTTGCTTTTGCAGTATGCATTGAGTCATTGTCCATCTGCAATGTGAAGCGCCATCCAATGAGTTCTGCAGCATTTGGCTGAATGTGAGCATATAATATTGCCCGAAACACTTCAGAATTCATCCTGCTGCTTTTGTCAGCAGTCACATCATCAATAAATACAAGAGAACCAGTTCCATTGGCAGCCATACATGCCCACGCCATGACACTACCACCACCATGCTTCACTGATGAGGTGGTATGCTTAGGATCATGAGCAGTTCCTTTCCTTCTCCATACTCTTCTCTTCCCATCACTCTGGTACAAGTTGATCTTGGTCTCATCTGCCCATAGGATCTTGTTCCAGAACTGTGAAGGCTTTGTTAGGTGTTGTTTGGCAAACTCTAATCCGGCCTTCCTGTTTTTGAGGCTCACCAATGGTTTACATCTTGTGGTGAACCCTCTGTATTCACTCTGAAGTCTTCTCTTGATTGTTGACTTTGATACACCTACCTCCTGGAGAGTGTTCTTGATCTGGCCAACTGTTGTGAAGGGTGTTTTCTTCACAAGGGAAAGAATTTTTCGGTTCAGTTTTCTGTGGTCTCCCGGGTCTTTTGGTGTTGCTGAGCTCACCAGTGCGTTCCTTCTTTTTGAGAATGTTCCAAACAGTTGTTTTGGCCACGCCTAATGTTCTTGCTATCTCTCTGATGGGTTTGTTTGGTTTCTTCAGCCTAATGATGGCTTGCTTCACTGATAGTGACAGCTTTTTGGATCTCCTCTTGAGAGTTGACAGCAACAGATTCCAAATGCAAATAGCACACTTGAAATGAACTCTGGGCCTTTTTATATGCACATTGTAATTGGGGTAATGAGGGAATATCACACACCTGGCCATGGAACAGCTGAGAAGCCAATTGTCCCGTTACCTTTGGTCCCTTAAGTGGGAGGCACATCTGCAAAATGCTGTAAGTCCTACACCGTTCACCTGAGTTGGATGTACTTACCCTCAAATTAAATCTGACAGTCTGCAGTTAAAGCACACTGTGTTTGTTCCATTCCAACTCCATTGTGGTGGTGTATAGAGCCAAAGATGTTAGAATTGTGTCGCTGTCCCAATATTTCTGGACCTGACTGTACATCCGTTGTGCACGGACACACAGTGCGCTCGTCTGACTCTAGCCTTAATCCCACCAGCAACCCTGGGTTTTTTGTCTATGTAGCCGTGCTAATTACTTGCATAGACTTTCAATTTGTCCCTCAGATGATTTTGCTCAGGACCTTTCTGTAAACAACATTCCTGGTTTTAATCTCAGCCTGGTCATCCTCCAGCCAGTCAAGTGAACTGTCTCTGGAGCACACCACATACAACTGGCCATGGAAGAAACAGTCCCTCAAAGCTTGAATGAGCATTTTAGTAATCTCCCGCCTTGACTACTGTAACCTCCTTCTCTCTGGCTTTAAGAGGTCCCAGATTCTGCCTCTGCAGTCTGTAATGAACGCCTGCGCCAAGCTCATGCACCTGACCTGCACCTCACACACCTCACCCCTCTGTCATTCTGTACACTGGTTTCCTGATTCCTATAGAATCGAATTCCTTATATTGATGCTCACGTACAAAGCTCTACATAACCGTGCTGCTACCTACATCTCCTCCCTTATTAGCAGGTACAGCCCATCCCGCCCACTTTGCTCGGCCAATGATCTGATGCTATGAGTTCCTCGTACCCGCACCCCCAACTCTCGCCTTCAGGACTTCTCTCTCGAGCTGCCCCCTTTCTATGGAACTCCCTCCCCTGCAACATTAGACTCTCCCATCTCTCCAGTCCTTCAAGAAGTCTCTATCGACTCACTACATGATTTCCCCCCCCCCATTGTTCATGTCTTGCTCCATACTCCCACACACCTAATGTATCACCCCTCTTCTCATAGGTTGTAAGTGCTCGAGCAGGGTCCTCCTCCTTCCTTCTGTCTGTGTGTGTGTGTGTGTGTGTGTGTGTGTGTGTGTGTGTGTGTGTGGCCATCCTGTATATTTGTTGTTCTGTTTCTCCCATTGTACAGCTCTACGGAAACTGTTGGCGCTTTTTAGTGAGAAAAATAACTGGGACATAACAATACCGGGGTACTCTTTATATAGAAAAGACAGAGAAGGTAGGGGAGGAGGAGGAGTGGCCCTGTATGTGAAAAACAACATAAAAACGAACCAAATAAAAGTGAGCGAGGTGAACATAGTCAGTTTGGGTTACGCTAACATTTGGCAATCGTATAGTAGCTCTTGTAGGTGTGATCTATAGACCCCCTGGACAAGTAGAAGAGCTAGATAATCTGCTGTTTGAGGAAATAGCCAAAATGGCAATGAAGGGGGAAGTTATTATCATGGGGGACTTTAATCTTCCTGATGTGAACTGGAAAACCAAAACAGCTGGGTGCACCAGGAGTACAAATATTCTAAACTCCCTACTGGGATTATCTCTAACGCAAGTAGTTGAGGAGCCGACCCGTAAAGAGGCCATATTGGATTTAATACTCACAAATGGAGGTTTGGTATCGGACGTTGTTGTAGGTGAAAATTTGGGATCTAGTGATCACCAGTCAGTATGGTTTAATATAAGAACAGGGATGGAGCCGCACCACACAAACAAAAGTTTTAGACTTTAAAAAAAACAGATTTTTCTAAAATGAGATTTTGTGTGAAGGAGTCATTATCAGACTGGAGGAGTTTAAAGGGAGTCCAGGAGAAATGGGATTATTTAAAGGAAGCATTATTGAAGGCCACAGGCAATTGCATTCGGCTTGTTAGCAAAAACAAAGGGAAGAAACCACTGTGGTACTCTGCAGAAGTGGCCAAAATAGTGAAGAACAAAAAGACAGCATTCAATAATTATAAAAAAACTGAGTGAAGAAGATAGGCAAAGCAATTTAGAAGAGCTTCCAAAGCACACGCAGAAGAGAAAATGGCTCAGTCAGTAAAAAAGGGGGACAAAACATTTTTTAGATACATAAACGAGAAAAGATATGTAAAACAAGGATTAGTTTGTTTTTTATCTAACGAAGGAAGGTATGTAGAAGAGGAGGATAAAAGTCTCGCTGACTGCCTCAATGAATATTTTTGTTCAGTCTTTGCAGAAGGAAAGGGACCTCCGTTAGGAGGAAACCCTAACGAGACATTTACATATCAGTTTACAGAGGAGGCGGTTCTACAGCAGCTGTCTAAAGTAAAGACAAATAAGTCAATGGGGCCTGATGGGATCCACCCTAAATTATTAAGAGCTCAGTGATGTAATAGCAAAACCGTTAGCAAGGATTGGTTAAATAAATCTGTTAACGGGAGTCGTCCCAGAAGACTGGAAATTAACAAATGTTGTGCCCATTTACAAGAAGGGTAGTAGGGAGGAATTGGGGAACTATAGGCCAGTTAGTCTTACGTCAGTAGTGGGGAAATTAATGGAAACCATGTTAAAGGAAAGGATTGTTGAACATCTAAAAACACATAGATTACAGGATCAGAAACAACATGGGTTTACCTCAGGGAGATCATGCCAAACTAATCTTATTGATTTTTTTTTTTGATTGGGTAACAAAAATAATAGACACAGGTGGTGCAGTAGACATTGCTTATTTAGATTTCAGTAAGGCTTTTGATACTGTTCCGCATAGAAGGCTTATCAATAAATTGCAATCTTTGAGCTTGGATTCCAATATTGTTGACTGGATTAGGCAGTGGCTGAGTGACAGGCAACAGAGGGTTGTGGTAAATGGAGTTTATTCGGCGCAAGGTCTTGTTACCAGTGGGGTACCTCAGGGGTCAGTACTTGGACCCATTCTCTTTAATATTTTTATTAGTGATATTGCAGAAGGTATTAATGGAAAAGTATGTCTTTTTGCTGATGACACAAAAACTTGCAACAGGGTTGACGTTCCTGGAGGGATCAGCCAAATGACAAATGATTTAGGTAAACTAAAAAAATGGTCGGCGCTGTGGCAATTGAGTTTTAATGTGGATAAGTGCAAGATAATGCACCTGGGACGTAAAACCCCAAGGGCTGAATATTAGACATGTGCACAGCACAAAATTTCGTTTTGAACTAATGGATTAGTCCTAAAATACAATTTATTTAGTTACTAAAGAAATTCGTTTTCAGTTCTTTAGTATGAAAACTAAATTTCATTCATCCGAAAACCAATGGATACAATTACTATTGTAGTGGCTCCTCAGAGGGCTGAGATCGCTGCTTGTTACAGTATCTCTCACTCTCAGCACAATGTGGGCCATATTACATAGTTGGTGCTAACATAACCAGAGCTGTTGTAAACTTCCCAGAGCCATTATAGCCTATGGAGGTTTTCAGTTTACAACAGCTCTGGTTAACTTAGCAACAACATTGTAATACTGCCCCATGTCAGGCAAAGCTGTTACAGTAACTGACTGCTGCTCATCACAGTGCTCAGAGTTTCAGTAAAACTAGTAAATAATATTTTTATATATAAGAGGTTAGAACAATATTATTTCCTTGTTTCACTGAAACTCTGAGCGCTGTTACAGTCAGTTACTGTAACAACTGAGCCTCATACATTGTACTGAGAGATAATGTAACAAGCAGCCGATCTCAGCGCTCACAGCCACTGGATTTAAAGGGCTGAAAATAAAGGATCCTCTCTGTATAATGTATACAACATCCACCTGCATTAATACCCCTCTCTGTATAATGTATAGAACATCCTCCTGCATTAATTAATGCCCCTCTCTGTATAGAACATCCTACTGCAGTGGCATGTGGAGGGTGCAGAACTTCGGATGTTGCGATGTTGCGCTCTTCATTGCTGGTCTCCTTCACTCATCAATGTAATATCACAAAAAGGACTGAAACTAAAATGTAGTGCATTTTATTTTAGTTTCTTTCGTTTTTTGTACTGAGCAGTTTCGTTTCTCTTGAGTCATACTAAAACTAAATTATCCCAAAATTCTGACTAAATCGTTTTAGTACTAAAACGAATGCACATGTCTACTGAAATATAGAATATTTGATACAGTCCTAACCTCAACATCTGAGGAAAGGGATTTTGGGGTTATTTCAGAGGATCTAAGGGTAAGTAGTCAATGTAATAGAGCAGCAGGAAATGCTAGCAGAATGCTTGGTTGTGTAGGGAGAGGTATTAGCAGTAGGAAAAGGGAAGTGCTCATGCCACTGTACAGAGCACTGGTGAGACCTCACTTGGAGTACTGTGTGCAGTATTGGAGACCGTATCTCCAGAAGGATATAGACATCTTAGAGAGAGTTCAGAGAAGGGCTACTAAAATGGTGTACGGCTTGAAGGAGAAAAGTTACCAGGAAGGCTTAATGATCTTAACATGTACAGCTTGGAAAAAAGACGAGACAGAGGAGATATGATAGAAACATTTAAATACGTAAAGGGAATCCACAAGGTAGAGGAAGGGAGTATATTTAAACGGAAACAAAGTAGCAAAACAAGAGGACCTAAAGGTTTAAAAGTAACATCAGGAAGCATTTTTTTACTTGGAGGGTGG
Source organism: Leptobrachium leishanense (assembly GCA_009667805.1). Taxonomy (NCBI): domain Eukaryota; kingdom Metazoa; phylum Chordata; class Amphibia; order Anura; family Megophryidae; genus Leptobrachium; species Leptobrachium leishanense. Next base: position 264,975,969 of record CM019065.1, on the reverse strand, counting down.
TGGATACATGGAACAGCCTTCCAGTTGAAGTGGTTGAGGCCAAAACAGTAATTGAATTTTAAGCAAGCATGGGATAGGCATAAGGCTATCCTAAACAAAAGATAAATCCAGGTAAAGTATCCATGTAATTGGGCAGACTAGATGGGCCGAAAGGTTCTTATCTGCCGACATTTTTCTATGTTTCTATGTTCTAAATACGAACTCCACTAAGGCAACAGTGTCTGCCTCGTCTTTTGATCTGAGCGCAGAGAAAGTTGTTTTCAGGTTTTTTTAAAATGTGTTTTTTTTATTTTTTTAGTGTATTTTCTGCCTCAAAATTAAAATTGTCATTTTGGCACGTATTTTTTATTTTTTTTTGTTTGGGGGGGGGGGGGGGGTTTAGGGGCGCTCCACATACAGGCCTACAGGTTCCTGAGGTACGAATCTGGCCTTGCAAGCCCGTCTGCCTCACTCGAAGAACTGCGAGGCAACCACTCGCCTTCAGTACCAGCCACATCTGCTTCCTCCCATGGGCACAAGCAGCAGCACCACCTACTGGGAGAGTGGGGGAAGGACCTGCGAGGAGCTGCCTTGCACCCAGCCTTCTCCTTCCACCAGGGGCTCAGCTTGAGTGAGCGGCTCCAGAACCTCCACCTGGACACGCTCACCCAGGTATCTGCCACACAGCCAGTCCAGAGCCAGCCAACCTCAGGCCTGCGTGACCCCCCCTCAGTTATGTATGTGTGTGAGCCCCCCCACCTCAGTGCTGTGTGAGCCCCACCTCAGTGTGTCTCCTGGTTTTAGACACACACTCACTGATGCAGTAATCCTGATGCATCGCGGGATCGAATCGTTGACCTCATAATCGTAATCGAATCGTGAGACCGGTGAAGATGCGCAGCCCTAGCTGGGACACTATGCAGGAGAAATTTGGTTTGCAATCCGTTGGTTCAGTGCTGGTGGGTGATTGAAACTCATAAGGGAATATTTCCCCCCACCTTGAGTTCGGAAGCAGTTCCAAAGGTGTGGACATGCTGGTGAGATAGCAATGTTTAGTGCTGTAAGGATCCTCTAACGCTGGCGACACAAGACAGCGGTGTAGCAAGGCTCTGAATCAGGTAAAAGCCCCTAATAAGCAGAGCTAGCGCTCTTGGCAACGATAACCGGAGCGCACAGCACAGGATAGACCAGAGAACTCTGCACAACACTGGTATACTATCTAGGCCAGAAACCCTGCACGGCAGAAAGCAGCCCTACTCAGAAAGACCTGTCTTTAGAGTAGACTGATCTGCTCTAAAGAAAGATAATACAACAGCGCCGTGCAGAATCTAAGGACATACAGATATATACAGGAATGTGCATAAGTAATAACAACGATACAGACAAGGAGTATCCACAAGAAAGGTCAAGAAAAGTCAGTCATTAAGCAGAATGTGTACCGTATACAGAAGCAAGGGATCCAGAACCAGAAGATAAGTCAGCCAAGCAAAAGGGTCAGAATCGGGTAATCGGCATACACAGAACATAAACCAGGAACACGATAATAACTGGGGGGGAAAAAGGCACAGGGGAAACCAAAAGGAATAAACTTAACAAGAAAATACAGACTAGGACTAGAATAACAGCAGGGGGGCTCAGAACACAGCAGACTTGATGCAGGCAAACTGGAACAGTGAGAGCACAATGGGATATGGACCCATTGCTTTAAATAGGGAGAGGGATCAGGTGAACAGACACAAAGCAATTAACCACTGGGCTGCTACCCAGGGAACGTAACATAGAAACAAATGGGGAAAAAACAGGTATACATGAATACAGAGGGCAGGGGGACAAGGCTGGAGCGACAAAACGTAACAGATACCCAGACCACTCCTGAGTGAAGAAGTGCTTCTGCCAGTATGAACTGAGATAACGGCAAGTGGCAGTTGGAACAGATTTATTTTCAGGTGGGGAGAGGGAGTATAACTCCTTTTAGAGCATAAATTATTAGACGCTCAGATGCTGATGGTCATTTTGAAAAATCCTTTCTTAGTGAGCACCTAGAAGCCGAGAGGAACATGCGTGCCAAATTTCAGGTTTTGTAGGCTTTACGGTTGGAGATATCGTGATGTTGCACGAGTGGTGAAAGATCTATATCTATATCACACGGAGTGGCCAGATTATTATGACCACCCCATCAGTACTTTGTTGGGCCACCTTTTGCCTTCAATACTGCGGCATTGTTCTTGGCATTGACTCCACGAGATGTTGAAAGGTGATGCGAAGAATCTGACACCATGCCTGATGAATAGCACTGTCCAGTTCTGTGAGATTTGATGGTTGTGGAACCAGCTGTCTGATGGCCCTTTCAATTTCGTCCCACAAATGCTCAATTTGGATTGAGATCTGGTGATTGTGGGGGCCACCTAAAGCAAGGTAAATTCTCCCTCCTGTTCTTGAAACCACTCCTGCACAATACGAGCACCGTGGCATGGCGCATTGTTTTGTTGGTAGAAGCCATCTCCATTGGGATATGCCATCAACATGATAGGATGAACTTGATCAGCAACGATGCTTTGGTATGTTGTGCTATTTAGACATTGTTCCACACAAATTTTAAGGGACCCAAGCCATAACATTGCCCCCACCAGCTTGAAGGGTTGTACTCATGCATGTGGGGTGCATGCTTTCATGCTGTTTCTGCCAAATTCTCACTCAGCCATCTGCATGATGCAACTGGAAACGTGATTCATTGGACCACATGACTTTTTTTCCAATGCTCGACTGTCCAATTCTTGTGTTCCTGTGAGAATTGGAGACGTTTTATCTTAACTGCAGCAGCAAAGGTGTCCGAACAGGGCTTCGGCTTCCATATCCCGTACGATGTAGTGTATGGTGAACAGTGTGTTCAGAGATCGAGGTTATCTTTAATTAGGATCTACAGTAATTTGATGCACTGTTGCCCTTCTGTTGTCTTGTCTTGCCACTCTCCGTTCTGCCGTAACATTGACTAGTCGCTGACTGCCACAATACGCATGTTCAGACCCAGATTTTTGGCTGACAGTCCAGTCTTCAAACACTTTAACAGCTGCTCTTGAACATTTAATGAATCCTGCTGTTTTGCTGATACTCACTCCATGGCTCCGAGCGCCAACAATCATCCCACGTTCAAAGGCTGTTAAATCGTGTTTACCCCTATTTTCAGAAAAAAAAAAATCCCTTCTACTGTCGTAAACAACCGGCTTCCCTATTTATAATGCTCTGACCCTCTAGCAACTTCAGCGTGAAATTCTAGCTAGTTTGCCTAAAGTCAGGTGGTCATAATAATCTGGCCCGTGTAATATATATATATATATATATATTAGGCTGTGTTAGTCCAGATGCCAAAATCACAAGTATAACCGTGCATAGTGATACCTTTTTTATATGACTAACGTTACATTTAAAAGACATCCTTTTGAGAGGATTCCGCTCTTCCTCAGGTCTGGAAGCTATTAGGATCAGTTACTAGAATTGAACATTAGGACATTAAGGGTCACATGGGTGGGGGATTTAGATGTCGTAGAAAGTTTACAACACCTCTGGTTAAGTTAGCACCAACTTTGTAATATAACCCTTGGAGGGCCAAGGTTGCTGAACCCCTTACATGCAGGGTCATATGAGGGATCTTTAAGAAAGCCTAAGACACTGTTTGTAAAAAGCTTAAATGAGAAAAAAAATCTTATGAAATTGCACCACGTCCACTTCATTTATTCAATGTTTAAATGTTAACATTAAGTTCATGGCTAATGTCAGATTTCTGCTTTTTTTCACAACTTTAAATTTACAGAATATCAGCAAGAAATATCGGCTGTCGGCCAGAAAAGCTGCCGATAATCTGTATCGGCCCTGAAAAAATGATATCGGTCTATCCCTAGTGCAAACATCTTGGTGAATAACTTTGGTATTGATCAAAGAAATGAGGGTGTCTATAGCTATTGCACAAAACCAGATCTTTCCCTGGCTTCAATATAATTGTTGATTCCAATGCAGAAGATGGAAAAGATCCCCCCCCCCCATCAATGCTCCGACTAAATATCGTGACAGTTTAGGCAGACAGCTTTTATAATCTAATATGCTATAGCAAAACCATCTGACCCCGGACCTTTCTGTATATAGGGACACTCTTATCCACTGCTGTAATTTTTTCTTATGTAAGTGGTTAAGTGCACTAGCAACATGGGGATAACTGTCTACAACTTCTCTTAACTACTTTTTTTTAACTTTTTACTCTTCTCATGGTCTTGGGGCTCTGCCTATAACTTGTATATTCTGTGTGAAAATATCTTCTGTCAAATGCACTTTTACCATCACTTAATTTAATCTGTACTATATACAAGACCCGGATAGCTCTTCTTTAAAAAAATCAAAATAAAAAAAAAAAATCTCCCTAATGCCTTTTCGCATCTGTTTTCTTACACGACAAAATGGTATTTAGTAATAAAGTGTGATCTATGGGTTTCCTGCCGTAACCCATTTTAAGGATACGTGCAGTGCAACCAACTCCTTCAGCTCTCTATGTGCGCCGGTACTGCTGTGCTTACTGGCGCCCGGTGCAGCGTTGACGCAACGTGACGCTGCAATGGGGCCGGACAAATGCTTGTGTGTGCACACAACAAGCGTCCGTTACGCCTCCCTGTCGATGTGCTTGGACGCTCGTTGATTGGGTTGGAAAGCTCTGCAGCTCTGTGTGCGCTCAGTGAGGTGGCCAGACGGGCGTCGAGTGGAAGGAACGTCCACTCTCTTGGACATTCCTTCCACTCTCCAATTACACTCGTCTGACCCTAGCCTAAAGAGAGAACCCCAAAACGTTATTTTCCAGCTCATGTATACGTTACAACAACCTCATGTTCTTTTCAATCCTATCCTTTTTTCCGCTGTGTCCCAATCATCTGATTCAGAACTTCCTTCTGACATAATTATGGGATTCCCTAAGAAACAATGGAGTAGGGCTGAAACGACTAATCGCTAATGAAAATGGTTGTCAAATGTCAACTATTTTAATGGACTCGCCGATTTTAAGCTGTGTATTGTCATAAGTATTAGAATAATCTGAAATGGCGAGAAACCTTGGCGCAGCCCTCAATAGATATTACAATCATAGAAAGAATGGATCACAAGATTTATCTCCCCACAGATATCTCCTACACCAATTATCCACACAAGGGGTCAACCAAGTTAGATTACTAGTCCTAAAGCAAACCTATAGAAAATCCTTTGCTTAGACATCTTTTATTCATACTCTCGTTCAGTTCGTACATTCTGAGATCGAAAGCTCGTTAGATCAATTGAAATCTATAGCAAGCATGTAACACTCACAGTCAAACATGTGCAAAAGATAAACATTTTTATTGAACCAACAAAAGTAGTTCAACATATACATATCTAAGCTTATAGGATTAGTTCACAGTTCCTTATCTGCATTTCACAATTATCAAGAGTTTCACCGAAATAACATGTTGCTATAACGCATCAGCTTGGTTCAAGGTGATAAACCTAATTAGAGCTGAAACTAATCGCTAGTGAGAAATATTTCTCACTAATCGATTTTAATCGTTGCCAATTATTCGATTTTTGTGTACACCTAATGTTTAGCGTTAGACCGAGTTAAGTGTTCTAACCTCCTGACTCTGCTTCGGAGCTGATTGGAGAAGACAAGTCCGCTGCTTTACTCTCATTTAGTTCTAGGTTTATGTCGGACGTAACCAGTTTATTTTTTTTATTTTTTAAATTTTGCAGTAACAAGGCAGTACAAACGTATGCAAACATGGCCAGCAATGTCCTCAAGTAAATTGTGAATGAAAAATAAAGAGAAGAAAGGTCCAACGGTAATCGTCTCAGCTCGACAAAGTGAAAAAGGGGATGGGGCAGAAAAGTGTCCTCAAAAAAACCATAGCTAAATAAAGGGAAGGGGGATTCTCAAACGGCAACCAGTAAATCTAGCGTGGTCAGAATAGAGAACTGGAGGAAACGTCATCGCAGGAGTGCTTTCATCCCGAAATGGGACCTCTCGTAGTGCAGACAAGGCAATGGCACCGTCAGTCACGTGACTGGCACATCAGGAAAGACACGGGTCACGTCGCCCGCCCTGCCCCCAGGACTCTCCTGGAGCCGCACAAGCCAACAGCTGGGACCAGGACCAGTACATCCACCCTTCAACACTTAGGCCTCCAAGCTCCGTCACCACCAACACAAACCTCACAGATGCAGTCACTGCCGCCCTCTGTGATCGCCACCCCAGCAGGGCCTGCACAGGCAAGTCCCATGGTGTCTATGGGGTCCTCTCAGCCGTCTGGCAGCACAAGCCTGGCTCAGGAGCCAGCCGTCCCGGAGCACCCAGACGCGACTCGTCCTCTGCAGTAGGAACCGTGCCTGCCGATCGCCTGGCAGTAACCTCGGCCCGCTCTTCTTCGACCTCCGGGCCTGCAGCCTCCCAGCCAGCCCTCATTCCGGCCATCAGTCGACGCTAAGAACCACGTGTAAGCAGATCTCCCTCCTCCTCCCGGCAACTGCTGCAGGCAATCCTCTATGGCTGTAAATATCGCCTCCATTCCTGTCACCGGGGCACTCCCGTCCACGCCATACTATACACTTCTCCACCCTCTCCATCAAGGGGACCCCAGGCGCAGCTGGAAGATGGGGGGGCCCTCCATCCTCACTGCTCGTGACAAACGGTCACACGACACAGGGGGAAGCTGGAGACCCGGTGGGTGTTTCAGGGTAGGCTGCAAAATGGCCGACAGCCGTCCAGATACGGCGGTAGAACGCAGGAAAATCTCAGAGCAATCCATAGTGGCCAGCCCCGCAGAAACTCCAATAGTGGGTTTTCTAAGTACTCTGGTAAAAATCGCTAGAATCAGGAAAGGCTTACGGAGCTCCACCGGAACACATCTGCTTCCATGCGGTGCCAGCCACGTCCCCCCCCCCCCCCCAACCAGTTCTTATTTAGTTCTCAACTTGAGCAGGTCTATAACACAAACCCTGGGATACGGCCACTGGGCAAGGGCACTGTAATGCTGGTGTTTCATACTTACTGGAGTCCTGTGCTACCACCCCAACCTGCCTGCCACCCCTCCTTTGGTCTGGAGCTGTCACTCTCTAGGGATGTACTGATACTTTTTTTTTTTTTTTTTTTTGACCGAGTACACGTACTGATACTTTTTTTAAAAGTACTCCGAGATGCCGAGTACCGTACATTTATTTAACCCCTTCGCTGCGAAGGACACGCTCAGCGCATCCACCCGCAGGTAACGTTCCTTGCGGTGGACGCGCTGAGCGCGTCCTCCCTTTTGGGGCCAACGTTCGGCCGGGTTCCGGCCGATTGCTGGACCCCCCCGGTGCGGGCTGACATCCTCGATGTCAGCCCAGCACCCGGAACCGCCGCCGGCCTAATTAGGTGTCACCGCGGCGACGCAATGACACCTAATTCAGGCGCCCCCCCCCCGCATGTGCGGAGGAGGCGCCTGAAAGGGAGGGGCTGAGGTCCTTCTGACCTCTCTCCCTCCCGATCGCTGGCGTTGCGGGGGTTCATCCAGGCACCGTTTGGAAGGGCACAGCCTGCCCTTCCTAACGGTACCTGGAATTAACCCCATGGGGGCTGGATCACGAATCGGCGCCGAAAAGTGCCGGTTCGTGATCCTTTCCCGGAGCTGGCCGACATCTTGGATGTCGGCCAAGCTTCCGGGAATGCCCCCTGAGGACTGGTGTCATTGTGCATAGCACGAGGACGCCAGTCTTGGAGTTAACCCCTAACTGCCACCAATGGTGGAGATAGGGGGTTCCAATGAACCCCCTATCTCCCGATCTGTGGCAGTTAGGCGTTAATGTTTGATATTGTTGGATCGGCCAGAGCATGGCCGTTCCAACAATAACATACATGAGTATGAAAAGTTTTTTAAAAAAAATAAAAATAAAAAATAAAATATATATTTAAAAAAAAAAAATTTTTTTTTTTTGGTTCGTTAATGCAGCAATATTGTTCCCAACGATTTTTGAATGCGGTGCGTTTGTTAAAAATCGCGTAATTTTCCCCAAAACAAAATGTAACGCGACCCCCATCTCTAATTTTTTTTAACAAGCGCACCCCATACAAAATATAACCGCAATTGCTCGCATGTTAAAATGTGAAAAAAACCCCACTTTACACGTTGTAAATTATTGAAAATTCATATTTTATTGCATTTTTTGTTCTAATATACAGACAGGTCATGACGTTTACATATAATAATGACATATTATGAGTCTGTCGGAAAGAACGATATATAATATGTCTGGGTCATATACTAAAATAAGCCTTCAAAACACGTTTAAACATGATGAGCAAAATCGGTAAAAATGAGCTCAGCACAGAGACGGGGAAAGCCTCAGCAGCGAAAGGGTTAAAGTCATGTGACCGCTTTCTAATAAGAACAGACTATTATATAATTGCCCCCTTCTCACCCTCCCGCTCTACCAGGGTCCTCCGGTGGCCTTCTTACTTCAAGCGGCTGCCGGCAAAGGGTTGTAGTCCGGCCGCTCGTTGAGAATCACGCACAGTGGCGGTCTCGCGAGATCCCGGAGTTCACCAGATCTCTTTAACTCTGATCTCACGATCGCGGGTGTGTGTGCATCCCAATGAGCGGCCAGGCTACAACCCTTTGCCGGCTGCCGCTCGAAGTGAAACCACCACCAGAGGACCCTGGCAGCGTGCCAAAAACTGCCGCAAGGAAAACTGGCCAGCCCATCACGGTCTTCCGGTATCGAGGGGCCTCTGCACGAGTACCAAGTACTCGTGCAGGTCCTGGTATCGGCACTGATACTAGTATCGGTATCTGTGCATCCCTAATTCTCTCCCTTTTGGTCCGGAACCTTCCCACAAGCTCCCTCCCACACTTTGGTCCCGTGTTTTTGCCCAAACCATTTCCTCTCATACTTTGGTCTAGTCCTTTGCCCCAAACTCCTACCCTTCCACCTCAGGACCCTCCTCCTGCTCAGTTTGTTCATGAAATTATTGTAAAGGGACACTCTACACACCCTGACCACTTTAGCTTCTTAACGTAGTCAGGCTGCGTGGAGTGCTCCACCATCTCCTCCTGCTTTCGTGATTACATGTATACCTGAGCGCTTGTAGCATCGTTCGTTTGGGGAGAAAGTGGACATGGGCTTAAGCTGCCATGCAGCATAAATCCATCACTTTGACCTGGTGCTTGTGTTCCTTGTGTGTGAAATTTGCTTATGTACATATAGACATATAGAAGTAATGTACTCTACGCAAATTGCTTATGAAAAAAAGGAGGGGGGCAGGCTTTTTTTTTTTTAAAAAAAAAATAATTGGTCAAATAATCGATTTATGCAAATAATCGTTAGTTGCAGCCCTAAACCTGATATCCATCTGCTTCGGATACCTCGTCTTCAACCTACAGATTGATCTAAATATCGGTGTATTCCAGCATTTCATCTTATCTCTTTGCAACCAATCTTCTACAGACCAATTTGGATATATCTCTGACACATATTGTATTCTCCATAAAAGAAATCCAATCTGCTGTCTTGACTCCTATGATTTGGTCCCCACAACTAAACAATTGATCACAAACCAGTGAGTCTTGTCTGTAAAGTTAGAGGTATATAACATGCTGTATATGCAAACTCCTCTTAATCACTAGTCCCCCTTCTCATTCTTGCCAACGGATTAGACGTAGTAGGGGCCTAGGACTCCAGTCTATATCCTCTGAACAGTTGGTTGCCTTGGTGTCAAGAGGTGAGACGTGTGCGTGAGAGTAGCACAGGACACTGTGACGGTGGGGCTTGGGTGCTTTCCGTGTATGCTCGTACGTGTGTGTGCCTCTCTCCTCCCTCTAGAGATGCAGGCTAGAATTCTCCATGCAAATCTGAGTTGCACCGCCTCAGCATGACATTCTGGCTGGGATAGCATTGGGTGGTATACCCCCTCCTCCCCCAGGATCAACCCAGAAGATTCCGAGAGAATGAAATCGAGCCCATCCTCACATTCCAGGTTCACACCACTCTTTTTTTAAAACTTACTACACTAACCGATACTGTTACCTTTACATGACCATACCAGGACACCTGGTCCAGAATACATTCATTATAACATGAATAATCATATTCTATAATACTGTAGCACTAGATTATTAATTCAAGACTCCGATCAAGAGAATTGCAGCACTTTATTCGATAGAACTCCCACATCACAGGACTAAAATAATAAAAGCAATATAATCTTTTGTTTTGGATAACTTTTAACCCCTTAAGGACGGGAGTAATTTTACAACTTCGGCGCTGTTTCGGATGTAGAAGTTTGCTGAGCTCATTTTGACCATTTTTAAGTCACATATTATTATACCACCCAGACAAATTATATATCGTTCTTTCCGGCAGACTCGGCAGATTAATAATATATCATTATTATATGTATATGTCATGCCCTGCCAAAATGCTATAACAAAAAATGTAAAAAAAAGTAAATAAATTTGAATTTTCAATAAAATTTCAATCTTCCACAGTGTGTAAAGTTTTTTTTTTTAATTTTATTATCCGAGGCTCTGCGGTCATATTCTATGGGGGAGTTTTGTTAAAAAAAATTAGAACGGGGAACCCATTTTTTTTTTTTTTTTTTTTTTTTTTTGGGGGGAGAAATTGCGTGATTTTAGCTAAACCCCCCCCCCCAAAAAAAAATCATTAGTGAAGCATCATTGTTCACATTATAATTGAAATGTGAACAATAGTGCTGCATTAAAAAAAAAAAAACACACGTATTTATTATTATTTAATTTATTATTTTTTTATTTGTATTTTTTTAAAACTTTTATTTTACTTATAACATGGTCATGTGTGATATCATTGGAAAGGACATGCTCTGGCCTTTCCAGCACTATCATACATGACCCCCTAGCTGCCACCGATCAGGAGATAAAGGGGTTCAAAGAACCCCCTTAAGGGATTTCCATAGGAAATCCCTTTGCAGCTAGGGGGTTCCCTGGTTAACTGACATCATGGCGCGATGAGTCAGTTGACCGGGGGGGGACCCAGAGGTGGGGGCTGCCATCTAAGATGGCGGCCCCCACCGGAAATAGGCCGCGATCGGGCACAAATTAGTGCCCGGTCGCGACCTGGCAACTAAGGGGTTAACCCCCCATACATCGCTGGAAAGGTCAGGCTGTGACCCTTCCAGCGATGCTGGCCCCCGGCGATGGGGAGATAGAGGGATCCAAAGGATCCCCCCCTCCCCTTCAGGCGCTTCCCCTGCTCCGGCGGGGGGGGGGGACGCCTGAAACTGAAGTCATCGCGCCCCTGGCGCGATGACGTCAGTGTGCCGGAGGAGGAAACCCTGCCGAGCTGACTCCGTGGGACTCAGATCAGCGAGGGAGCCGCCGGAGGAGGTGAGTATCTCCCGGGGGGGCTGAAAACGCTGAGGACGTACATTTACGTCCTGCGGCGCCAAAGCCCTCCTAATGCAGGACGTAAATGTACGTCCTGCGGCGTTAAGGGGTTAACTAGGGCTGCAACAACGATTTATGAGAATAATCGATTAGTTGGCCGATTTTTTTTTTTTTTTTTTTTTTTTTATTTTTTTTTTTTTTTTTTTTTATTTTTTTATTTCGATTGATCGGATAATTTTTTTAAAAAAAAATTGTTTTCTTAAAAGGAATTTTGTGTAAAAAAAATTTAAACCAACCCCTTCCCTCTTTTTTCATAAGCAATTTGTGCAGTGTACGTAACTTTCGTACGTACATATGCAAATTGCATATCTTGTGTACTTTTCACACAAGGTATGCGAGTGCTTGGTCAGAGGGATGGGTTGATGTTGCATGCAGCTTAAGCCCATGTTTGCTTTCTCAAATGAACGCGGCTACAAGCACTTGGTCATAGATGTCTGCATGAAATCGGGGTTAATAATCTAAAGTTGTCAGAGTGTGAAGCATGTCCCTTTTTAAATAATTTTGTGAACAAACGGAGTGGGAGGAGGGACTGGAGGTGGAAGGGAGTGACTTTGCTCAAGTGACTTGACCCGAGCGTGAGAGGGAGTGGGTATGGACAAACGACCAGATCTGAGTGTGGGAGTGAGTTTGGGGAAAGGGACCAGACCAAATGGAGGGAATGACAGTTCCTGACCAAAGATGGTGTGGCAGGTAGGGTGGGTGGTGGCACAAGACTCCAGCTTCAAGTAAGGATAAAACACAGGCATACAGCTCCTTCACCCAGTGGCAGTATCCTAGGGCGTGTGTTTTAGTTCTGCTACTGTTGTAAACGGATTAAAAACAAACTGGTTGTGTCTGACATAACTCTACAACTAAATCATACCTAGTAAAGCAGCGGCGGGTCTTCTCCAATCAGCTCCGAAGCTGAGGTTATTTATGTTTAACTCAGTCTGACTCTAAACAATGTGTGCTGTACACAGGACGATTAATCGACACCAATTAATCGATAATTAAAATAGTTGACAACTATTTTAATCGATTAGTTGTTTCAGCCCTACTTTTAACCCCTTAGTGACTGGTCGGTTTTACAAAAGTCGGTCCATAAGTGCCCACTGCTGTTTTTACGTTTCTGCGCTGTTTGTGTTTTAGGTCAAATTTTCCTCTTACGCCTTTACTGTAACCACACATTATATATTGGTTTTCTCGTCATTAAATTAACTTTCTAAAGATACCATTTGTTTCATCATTTCGTATTTACTATAAAAAAAAATTGTAAAGTGAGACCAATTGAAAAAATACCACTTTTTGGAACTTTGACCCCCCCCCCCCAAATCTCTTAAATAGTTTTGCTTAAGTGTATAACTTTTGTCCGAAGTTTAACAATACCCAATGTTTACATATTCTTTGCTCACCCTCATCTTATATGACAATATAAATATATAAATAATAAGTAGCACTTTGCCATTTCCAAAGGGTTTACAGTATTTTCAAAATTGGCGATAGTGACAGATATCCGTGTTACAATGTCACTAATACCTGAATAACCCTCCACATACATTTTTTTAAAAGCACATAACCCAAGGTACCTGGGGTATTTTGACTCTTTCCGTGCAACCATTTTACCACAAATCTATGCCAAAGTTTGAGAACACTTTGTGGTGATTTTTCTGACCGAGTGCAATTTAAGAATTGAGATAGGGAGTGGTAAGCGCCCAGAACAAAGTGATGTGCCCAGTACCCAGCTAGACCAGAAATTAGTGGTTTCCCCCAAACCAAGAACAGATATTAGCAATAAAATACGTATCTGGTCAGCGCGAAATGGAAAAACGCTAGGGATGTGTGGGCAATCCTGTGGTTACATCCGTAGAGGTTCAACATATGAGAGAATTGGAAGAGAGAAAAAAATATGCCACATTGGTGCAGTATGTTATGTTCAAAGGTGACAAATTATGTATGGAGAGAATTCCACTCACAAATCTAGAGCCCCAACACTGGCTCTGAGTGGGAAGATGCCTCTGGGTTATTTATCTGGAGATGTTCTCAGGAAACCCACTCCTTCCATCTGTTGTTGATCGTCGCTCTCTCGATGGGGCAAATATACAATAAAGACACAAATGGAAAAACCCTGTGTGTATCTGAATGTAAGTATTGGAAAGGAAAACTCCTATTGGAGTGTAAACTCACATTTGATGGAGCTTGTTCAAGCTCAAGATATGCGCCTATGGGTTTTGTGTGGTCAAACCCAAAAAAGACCAGTAGATGCCGGATTACGTTCTAAAAAGTTTAATAAAATTAACAAAAGTTAAAATAAAACAATTAAGAGTCCAGTGTACTGGACTCTTAATTGTTTTATTTTAACTTTTGTTAATTTTATTAAACTTTTTAGAACGTAATCCGGCATCTACTGGTCTTTTTTGGGTTTGACCACACAAAACCCATAGGCGCATATCTTGAGCTTGAACAAGCTCCATCAAATGTGAGTTTACACTCCAATAGGAGTTTTCCTTTCCAATACTTACATTCAGATACACACAGGGTTTTTCCATTTGTGTCTTTATTGTATATTTGCCCCATCGAGAGAGCGACGATCAACAACAGATGGAAGGAGTGGGTTTCCTGAGAACATCTCCAGATAAATAACCCAGAGGCATCTTCCCACTCAGAGCCAGTGTTGGGGCTCTAGATTTGTGAGTGGAATTCTCTCCATACATAATTTGTCACCTTTGAACATAACATACTGCACCAATGTGGCATATTTTTTTCTCTCTTCCAATTCTCTCATATGTTGAACCTCTACGGATGTAACCACAGGATTGCCCACACATCCCTAGCGTTTTTCCATTTCGCGCTGACCAGATACGTATTTTATTGCAATTTAAGAATACTTGTACTGAGAACTTTAAGGGTTACTGCCAAGAAACACCCCAAAAAATGTGTTTAGCAACATCTTCTGAGTAAAGTGATACCAACCATGTATAGGTATCAGGTTATTTGTGGGGTGCGCATTTCAGTTTTCCAACTTGGAATTTTCACATTTGGTCATCATGCACCCATGTCCTGTTTTTTGACATTTTTGAAGCCGGCCAAAGTAATTTACCCCAATCAAACCATATATTTCTAGAAAGTACACACCCTAGGGTACTTCAAATAGTTGTATTTTAACACTTTCCATTAGGGATAGAGAGATATCCTTTTTTTAGGGCCGATACCGATTATCGACAGCTTTTCTGTCCGAAAGCCGATTATTTGGTGCCGCTATTCTGTAAATTTATTACATTTATGCCATGAACTAAATGTGTTTAACATTTAAATATTGCACCACGTGCACTTTTTTTTTTTTTTTTATGGAGAAAGGATTTTACCAGGAAGGATACATTGAGATTGCTCTCGTTTTCAAGTATGTCGTGGGTGGCGAGTATGTACCGTTGGGTGTCTTGCCCAAGGACACTTACTGGAGAGGTGCTCGTCGGGATCGAACCCATGACTCCAGAGGCTCTCTCCGTGCAGAGCAGTGATGTTACCTCTACTCCACCCAGCCGGCACTTCATTTATTAAATTTAATAAGAATTTTTATTTTAGCTTTTATTTTTACAAACCATAAGACAGCGTCTTTGACTTTCTTACAGGGTCCTATGAGGGATCTTTATGCAAGTGGTTCAGCAACCTTGGCCCTCCATTACAAAGTTGGTGCTAACCTAACCAGAGCTGTTGTAAACTTACCAGAGCCATTAGTCTATGGGGTTAAGATTCCAACAGGTCTAGTTAGGTTAGCACTGACTTTGTAATATTGCCCCACATGTTTTGGAATTACATCTGCCATGATGCTCAGCTTTTCGTTATTCTCTTGGAGCCTCATGGGAAATGCAGTTCCAAAACATCTGGAGGGCCCAGGTTGCTGACCCCTGCTGTAGGAAATAGACACTACATCTCCTGTATAGGGAATTCCATGCCAGATTCCATGCCAGAAGCCCCATTTCTGTTGTCGTCATGCTCATGCGCAATACGGGCAGAGAGCAGGGGTCGTTCTGCAGTGAGGGCTTACAGCCTGATGTGGGAGAAGCCCCGGATTCGCAGTGTTTTGTGGGATCTTCTGTGTCGCAGCTGCAGTGAGCCAACTTGTCCAATTATTGGCAATATCGGCAAATAAAATGCTGATACCGATATCGTAATCTTCTGAATAATCGGCAAAAACAATTAGATTGGTCTATCCCTACTTTCCATGCACTAGTTCTACCAGTCTTTGTCAAACTTTCAGGTAGTCACTTTTTTTTTTTTTTTCACGCACATTGTACTTTAGACATAGTTACATAGTTACATAGTTATATAGGCTGAAAAAAGACATGCGTCCATCGGGTTCAGCCTCTCCCACATAACCTACTGCTGTTGATCCAAAAGAAGGCAAAAAACCCAGTCTGAAATGCTTGCCAATATGCAACATACTGGGAAAAAATTCCTTCTTGACCCCAGAATGGCAGTCAGATTTCTCCTTGGATCAAGAAGCTTTTACCCACATATTAAATATTATAACCCTTAATATTCTGTGTCTGCAAGAAGTCATCCAGTCGTTTTTTAAAAGTCTGTACAGACTTTGACCCAACCACATGAATTGTCAATTCCAGTTATGGGTTACTGCTAAAACAACACCCCAAAATATGTTCATCTGATACTACCCATGCATAGGTTTGTTGTGTTTTCGGGGCGCTACGCCAATCTTCGGACATGTTTGTCATTTTTCTAATTTGATGTATCTCCCTCGCCTATCTTTTTGGGGGCATTTTTACATGCCCCAACTTTTTTTTATTTTTTTATTACCTTGAACGTGCATATATTTGGTAAGCTGACACCCCAAATATTGTAAATTGAATGTTGTGGTGGTAATTTTTCATTTTTACACCCACATTGTTTTTGGACTGTGATTTAGGAGACACTGTTGTCGGTTACTGCATGAAAAAGCTCCAGGTTTTCTGCAAGGCCTCCTGAGTACAACCATGCCCCCCATGCATAGGTTTGCCAGGGTTTTGGCAAAATACAGCACCAATTTTAGAACATAAAAATGGAGCAATAAAATGTAAGTCTGGTGCAGTAAAATTAAAAAAAAAAACACAAAACCCTATCTAAAAATAGAAAGGAAAATAAATTACAGATCAGAGTATGGTACTGCTTGAAACAGACACCAAGACACAGACCAGGTTGTTTCATGGCATTCTGGGCAATAAAAGGTTGTGTCTTTTCTCTGCCCCCTCTTGAAACACACTCTGCACCTTTTTTTTGGGTGTCTGCCCTCAGGGGGATTTTATAAATAAAATGAGTAGCCCCAACTCTGTCCCATCACTGCCGAGGGACCAGGTGCATCTTGGTACAAAATCCCCAAAATGACCTGAAGCTGGAACTGTAAAAAGGACAGTGTCACTCTGGGGTTTGCATTTTTGATGAGCAAAAAGGCATTGTGGTTTGCAATTTGCATCGGGTAAATTGCAACCTTTTTGTACAAGGGCCCCCTTGTCTTTCGCATAATTTGGTAGGGCTGTAGCAGCTGATATGCCGGTTATAGGCCTTGATGCGCACTGGCTTCCTTGCGCCTTCAGCTCTGCTATGTACAGAGACCTCCACAGACCGCTGAGTGGATGATGGGAAGAAGGTATACGTCCTTGTCTCTGTATTTGACTGCCAACAGCTCCTCTTGCCGCAGAGCTGAGGTCTCCCCCCTTTTTAGCTGGGTGCGGTCAAGCTGTGCTGGGAAACCTAGGCGGTTCATGCGAATAGTACCGCATGCTACTGTTTCAAAGCAATACAGTAGCTTGAACAAAAGGACACTTGTATAAAAATTGTCAATATACAAGTGGTACCCTTTTGTTCATGAGGGGAAAAATTCGGTCCCACACAATCTTGCCACTGGTTACCAGGTGTTGTGGGCAACCTGGAGTGTCAAGGTTGCTATCCTTTCACTCATACACCCGGAAGGCCTGAGTATACCCACACTCCATACCTGGAGCGCTTGGAAGGTATATACTGCTTGAATCCCAGCCTTCTCTTATACTTCATTAGGGATTCATCCAAGCAGATATTCCTTCCAGGTGTATAAGCCTCTGCAAACCTGGTGGGTAATCGGGTGGATTTCATACAGCCTGTCAAACTGGGGATGCTCTCTAGGGGGGCACAGGCTGTTGTCACTGAATTGCATGAAACTAAGAATCTTTTCATACCTTCTACATGACATTGATTAGGGGTAAATGAGGGTAGAGCAGATGGGGCTACTGCTCCAGTAGGAGCGGATCGAGGGATTCTTTATGCTGCCCATCAGCATAGTTGGTGCCCAGATTTTCAGAAATTTGGGCACATCAAGGGAGGGTCCATTGCTGCTTTGCCAAATAGTATCGTGCTGCCAAGCCAGACTCCTGAGGTGCATACGTATTTGTTTGGGCAGCAATGTGGCCCAATATATCATCCCCCTAAAAACACCTGCAAGAACTACGTGGGGGTAAATCCTGCGACATCAATCTTGATGCTAGGATTTGCAGTAAAAGGAGGGACATCTGGCCTTTTGGAGATGAGGCACTACCCACTCCTCAGCTGGAGCAGTGCGTCTCCTGCTGACAGGTGGCCCCTGAGCAGCCTCAGAAACTAGGGATGCACCGATACTAGTATCGGTATCGGGGCCGATATTGCCGTTTGCATGAGTACTTGTTACTCGTGCAAACGGCCCGATACATCCCGCCGATACCGGAAGCCGGCGCTGGGCCGGCTTGCCGGTATCCGCGGGGCTGGGGAAGCTGGCCGCGTGCATGAAAAGCACGCGGCCAGCGTTCCCCTTCGGCGCGCCAAATACTCACCCTTCCTGAAGTTCCGGTCTCTGGGCAGTGATGCGGTCACGTGGCCGCCGGGCGCTCCTGTGACGTGGCCTCTCGGCTGGAGGCAGCGTCACAGATGCGCCCGGCGGCCACGTGACCGCATCACTGCCCAGAGACCGGAACTTCAGGAAGGGTGAGTATTTGGCGCGCCGGAGGGGAACGCTGGCCGCGTGCTTTACATGCACACGGCCAGCTTCCCCAGCGTTCGAGCTGCGGGGCCAATCCATGAGAGCTGCGGGGCCAATCCATGAGAGCTGCGGGGCCAATCCATGAGACCTGGGGGTAAATCCATGAGACCTGCGGGGCCAATCCATGAGACCTGCGGGCAAATCCATGAGACCTGGGGGCAAATCCATGAGACCTGGGGGCAAATCCATGAGACCTGGGGGCCAATCCATGAGACCTGGGGGCCAATCCATGAGACCTGGGGGCCAATCCATGAGACCTGGGGGCCAATCCATGAGACCTGGGGGCCAATCCATGAGACCTGGGGGCAAATCCATGAGAGCTGGGGGCAAATCCATGAGACCTGAGGGCCAATCCATGAGACCTGAGGGCCAATCCATGAGACCTGAGGGCCAATCCATGAGACCTGAGGGCCAATCCATGAGACCTGAGGGCCAATCCATGAGACCTGAGGGCCAATCCATGAGACCTGGGGGCAAACCCATGTGACCTGGGGGCAAACCCATGTGACCTGGGGGCAAACCCATGTGAGCTGGGGGCAAACCCATGTGAGCTGGGGCAAACCCATGTGACCTGGGGGCAAACCCATGTGACCTGGGGGCAAACCCATGTGAGCTGGGGGCAAACCCATGTGAGCTGGGGCAAACCCATGTGAGCTGGGGGCAAACCCATGTGAGCTGGGGCAAATCCATGTGAGCTGCGGTCAATCTCATATAAATTTTTATGAGGTCTGTTCCTATTGGAAAGCGTCACATGACATTAAATAAAAGTATCGGTACTCGGTATCGGTGAGTACTTTTAAAAAGTATCGGTACTCGGTCTTAAAAAAGTGGTATCGGTGCATCCCTATCAGAAACCTCACTAGAAGATACATCCGCCAGCAAAGATGTATCCAGCGATGTTTCTGAGCATATGGCAGGGTCAAAATCGGGGTCTGTGTCAGCCACAGATGCTACAGACTCTGACGCCAGGATGGCATAAGCCTTCTCAGCACTATACACCCTCTGGGATATATATAACAGGCTACACCGGCTGCTTTTTGTCATCCAGTTTTATTTCAATCCATGGCAAGTCCAGGAGTGCAACGTTTCGGCTTGGAAGCCTTAATCATGTATAACATTCTCACCTTCAATTGCTCATTAAGTACCTTAAAAAACATTTAGAACACACCTACCAGGGGCAGGACTTACAATTGATGCTCAGACACAGAGAACTTAACCCATTCTGTACCGAAATTTAAGCCTCAGAAAAAACTTTATATATATCAAAAATAAAAAATCTTATAAAAATATATCCAAATTGAATTATTTTATTGAGCCCACGTGGCCAGAGTGTATCTAATTTAAAAATCCATTCCTTCTCCCTCTCTTTTTAACAATAAAGTCCTATCCCCTCCCCGTCTTAAAGCTGCAATCTGATCAATAACTTGAAACCGAAGTTGAGAGATTAGATGATTTTCCTTACAAAAATGTTCCGGTATGGGTAAATCCGTTTTTACCTGTGCGTATTGTTGATTTATGTGTGATTTATGAGTGATTCTTTCTTTAATTTTCCTTGTGGTCTTGCCCACATACACGAGACCACAAGGACACTTAATAAGATAGTTAACAAAAGAACTGTTACATGTGAAAAAATCTTTAATGCCATACTGTTCCCCAGTATGTGGATTAGAAAACTTCTCCCCTTTGATTGCTGCATGTGACACAAGGAAATGTACCAAACCTCTGTGTTCCCAAAAAAGTTTGAACTGGATTTGATAGTGGACCCAAATCAGTTTTTACCAATTTATCTTTGATTATTCCTCCAATATGCAGTTAATGGGAAAGATTTAAATTCCTCTACATCAGATCTTATTAAGGATTTTCCAATTTTTTTCTGATGATTGAATTAATGCCTCGGCTTGCTCTACTGAAATTCGTAGAAAACGCTATCCTATTCGATTTTATTATCACCTTCAGCATACCGAGGAGCTAGAAGACCCAGACGGTCCATATGTAATGCTCTAGCTCTCTCTCGGTTTTCAAAAGCTCTCTAGGAGAAGATCGTGCTACAAATGTCTCCATTTCTTTTAGTCTAGCCTTCCTCAACTCCAGGTCAGATACATTACATACCACTCTGGTACAAAATCACCCCCGTAGCCAATTTACTAGAGTGATGGGAAGAGAAGAGTATGGAGAAGGAAAGGAACTGCTCATGATCCGAAGCATACCACCTCATCAGTGAAGCATGGTGGTGGTAGTGTCATGGCGTGGGCATGTATGGCTGCCAATGGAACTGGTTCTCTTGTAGTTATTGATGATGTGACTGCTGGCAAAAGCCGCAGGATGAATTCTGAAGTGAAGGGTGTTTTTTTTCACCATGGAAAGAATTCTTTGGTCATCCACCACAGTTGTTTTCCATGGTCTCCCGGGTCTTTTGGTGTTGCTGAGCTCACCGGTGCATTCCTTCTTTTTTGAGAATGTTCCAAACAGTTGTTTTGGCCACGCCTAATGTTCTTGCTATCTCTCTGATGGGTTTGTTTGGTTTCTTCAGCCTAATGATGGCTTGCTTTACTGATAGTGACCGCTCTTTGGATCTCATCTTGAGAGTTAACCGCAACAGATTCCGATTGCAAATGGCACACTTGAAATGAACTCTGGGCCTTTTATCTGCACATTGTAATTGGGGTAATGAGGGAATATCACACACCTGGCCATAGAACAGCTGAGAAGCCAATTGTCCCATTACCTTTGGTCCCTTAACAACAAGTGGGAGGCACAGCAGTTTGCAGATGTGCCTCCCACAAGTCCTACACCGTTCACCTGAGTTGAATGTACATACCCTCAAATTAAAGCTGACCGTCTGCAGTTAAAGCACATTGTGTTTGTTTCATTCCAACTCCATTGTGGTGGTGTATAGAATCAAAGATGTTAGAATTGTGCCGCTGGACCTGACTGTAGATCTAATATATATCTGAAAATAACATTTTTGGGTATCCCACTAAACTTCTAAATCTGTCAATTCTGATCTCCCACCTTCCTCTTTCTCCCCTCTCCCCCCCCCCCAATATTGATCTGACAAATTATAAAAAAAATTATAATTTTTTTTTAAATTTTTGTTTGGATGTTGCTAGCCTGCCCCTCTGAAAGCCCCTTAAGTCCCAAGATGACCCTGTCCTTGGAAGGGCAGCGCCATATTGGCTGTCACTTATGTTTAATTTTTTTCAAGTCTGCTGGGTACCTTGATTCCTCGCGGCACCCAGCAGACCACCTGATCACTCGTGATCTTTTTTGTTCTGAGTTCCACGATCCCTCGGGGCACCCAGGACTTCCTGCTGGAAGGGATTGCTCGGGGGAGCGATCAGAGCGGACTGGCGGCAGGTAATGATATTGCAGGATGCCTCGATGTCGAGGCATCCTTGCAATATCATCAGAGCAGCTGGAAGTAGGGATGCACCGATACCACTTTTTTAAGACAGAGTACGAGTACCGATACTTTTTAAAAGTACTCACCGATACCGAGTACCGATACTTTTATTTAATGTCATGTGACGCTTTCCAATAGGAACAGACCTCATAAAAATTTATATGAGATTGACCGCAGCTCACATGGGTTTGCCCCCAGCTCACATGGGTTTGCCCCCATCTCACATGGGTTTGCCCCCAGGTCACATGGATTTGCCCCCAGGTCTCATGGATTTACCCCCAGGTCTCATGGATTTACCCCCAGCTCTCATGGATTGGCCCCCAGCTCTCATGGATTGGCCCCCAGCTCTCATGGATTGGCCCCCAGCTCTCATGGATTGGCCCCCAGCTCTCATGGATTGGCCCCCAGCTCTCATGGATTTGCCCCCAGCTCTCATGGATTTGCCCCGCAGGTCTCATGGATTGGCCCCGCAGGTCTCATGGATTGGCCCCCAGGTCTCATGGATTTACCCCCAGGTCTCATGGATTTGCCCCCAGGTCTCATGGATTTGCCCCCTGGTCTCATGGATTTGCCCCCAGGTCTCATGGATTTGCCCCCAGGTCTCATGGATTTGCCCCGCAGGTCTCATGGATTGGCCCCGCAGCTCTCATGGATTGGCCCCGCAGCTATCATGGATTGGCCCCGCAGCTCTCATGGATTGGCCCCGCAGCTCTCATGGATTGGCCCCGCAGCTCTCATGGATTGGCCCCGCAGCTCTCATGGATTGGCCCCGCAGCTCTCATGGATTGGCCCCGCAGCTCTCATGGATTGGCCCCGCAGCTCTCATGGATTGGCCCCGCAGCTCTCATGGATTGGCCCCGCAGCTCTCATGGATTGGCCCCGCAGCTCTCATGGATTGGCCCCGCAGCTCTCATGGATTGGCCCCGCAGCTCTCATGGATTGCCCCGCAGCTCTCATGGATTGGCCCCGCAGCTCTCATGGATTGGCCCCGCAGCTCTCATGGATTTGCCCGCAGCTCTCATGGATTTGCCCGCAGCTCTCATGGATTTGCCCGCAGCTCTCATGGATTTGCCCGCAGCTCTCATGGATTGGCCCCCAGCTCGAACGCTGGGGAAGCTGGCCGTGTGCATGTAAAGCACGCGGCCAGCGTTCCCCTCCGGCGCGCCAAATACTCACCCTTCCTGAAGTTCCGGTCTCTGGGCAGTGATGCGGTCACGTGGCCGCCGGGCGCATCTGTGACGCTGCCTCCAGCCGAGAGGCCGCGTCACAGGAGCGCCCGGCGGCCACGTGACCACATCACTGCCCAGAGACCGGAACTTCAGGAAGGGTGAGTATTTGGCGCGCCGAAGGGGAACGCTGGCCGCGTGCTTTTCATGCACGCGGCCAGCTTCCCCAGCCCCGCGGATACCAGCAAGCCGGCCCGGCGCCGGCTTCCGGTATCGGCGGGATGTATCGGGCCGTTTGCATGAGTAACAAGTACTCGTGCAAACGGCAATATCGGCCCCGATACCGATACTAGTATCGGTATCAGTGCATCCCTAGCTGGAAGCGATGCTGATCGCTTCCAACTCTGTAAAGGTACGGGGCACCTTTTCTGGTGAAACCGAAAGTTGAGCGATCACAAGGGGTCCCAGCAATACAGCGTACCATTGCAGGATGCCTGGAAGCTGTTATTTTCAGTGTACAGTATCCTATCACTTGGAACATACGGAGCAATCAGTTATTCTCAAACCACATCCTACCCAAGCAAAGGTTTCCTTGAAAAGGGGAACCCTTTCAAGTGCCATTTGAACCCCAGGCACACACAAGAAATTACCCTAGTAGGTGATTTTCTAAAACCACAGATTGTACTATTCTCTCTCTCTTCCCCCCCCCCCCCAATCTCTGATTGCACTGAACGCAGTCAAAGAGTGCCTGTGACATGGAAAGTTTTTCACTCATGGTGCACCATTGCACTTTAGCCACAAGATGGCACCCCTACAAAATATAAAGGGGAATCGAACATTGCTCACCCTTCTCTTTATCAGTGACTTTACCTTGAACTATAACACACCCTTTGCTGCACATTTTATTTATAACGTTTTAAATGCAACTGCACTTGATTGGTTTACAGTTTTAAGGATTATATCATTGCAACTGGTTTTATAAACTTGCAATTTAGCATAAACTTTATATATTGAATTGTCTCCAATTTTACCGTTTTAATTGCCTGTTACCTAATATTTTTCTTGTTGCCTTATTTTTATATCTACTACCTTTTTATACTCGTCAACTGATGGTAGTAGAACACATTTGGCTTAAGACCCAAATTGACATTAACTACCCATGTTAATTTACACTTAAGAATTCTGTCTCTGCACCAAGCACTTTCTGGTCAAATCACACGCCAACATTTGTGCTTTATACATCTGTAAGATTGACTAGCTGTGTAGCGCCCAACAAAGGATACCTCCCTTTATCACATTCTTACATTCGCTGGAACTAGGCCCTGTTTCTCCATCCTTTTTATAGGCTGCTCCCTTCAGCATAACACAGTGGTATCACGGCCAAGGGTGCCAACCAGGGAACCCCCCCCTTTCTTTTTTTTTCCCATGAGTTATATGTTTTTATATCTGAAAATTGGAATTTAATAGAAATATATGTGTATAATTGCACCTTTTCAGATATCTATATCTGTTAGCCTTTTAGTTTATATAAACTTAAAGGAGATATAATGCAAACAACCTTAGCATGGCGCATAATTGCACCTTCCATGTTGTTTCCCAATGTTGGTCCATTAGCCCTACAGTATAGTACACTTTTTTTAGAGTCCGACTGAGTTTAAACCTCATTCTCCTCAGATGCTACAGATTTAATTTGTATGGTGGATGTCCCCAGTTAGCTCTGCTACTGTTGTAAACTATCACACAGACCTTGGGATACTGCCACTGGTTGGTTGAAGCAGTACCACTGGGGTTTTATCCTTGGAGCTGGAGTCCTGTGCCACCACCCCACCCTTCCTCTTCGGTCCAGAGCTGCCATCACTCCCTTTTGGTCCTGCTCCCATCCCTGTAATCTCTCGCTTTCAAACTCGGGTCCAGTCTCTTGCTCA
This sequence comes from Leptobrachium leishanense, assembly GCA_009667805.1. Classification (NCBI taxonomy): domain Eukaryota; kingdom Metazoa; phylum Chordata; class Amphibia; order Anura; family Megophryidae; genus Leptobrachium; species Leptobrachium leishanense. The sequence goes on along the minus strand of CM019065.1, from coordinate 264,951,022 downwards.
GACTACCTCCCCCGCACTCGGTTTGTTCATGAATTCATTTTAAAGGAACACTGCACACCCTGACCACTTTAGATTATTAACATGGTCAGGCTGTGTGGGGTACTCCCCTTCTCACCCTGCTTTGTGTGCTGACCTCATCAGGTCTATTCAAGCTCTTATAGTAGCGTTTGATTCAAGGAGAAAGCTGACATGGGCTTGAGTTCCGCACCAGCATCAATCAATCTGACTAGACACTCGCGTACCTTGTGTGAAAGTAAGCAAGTTACACGAGATAAATAATTTATGCACGCACTCCTAAAAGCTGGTGCTTACTGCGCTTCTACGAAATCTCTTAGCACCCATCTAAACCCCACCAATAAACCCGAGACTTGCCTTTTATCCAGTGGCGAGAACGGTGGCCAGATCCGTGGCTTCTCTTGGCTACGAGCAAGAGTGAGACTGGGGGCAGTCCTCAGTCTCTGGCGCTGCACAATCTCAAGGCGACAGCAGCACAACCCTCCATAGTCCTATGGACTCCAGGAGGTGATACTCGTGGTGGAGCGGAAGCGCTACCGTGAGTATCACGGAGGGGAGGTAGCGCTTCATTCCGGGGTGAGGTGCTAAGGTTGAAATGGGGATGTTACGAGGAAATCTGCAGGCGAGTATAAACGGTTGAATTAAAACAAATATATATTTTTTTAATGTTTAATCCTATGGGATTCGCCTTTTTAAACCTGTCGAACTGAATGCCCAACAATCAGGGCATTTCACTGACCATTTGGTGTTCTCAGAATTGATTAACAATTCTTTATGGGACAATTTCACTGCCGCTGTAGAACGCAAAATTGCAAAGATCTGTGGCGAGCTGCGCCGTATTTCGCTGTCATTTCGCCAGTATTTGGCAAATTGACAGCTTTCCAAATGGCTGAACTACCGTGAAATTCACAATTTGGTGCCCTTCGTGGCAAGTTTTGTGCTCTTTGAATAACCCTTTTCGTGTGTGAGTAGTGGTGTAAATTGGCAAGTATAATTCTGAGCGATTTGAGTGTGAGTCAGGCTTGCTCTTGTGCTTACAGATAATGGGTTTTTCATTTCTCCAGTCTCTGTTCTCACTGTGACCGTTACAGACCTTCAGCTCAAAGTGTGTGAAATTTGAACTTGGCTATTCAAGCTTTCCTCATGTCAAAGTCTATGGGGAATTTCTGAAGCCGCCCTACGGAAAATCTAAGTCGGATTGCTTAAAGATATAGGCCCCTATTACAATCTTCGCACAAATGTGCTTGCGCAGCGCAATTTGTTTTTTGCGCACGGAAAAAAATGTTAGCGCGCGCGCGCAAATTAACGTGGTATTACGATCCGAGCGCAGTTTTTCAGCCTTGATGTTTTTTCGAGCGCAAATCCGACGCGCAAAGCAAGGCGCAAATGACTGTTGCATGCAGGAATCGACGGGCAATCAGAATTAAAAACCACCATTTGCTATGTTTTGGTGTTTGTGCCTGTCAAAGTCAATCTGCGTTTATGTGCTGCAACAAAAATAAAAAATTAAACTATTTATTTTATTGTTTGGGTATGTGTAGAATGTTTAACTGTACTGTGCTGTTTTTTGTTTGTGTGTTTTTTTTATGCATATTCATTTAGTTTCAGCCAGAACGTTCAGTTTGTAAATTAACACCAGGTTTTCAAAGATGTTACGATACTTTGCGCAAACATCGTTCGTACGACGTTGCGCGAAGATCGTAATACCATCCGCTCGAACGCATTCGCGCTGACAATGGTAAGTATGGGATGCTCGCTTGCACTCGCGCTGGGTTAATCGCGGTAGACGCTATCGCGCATCGTTTGCGCAAACGTTGTAATGCGATGTTCCGTGCAAATGGTTTTGTCCTCGCGCAAAAGCGCATTTGCGCGCGTGAGGATTGTAATAGGGGCCATAGCAGGGAAAGTCAGAACATGCTGAGGGTCCGTGCCAAATTTGGTTGTCTTATGTGGCAAAGCTTTTGCTTGGAAAAGTAATAAAATTTGAAGAGAGATTTTGGTATGACAGTTTTTAAACGTGCGTTTTGAGCAAGTTTGAAATTAGTCGGTGTGAAGGAACCGTTCCCTTCCTTCTGTCCTGGCTCTCCAGACACCCCTTCGTTGCGGTCAGCCCGGCTACTGGGAGCGCTGTCCTCAGCGCCTCGAGCGGCTTGACCTGCCTGCTTCTGTTCCTCTGCCCTGGAGCCGTTAGGAATCTCCAGAAGGCCGCTCTCTGCCTTCTGAGGGTGTGTGTGGAGTGTAGCCTAGTTTGTAATAAAGACACCAGGCGCGGCTGTATGCTTTAAAACAGGATCCTCTCGCTCTGAGAGTTCTGACTTTTTAATGAACAAAACGCCACCATTTATGCTGAAGTCCAACAGTCATAATTTGCATACCCATACTAATTACATTATGTCAGTTATTTACAATAAACATTCTTTGCATTCTCTAGCCTTCAACTCACACATTTGTATATCCATTGTTCTAACACATCAGATTAAACACACACTATCAGAGATCCCTTGAATTAAACATGCAGCTAGATAATGGGAAAAGCCCTGGTGCAAAAATTACACAGCAGTAAAGCTTGTTTACTGTATATACAAAAACACATTTACCTACAGGAATAGAAGTATTTTTAAAACCAAAGCTATGCCATTTTACACTAAACTAAATGAAACTAAAACCAAACAATGTAAAATATATCTAAAATCACACGATATAAATGAACATAACAGTCTCTTGGGGTTTGAAGCATGGAGCGTTACATCAGCTCCATGACAGTCGGAGTGTGTTTTTAAGAACACAAGTGTGCGAGGTACGGGCAGTAAAGCTCATGGGCTCAAAGGGAAAACTACCGCTTTCCAGGAAATGACCCCTGTTTTCAAGTTCTCACAAGATTAACGTAACATTTTGCACTTTTTTTTCTAATTTTATTTATTTAGAACTACAATCTCCACCTCTTAACCAGGAGCTTGACAATTTCAATAAAACCTTGGCACTTCGCAAGAACCTTCCTGCTACCACACCTACCAGATAGGTGAAGCTCGGGGGCCCGCCTCCCCCCTACGAACTATGGACCGAAGGACTAGGACCCAAAAGGGTCAACTCGGTCGTTGTAGTAAAACTGTGGCCATCGGACTCCAAAAAGGGTGGGGAGTAATGTCACAGAACTGAATTTCCCCCCTTTGCTGAGAAACTTTGACTGTGCGTTCCCCGTGTTTAAATCTCCAAATACAGACTTTATTCCTTTTTGTATTCCCCTTAAACTGCAGTTATTCCCTTTTTTATACAATGTCTTTCTGTGAACTTGCTGTGTTGGTTACATTTGTATCGAAATGTGATTATACAAGAATGCTAGGTCTATCTGATGCGTGTTTGAGAAGTTGTGAGTCAGCCTTGAACAGGCAAACACTGTCCCAATGGAGTATGTGAATTATTGTGTGTGTGATAACTGATTGTGATTTGTGTGCTTCACCTGTTGACTCAGAGTATTAATCTGCCAGCCGTTTCAAGCCTGACAAACTCAACTCTTCTACATAAACCTGTCATACTCACATAAGAGGCTGAAGAGGACCAGAGTGAAGCCTACAGTGGTCTTGAAACTAGCCAATGGAAACTGTTGGGGTGGGCGGGAAGTTTGAATGTTGTCCCCATAAAAACCCTGTGTGTCCCAATAAACCAGTTGATCCTGTTCGAAACACCAGGCAGGCTGTATGTTCATTCAGCGTATCCTCAATCCACTTTGGAAGGCACTGAGCGGCCATCTGATACTTATCTGAAAGAGCAGCGCATCGGGTTCATAGGAGCGGACCAGGGTATCGGATCCGGTAGAGTGGATTGAAGCGGCGTCGTCCAGCATCGACTCCCAACCAGCGGGACACCGCAGCACCTCGAATCCAAAAAGCAAGGCTAAACAGCAGATCTGATCCAGCGGCTCAGAGGCATGAGATGAGGCTGCTCGAGGCATTTAGGTCCGAGCAGCTAAGCAGCCGGGCGATCTGCGTAAAGGAGGGTGCCTGGACAGCACGACGGATGGACGAGAGCTTTCTGTCACGGTTCCCAATTTATTATTTCAGCACCATGGGGAGTTCCATAGCCCTGTCCAAGGTCCTGATACAATGGAACTCACCATGGTGCTGAAATGATAAATTGGGAACATTAAAATTTCGCCCAAAAAAATCACGAAAAATTCTAAAAAATAAACTGACTTCTTGCTGAAAGTGGGGGAAAAAATAAACTTTAAGAAATATTTAATTTCTTTTAACATTGAAACCTATAGGCGAATCCTATAAGTTGCAGTGTTAATTAAATCCCTGTTTTCATTACTTTAAAAAAAATAAAAAATAAAATATTTAAAATTTTAGTTTTGAGTAATTTTCCTTTTTTTGGGCATGCTCTTTTTTTCGAACATGCTCCGGGTTTCTAAAGGGGTTTTGTATATCCAAATGACCCCTGTGTGACTGTATAAATCCATTTGTGTGTCCCTGATTAAAACCTGTTCCATTCTAACCCTGAAAGACCTCAGATCTACAGCCTCTCCTTATTTCTGGGTAATGCTAGCAGGCTCTACGGACAGGAGGAAGGCACGGGAGTCTGCCTGGGGGGGGGTCTTGCAAGGAAGTGGTATGGCAGATGTGACCCTGTCGGGATACAGAGATCTGTTGCAACAGTGATTGGTGATTTTGGACGGCTTATGTTAAGTTTTTGAAAATGAAGAAAAACGAAAGTGCAATTCTCGGACGAAAATATAAATCCAAAATGCACGTGTCTAATATCTAGCCATTCCCTCCCCCCTCTAACTTTGTCACGGACTGTATTTGACACGCAAGCCATACTACGGGTAGTGCAGATCTAGTTTAAAATTGCGCAAGATAAAAAAGAGTGTTAGAGTTTCGAAACTCTCATTCCAGGAATATTTTCTGTAAAAGCTATTCCAATACATGAAAAATTAAAACCTGAGCAAATTTACATTTTAATCATTAAATGGTCTCCAAATAATATAGCTATGTTACCCTATATTTAACTATGCATCTCATGTTTCAAATGTTCTCTTTTCCAAAGTGCTTGGTAGTGAAGGGATTGAGAAACAAATTCAGTTAACTTTTTCTCCTCAATGTAGAATTTTAAAAAAAATATAGAAAATGTGTCGACGTATTTGTACATTTTGATATTGTGCATTCACTATTTTTAATTATTTTAAGGTATGGAATATAAAGCAGATGATCAAGTTAACGCAAGAGCACATTGAAGCACTTCTTGCAAAATTTGGAGGCGACAATAACCCCCCCTCATTATATGTAGAGGTTAGTGTGATCTTCTCACGTTTCAAATCAAAAGTTGTGACATCTGCTTGTGTGTATCAGCCTCTGCCCAATTATTTAAGGTCCTAAAAAACACTCTTTTTCAGTAATGTGTTCCTTTTACATGGGTAGTTAACAACATTACATGTAATAATACAGTTACGTCTGTTGCCACCTTTTTTTTTAATACCTATGCTTTCAACAGAGGGCACTCACGGGTCATCACATCAAAGTCCAATCTTTATTTCAAATTAACGTTTTGACTCGTTCGAGCCTTTATCGAGTGTGTGTGTGTGTGTCATATATTCCCTTAGATCTATTTACTCAAAATCCCCATTTCAATTCTTACCAGTAATTTCCTCAGTCACAGGAGAAATGTCTATTTACTGACCTCTTCACTCAATGTCTTCAGAAATGAGCTGTGATCTTTCTTGCCTTCATGAGCTGTGAAAATGGAAACTTCAATGTTTGCATGTGTACAACTGAATGGGCATAAACAGGAAGCTCAGTCTACTGCTCATGGAGTTTCAACACTGGAAGGAGATCATTTGCTTTTTTTTAAACGCATTTATTTTCATTGTGGTTGGCGTGTCCCTTGAATTTTACACTGTTTGGTTCCTTGTAGGCTTATGAGGAATATACAAGCAAGCTAGATGCTCTGCAAAAAAGAGAGCAGCAGCTGCTGGAGTCAATGGGCAGTGGGTCAGACTGCTCTTCTCTGTCCTCAGACACCACTCCCCTTCCCCTCCCGCCTCCACCACCCCCACCAATTTTGATGGCGTTACAACCACCACCGGATCTTTCCAGACTGGCTCCCAAATCTCCACAGAAACCTATTGTTAGAGTCTTCCTACCTAACAAACAACGAACCGTGGTAAGTTCATGTATGCACGTTTGTTTAGAAATTATACATAGAAACTGTACTTTCACTTTTCCCTCTATGCCAGTCGGCAATAAAAAATAAAGTGATTTGCCTATGCATTCCAACACCAAGTACTATATGTGCTCAAAGGGGAAAGTTTATCCAACGTACCTAAAAGCCATGTAATACAGACTAGTCACCAGGTCATTCTATGCTAAATATTACACTTGGTAATATTAACCTCCCTGGCGGTCTAATTTTTTTCAAAATTTTGAGTCTAAAAGCGTCTTTTCCTTTTAAAAAAAATAAAACTGACGATTTATGGTCTGTTTCTTATCCTGTAGTGCCACCTAGTGGCCGTTCATAAACCTTGCACTTTGGATTATACAGTGTAAAATTATTTTTTTCTAAATTTGCTGCTGGTCCCGCCCACTGCATCGTGTGACTCGCAGGGAGCCTTACCAGGAAGCAGCTCGCCGCGATCACACTGCGGGGGACAGCCAAGGAGCCAGGAGGAGAGGAGTATGCATCCAGCCCGAGTATGGGTCGGGGTTACCGTTCGCGGTAGTGAAATTTAACACCGAGTCACACTCGGGAATACCGCCAGGAATTCTTCTTTTTTTTTTTTTTTTTTTTTTTTTTTAGGTTTTTGGTAGGAGGATGATGTATAACAATTTTAAGTAGTTAATGTGAGGGTGGGATGTTGAGAAAAAGCTATTTAAGTTTAAATATTCAACTTTTTCTTTTTTAAATTGTGTTGGTGATAGTTCAACTAGCTAAATTTCAAAAAACAGTTGATGTATAGACCTCAGAATGGTCTCCTTTTGAAAGCTAGTCTCATGAGGTTTCATATGGTATATACAGTGATGGGTTTAAACATTGTTTTAAATTCAAAGTTTTAAACTTTTCTCAAACAGACCTTATTAAAATTTAGACATTTTTTAATTATTTGCCTGTAGCTATCCAAACATTTTTTTTTTTTTTTTGAATAACCATGAGTTGAGAGGTAACTGTGTGCTCAAGTGAAAATGGTGGAATTTTTGAATTTAAGGAACACTATACTCATCCTGACCACTTTTTAATGACTTAAATTGGTCAGGATGTGTCTAAACCCCCCCCCCCCCACACGCTGCCCTGATCTGACAAATGCTGGGTGAAGTAGAGGGTTTTACTAAATCAACCCCACCCAATGTCGCAAGCGGCCGGGATTTTGAATTTCCCAGCTGCTGGTCAGCAGATTGGCCACTAGTGACGTCTGCACTCAGAAAGCATGCTGATGTCACCCCCCTGAGACACGCACTAGTGAGCAATCCGAGAGGCAGCTGATGGATTGAACTGCTGATGTGTGAACAACTCCTACAATCCATTGCTCTAAGAAGGCGCTGTGTAATTTATGGTTCCTACATTCAATGCGCAGAAAAGCTTCAGAGACTTTTCAGTTCAGAAGTCCCTTTATCGGCAGCATCTGTCCAATAATTTAAAGGGACACTACCACCACAGAGATGGGGCAAGTACTATATCCCTATAACATGTAGTTTTCAGGCCTGGGGAACAAGTATGTTTTTTAATTTTTTTTCATTTTTTTCCGTCACTGCAGACAAGTAGAGCCGTAGGTCTGACTTTCTGCTTCTTCTGACTGGCTCCTGCTTCTTCACATGCTGCCTCTGAACACCAGCTGCAGGAGACTGAGCTGCTTCCCTTTTTAAACTCCGTCTGTGCTGCTGGTTTCACAGCAGTCTTGTTGTAAACCCCTGGCTCCTCCCGGGACAGATGCAGTTTCCCTGCTGATTTCCAGGCTCTCCATTCTCAAACAGCCTTCTTTTTACTCCTCCCAGTATTGAGCCGCCCCAACCTCTGCTCTTTGCCAGTCTGCGTGTCAGTGCGAACACCCGGTCAGCCTGAGGAAACGCACAGGACATCACAGCAGCCATGAGGTGGCCAGAGGTGTCAGAGCTCAGCAGGTGTTCTGTTGATCATATAACCGCGTCGGAATGCATGACCCACGTCACCGTCCACTGTTAGGCTGTTAGGGGGCTCGGCCACAGGGCTCACCCTCCTAGGTCTCCACAACCGGCAGACCACCCACTAGCAGAAGGGGGGAGGCTCAGCAGCAGGACTGTCAGTGGCGGGTCAGCAGTACTGACAGCCCGTCCACACTCTCCCTCCACGCACAAGCTCACACGAGCAGGCAGGGGGAGATACGCACCCAGCCCTGTCCCAGCCCCCCCCCCCTAAACAGCCACACAAGGAGGGAGGGCTCGCATACGGGTGAGCTCAAACTGCCAGACGCTCTGGATCAGGGATGGAGGCTGGACTTCTCCCCTTGGAGATCTATTGTAACAGTTGTATTAAATAGCTTTTTTTTTTATTTGAGTATTGGCCAATTCTCCCTTCATTTTATTGGTTAACGAGAACCTTGCCGTTATGGCATTTCGGGGGTTAATGGGGAGGCTAACTGCCGCACTGTGTTTTCAATACAATCTTAACAGGCATTCTATATGCTACACTGGGTATTATTTAAAATTTTACCCTCTATTCAATGGCATGTTGGGGGTTAATGGGCATAGTACATGCCGCACTGGGTATTTATTTACACTTTCTCTAACGGCATTTCAGGGGTTAATGGGCATTCTACATGCAGCGCTGGGTATTATTTTACATTTCCACCTCAATTCAATGGCTTGCCAGGGGTTAGTAGCCATTCTACATGCAGCGCTGGGCATTTATTATACATTTCCCCCTCAATTCAATGGCATGTCAGTGGTTATTATGGCAGTTACACAGTTGAAATGGCTGCAGGAAAATACTGACTTTAATAGGTTTTATGGAAAGCGAGGTGGCAACATACTGAGCATGATTGGAGCTGCAGTCACATAGTGCGAAGCTTGTAGCATGGACTCGTACACGGTTCTGTAGCGCCTGCGCAGACCGATGGAACGGAGCTGCACTTGCATGCACAGACCTGACAAAACACTGCCTCTGAGACCACTCACTATCGCGATTGGTCGGAGGGTGACGTTCCACTGCGTGTGTGAGACCTGCTGGTGACACTGGAGGGGGCGGGGTTGGTTACTATGAGGTTTATTCAGAGGGTGCCAAAATTTTAGCTAAATTTCTGTGCTTTCTCGTTCGGCTCACTTTGGTGTGCTTCTGCAATTTCAATATGTCGACTCCACTGTGAATCCAGTATTCACCACAGGGTCCCCTAAGTGCGCTGACCATGGAGTCACCAAAGCATGCCACACAATGCCGAAAACCTCAGACAAAAGCAGCCGCGCCGAATGCAGCCCTCGCTGTTAAAAACGCCGAACTCTGCTATTCCGTAAAACAAAAATGTGTGGAAATGTATAAAAATATGTTCTGTTACAGAAAAAAGCCTTTTTTCACCTGTGTGCTGAGCTCATTTTTAACACTTTTGCTCATCATGTTTAAACACTATTTGAAGTCACGATTTAGCGCCCGGGGCAGGGCAAGAATAATTGCTCCCCCCCCAACCTGTGGACTGGCTAGCACGCCTTGATTCCCGGTGTTCACAGGTACCTTGGGCAGGGCTGATGCATGATTTTTTTTGTCTATATAGACAAAGGTGCATTTTTCTATTCCCTCCCCCCCCCATCCCAATATCTTCAACAATAAAGTCAAGCTTATGCACAAGGAGTGTGAATTACTGTGAGTTTTATTGTTGTGGAGCTCTGTGATGTGCTCATTCACACCACACAGTACGGTGAGTTTTCTATTGCTGTGATATAGTAATGTGTGGCGTGTATGTGCATATCAGAGCCCCATAGCAATAAAACTCACAATGTGTAGTGTGTGTGTCAGAGCTCCACAGCAATGACCTTTTAAAATGATTATAGATTAATGTAAATTATATATTAAAACCCATTTAAATAACACATGCATTTTATATATATATAAGAAATGGTGAATGAGGGACGGCACTCTCGGTCTTAATCCAAAAGATATAAATTTAATAAGTAAAAAAGGAGCGACGTTTCGGTCCACTATCCGCGGACCTTCATCAGGCAATAACAAGCACAAGACAAAACGACATTTAAATAGAAATACTAAACCTAAAACACCCTGGTGAGTGCTCCACCCTCTTAGTGCCGAAATGAACACCGGCTCAATCATGACGTCGTCAAGGTAACGGCGTCTAACCCGTGGCCAAAACCCATCTGCAGCAACGCTCTAACGCTGTAAGGATAAACACAAAATCTCATCAGCGTGGAAAACTGTCTTTAATAGTAAAAGAGCGATCGGAGAGAGGGTGAGTTGGGAACAGGAAAAAAGGGTAAGGTGCAGAACGTAGGCACATATAGGCAGGAGATCAATCTAAAAAGAATCAACAAGGTTAGGTCTGTAGAACCCAAGGTGTAGAGTTAGGTCGACACAGACGAATGACGTCAGGGTGCAGGCGCCTCGTAACCAGACGGTAACCATAGGGACGCGCCACAACCACAATGGTCAAACACCTTAAAATATATATTTTTTTTTTAACCGCTTAATACTCTTTATTTATTTGGAGAGGTTTTCCCTTTTACTGCAACACCATCACTCTTCTGAGAAGAGACTTCCAAGTAACAATTTAGATTATAAAGCGTCCATTATTATCATTATTATTAAGCGCCAACACATTCTGCAGCGCTGTACAAAGGTGCAATGGGTAAAGACGTGACCATTGTACAATACATACAGGAGGCAGGTCAGTATTCCTGCCTGCAGATACTGAAGAACATGAGGGCCCTATTCCCGTGGGAACTTACAGTCTAGATGGGGGAGGAGATTAGAAATAAGAGGGGGGGGGACTGCAGTGATGAGTTAATGCAGGGAGAGGTGAGGACTTTATTTTTTATTTTGTAAGTAAGTCTGCAAACAGAGAAAGTAGGAGCTACGCAGTACCATCTAAAACTGTCATCTAAGATACGGTATAAGAAAAACAATAAACATCCCCAAATAAGGGGGGTCTCAGCGATGCATATCATATAAAAGGGGGAATGGGTAACGCAAAAGTCTAGGTAATCCCAAGCCATCTGGAACTCTTATAAAGGGGAGGGTTCACGTAAAAGGTAATTTAAACATCTTGATATAAAGATATTCTGCTCGTGATAAAAAAGGAAAAAGATAGGAGGGGGGCTGGGGTTGGGGAGAGAATCAAAAAGGGCAAAACGTCCTCAAAAATTGTCAACTTCGTCTCTGAATGCGGGGGGAGGGGGAAAAAACTGGGGAGAAACTCTTGCAGTCTCTTGAGTCACACACACGCAAAAACTGGTGCAGAAAACATGTAGATCCGCAGAAAGTGTCACCGTGTCACGGGGACACAACGCAACAGTGGGGGAACAGTATCCCAACAAAAACGTGTTGTCAGATTCATATCCGGAAAAAGGTCGTCAACCAGGTGAAGCGTCCGCCGATTCCAAGGAGAGTCCCGCTCCAGCCAGTATTGGCCAGGCCTCAGCTGGTTCGGAGATGACAAGGGATATCGCTCCGTATGCCACTACAAGAGATCCGGCCAGTCCCCATCGGTATTTAACCTTCCTACGTCCGGAGAAAAGCCGTCACGTCCCGAAACCGTCGTCTCGCCAGCAGGGTCAAGAATGGTAGGTCATTATAGAGTGTCAGCGATGTACCTTCAAATTGCACTGTTGCCCGTGCTGCCAGTGCAGACATGATTCGCGTCTTCACAGCGATGTCTTTAGCGACTACAATGACATCTCTCGGCACTCTGGGGGGCCGTCGCAGCCTTACTGATCCTGAACACCGAGCTGAACATACCGGTCTCGGCGGCAGAAGGCCCAGATATCTGGTGTCATTCGAGTCACATAAGGGAGTAGCTCCGACAGGGGTACCGACTCCGGGACGCCCCGAACCCGGATGCTTCGTCTGCGGTGTCTGGATTCAAGGGTCTCCACTGTACGAGTCAGGAGGTCAACCTGACCTCTCAGTTCACCCACCTGAGACGAAAGGACAGATTGCTCCGCTACCATATCTGCATTCTGTTTCTGAACCGCCACTACTTGGAACGTAGCTCCTCCACTTCAGATCGTACCCCAGACAGCGCAGCAGGCCACGTAGATCTAATCTCAGCCAAAAAACATTGGTAATCGCCCATTGTCGTTGGTCGCGTGTCGTCTGTCACTGCGACAGAAGTGGCATCCGTATCAGGGGGAGCCAAAATTAAGTCATTACCCGAGGGTGACCCCATTCTTCCAGAGGCACCCGACTGCTGCTGCTCCAGACTCAACTCGGCGAGACGACCCTGGGACCGCGGCGACACATTGTTCCCGCCAGGAAGGAGCAGGACCTCCTCAGAGCCTCCCTGCGAAGTCATGGAGGGAGTCTCAAGGGCCTCCCTGGGACCTCGCCGCCTGGGCCCTCCGCTTCTGCACAGCTGGGCCCAGCGTCACCCGGCCACCCTCTCGGGGGATCTGATCCAGCCAGTCCACAGCAGTCTCATGTTCCAGGGACCACATGTCATCTTCTGAGGAGCTGAAGCCCGGGGGTAAGGTGGTCGAACCTACCACAGTATATCTGCCTCCCAGCGACTCCCTGATATCTTGCTGGCGCCGACGAGTGGTCTCCGGTTCTCTTCCCGGTCTCAAGTTCTTCTTACCCATCCTCCAGGGGTAAGTAATCCGTCTACAGCCCGCGACAACCTCCGCTCCGAGCGTCAGGAAAGTCCCCGGTCTGAGTAGGCCGCACTAGGCCCGAGACCTGCTGGAGCAGAAACACACCAGCAAACGATCGGGAAACCGCAACTCAGGGTGCCCCAGCGTATCTCATGCATTTTATATTTTAATAAAGTAAATTATACATGAAAGTAATTCTTTTAAACTTTTTATAAATTAATATATAATAAAATACACATATTTAAAAGTATTAAACTTATTAAAATATATTGACCATTAAAATATTTATTACTCCTATTAATAATTCTTAATAAACAATAAGCATGCCATATCATAAATGAATGTGGCATGCTCATTAAAAGGAGTTAATATGGAAGGTGAGAGGTGGAGGGCAGGTTTCAGAATGTTTCTGTTGACCCCTTACCAAGGAGACAGTGGAGTGGGGGGGGGGGGCGCAGACCCTGCAGCTTAACTCTACTGTCACTGAGAGGAATGCAGACACTAGCAACAGCAACAATCCACGCTCAGGGTAATGAGACGGGCAGAGTATGATAAAACAAACTCACACTGTCAGGCCTGCTCCTCCATGGATCTTTCTCTCTGGTCCCTTGCTGCAGTGTGTCCCCAGCCTTTTCCTCAGCAGCCCCCGAACACGTGTGTGGGGACAAGAGGACAATGGAGAGCTAGAGGAGCAGCCAGATCCGGAAGCCCTGTGTCCTCACTCATCCTGCACAGCGGGGTCAGCAGCAGTTTGCACATTCTGCATGTTGTGGCCTTGGTTGGCCAAAGGGAGATTTGGGTTCGTGGAGCTCAAAATGTTGGTCCAAATGCCTAGGCTTGAGTACTCTGGTGGGTAGTTTAAATGTAGCCACAGCGCTTCCCTTGTCTACTGAAGTACCAGAGTGGTACAAAGACATCAAGGAGGTCTTTGATAAAAATAAATCTGAGGTTCTACCTCCACACCGCGCATACAATTGTGCGATAGACCTTTTGCCAGGAACCATGCCCCCGAAAGGCCATCTTTCTCAGAAAGAGAATGAGATTATTAAGGAATACATTCGTGACAACCTTGCTTGTGGGTTTATAAGTCGTTCCTCCTCCACAGCCGGGGCAGGTTTTTCTTTGTTTCCAAGAAAGAGGGTGATTTAAAACCGTGTATTGACTACAGAGGTTTAAACTGTATAACGATGCGTAATGCTTATCCTATCCCTCTAATAGCTGAATTATTCGATCGTCTTAGAGATGCTAAAATCTGTACCAAATTAGACCTGCGTGGGGCATACAATTTGCGAATTAAGGAAAATCATGAATGGAAAACTGTATTCAATACTAGAAGTGGGCACTATGAATATCTTGTGATGCCATTCGGTCTGTGTAATGTGCCTGCAGTTTTCCAAGACCCTATCAATGATGTCCTATGGGACTACTTGGAAGTGTTTGTGCTTGTCTATTTGGATGACATTCTCATCTACTCCCCTGATGTAGAGACCCATCATATGCATGTTGTTTTGGAAATTAATCTACTATCAATTCCCTAATGTAGTTTGATCCGCTGCACTTACAAGCAGCTCTGCCATCCCTGATATACGTACCTGCACGCCCGCAGAAAAGAGACAGACACCATCACGTTGTTTCTACCTGGAGTCCATCTCACCACCTCAGCCAAGAGCCAAGTCCAAAGTGTGCTCAGTCCCAAGTCTGCTCCTGGCTCATGGTCAGCCTCATTTATTACACAATAGGACAACGCCCAGTGGCCACTGACTATACAACAGAAAAACAAGTTTGTCCAGTAAATACATTTACATATCAAAAGGACAGAGGTGTGGACTAGAATGATGGACCGGCCCCCTGTACACACCTTATCCCTACAGTATAATGTACGCCGCTGGCTTGGATTTGAAACCACACATTCAAATCTAACACAGGGAGACAGATGACAACTTATACCTAGACTATAATGTCCACATAATAAAATTTCCACAACAGTCCCTCCTCTTTGTCATTTGCTCCCCAGTGTCCCTCGATGAATCTTGATCTTCCTTGGAAAGAAACAGTTCCTCTTGTAAAGTTCTGAATGCAAAAAGCCAAACACATGATAGAAAACAACAGACAGTCCATCTTGACACGCCGAATCTTAAAGCAAGTGTTAAAACAAATCTTGACACATGGATCATAAAGCAAAACAAATCTTGACACGTGGATAGTAAATCTAAAACCAAATCTTGACACGCCGATTTTTTTTTTTTTGGCAAATCTTAACACAAATCTTGACACGTAGAACTTGACACGTAGAATCTCCTTTAGGGGAGGTGACTCAGAGGGAGGACATGAGGTGGTGGGTTGCGTCGATCGTTGGTCGGTCTGAAATCCTCTGTATCCGGTCCATGGGTTGGTCCTCTGGGCATCTCATCTGTTCAGGCTCTGCTAACTCGGTCGGTCTGAAATCCTCTGTATCCGGTCCATGGGTTGGTCCTCTGGGTGTCTCATCTGTTCGGGCTTCGGTAACTTGGTCGATTAGACATCAGGAACATCTCACTCCGGCATATAGAAGGAATAGAGACAGAAACACCATAAGTATTTATACTCCCATTACCTTTAGCCAGGATCCAATGGAAAACAAGAAATCCCCCGAAGCTTCCAAAGCTTTAAAAAATATTCCAACCCTCTTCTGCCCTGCTCCCATCAGTATGGACCTGACCCTTGTAAATCCCCCCCCTTTGAACGCTCTACTGTCGTTGTTTCTTGGTGATCTCCCTCACTACAACACCGCACAAGAATTTAAACAAGCGAACGACAGGAGCCAGAGTTACTATTACAAATGTCTCCTTGTGGCCCTTGCTAGTCTTAGGTACATTTCCTCGCTAAAACCTAAACTAAACAAATAAAGAAAATGATACTCTTCACTCTTTGACGTAGTTGAGAAACTTCTTGCAGTGACCGGCGTGGATCCAGTTGTCTCGTCCCTCAAACTAAAGGGAGGTTGGCATCGTCTGCAGCACCTGGAATGGCCCACGATATCTCGCCTCTAGTCCCTTCCTCGGATGTTTCTTTAGCATGATCCAATCACCTGGTTGACTAGAATGAACACTGGTTATTGAGTTTGGGTCTGGGAGAGACTCCCGGACCTGGTGGACTTTTTGGAGCTCATCAAGGAAAAGCAATCATGATGGTCCTCAAAGTGTTTCCCTACTAGGTTGGAAAATTGAGAGGTTAGAATGGTTAGTAAAAGTTGGAAAATTTACTTTTTTCACACCATTATCTCCCCCCTTCTCTTCCTCCTTCATAACAGGAAGAAGAGACGCTGTGTTCAAAAATGGTGCATCGTCTTCGAGTCAGTTTAGTGGGTGTTAGAGCCACTTAATGTCTTTACTCTCTGGGTGATTAATGTCGGGTACCCTGAGAGATACAATGTCCTAAAAAGATAACCTTTTCCTTGCAAAACTGTACTTTCTCCTTGTTAGCCTTTACCTGTGGGCACCAGATGGTTAAGAAATGATACAGTATGCCGATAACAAACCTCCCGTCTGGGACATGAAAGTACCAAGTCATCCACATACCACCCCTCCCTCGTTGGGGCCCACTAATCTAACACGATTTTCAGCTTGCAACTGTATTCCGAGGGACTAGTCACCGACCCCTGATGAAGACGTGTCCATGTTAGGTGTTAACCTTGGAATGTAAAAACACAAAAAAAACTGGAGAGAGCAGAGTTAGTTACATTGGTGACAACAGAAACATCAGAGGAAACTACAACAGATCCAGTGTTAGTGGATCCAGCCTGTCTTAGCAGAGTTAGCCCAGAAAGAGCCTCTTCCGCTCCCATCATTGAATTACCAATCGCGGCTATCCCCTCTGGCCAGGTGTACATAATGCGGTTCTTCCGGATTGAAACCGCCTTCTGTATAACCTGTCAGTTTACCTTAAAAGACTTCTGAAGCTACATCTGAGCTACACCTAAGGTCTTTGTCGTCCAGAGTCTGGGTTTAAACTCAGTTATGAATTTCTCCCATCTCCAGGCGTCAAATGTCCCCTCCAGAGGGATACCCCAAGCGGTACCCTTGGACCATCTATGCCATTCTTTAAATGGGGTATCATGGCCTTCGCCCCAAACCTAGGATTTTCGTGTGCTGCGCAGCCGTCTGACTGTGGGAATCCTCGCTTTCCTTCCCTTGCACATTGCCCATGGCGATTCGAATCGGCTTATCGTCTTACCCCTGCATCCAGGGAAACCCTGCACCAATTTAGGAGAGTACCGTCTGGTGTCCTCTTTCACGGTTGATTGTCAGACTATATCCACTATAGTCTCCCAACTAGAGACCCTAACCGAGGCAACGTGTAACTATGGCTTGTTGTCCCAACAGGTTGGGTACAGCACTATGCCCCAAACGATTAGTCAACAACCACAGATTAACCCCCTTCCTGAATTATGTCTCTACCCCTCACAGTGTATGCCTACACAAGCGTATACGCTGTTCGCCCGTACACTGCGTCGCCAGACTAAACCGCACAGCTCAATGACTATCCTTTCTCTACAGAACAATGTGGCTTCTCTCAGAATACATTTGTTAAATGGGGATAGCCTTCTGCTGTCTATTTCCTAGCTGTACGATGTCTCATTACAACACATGAATCACTGTCACCAAATGAAAAAACTTCTCAAAAAAACCTAACAGTCTGAACTTAAAACCGAAATGACCTACTTGCTGCGCAAAGCAACTCTAAACCAATAAAAGCGTGTTATTCTCGCTTGCACAATCCGCTTTGATGTAGTAAATATAAAAAGAAAGTTTTAAAACCAAATCCTTTCTTTTTCTACCGCAAAACCAACCGTAATGCGATACTATGCAAAACGCAGCAAAGTTCTAAAACTCAAAACATTAACATGAAAAAAAAACACAACTGAAGTACACTCTCTACCAAACCTTCAGTTACAGGACGTCTTGCTATATACATTGAGATTCAGTAAAAAGTAACTTTTAACTTAAAACCAAAACTTAATGCAAACACCAAGAACAAAACAAAAAACCCTTAGCAATTGTATAGGACTGAATTAACACATCAATGCCTGAAACAGTCCAGTCCCCGGCCACCTTTAACATTACAATAAGGTCCCCAAACAGGTTTCCAGCGAAATGAAAAAGTCACATTTGAATTAAGTTTAAAGTCAGTTTTTTCCTTTTGTATTTTTGCAAAAAAAAACAACAAAAAAAAAAAACAGTAAAATAGTTTAGAAAGACCTCAATAACATTTCTTCATTTCCCCTTTTCTGGAACCCAAAATTAGGAACTCTGCTGAATTCCCAGAGGCGATCTCTTTTTTCTCTAAGCTTCACATTTTCACATTTCAGCCGTTCATATTGGGATTTTAAATCTTTTTCCTGGATCCATGACCTTGGCTGTCCCTGGCTTCTATGCCTTTGCAAAGATCCATGTCTGGGACCATTACCCCACCTTGCTGAATAAACCGCTTTACTTCTAGCTGTGGTTCTGGGATACTTAGAATCTCTGTCTGTTGCCATTAGTTACCACACAATGCCTGGCAATATGTGAAAATCCGCCGCATGCAAAGCAACGAATCGCTTGTCTCCCTGCACGAAACCTTCTCTGGGCACATGGTGATCGGCCTTGCTGCTCAACACTAGGCATCATAGCATGACTAGATCCCACACCACTATCTGAATGGAATACCTTTACCACAGACTCACCTGAAGTATCCTCCACCATTGCACCAACATTCCCAACTCCAGGGTCAGACAAATTGTCCATCTCCATCCCTGAGTCGGTTTCAGTATCTGACCCAAAGTCCTCAGACTTCTCCATACTTACCGCACAATGTTCAGCTTCTGTCCTCCTGCAGGGACCAGACAATTCCCTTACAGCCTCCTGTGCATGCGTCGAGCTTTCAGACAAACATTCATTCTCCTTGCACAGGTCAGTATTAGACCTCACAGTACATTCATACTCAGTGCTAGCTTCAGCTGCCTGCTGGACAACAAGAGCTCTCAATTTATCCATTTCTACTTTTAAATCTTCCATCTCTTTTTCCAAACTCAGCTTCAGCCTACAAGACTCCTGAAATTTATCAGCTATCCAACCAGCAGCAAAAATCAGAGCATACTTTCCTTTCCGTTTGCGGAACTTTCCGTTACCTAATCAGGTTTGCGACACAGTTCTTGGCCTCCCACCAAGGGTCAATAGATCCCTGCATAGCCGTGTGTTCTATCTTAGCTACTTCCTTAAAAATGCTTTCCATTGTACAGAAAATACTAACACTACAATGCTTACTACGAAAAAGACACTGCTATCAATTTCTATGAGTTGTCCCAATACTTTTGGCATAGAACTACAAAGCACCACCCTCCTACACTGTAGTACCTGTAATTAACTATTACACTGAATTGTAGAATTGTTTAGTAACAGCCACAGATATACAAAACATTAAGCAGAATCATTAACCATCTCACAATGATTCCCCTATCAGGCTGGTCACTGGGCTATAACATAACCGAACACTCAACCGATATCCAGCACAAAACTTACAACGAAATCAAGCCGTACATAGAAAAGTTACAAAAGAGACATAAATAACTTGAGGACAAAAACTAACTAATCGCTTTCCATAGACACCAAAACTAAAAGTGAATCCGCTCCATCTAAAACTGAATTCCTTGTTAAAAAAACCTGCAGCACCAAACTAACCAAGATGGCTGCCAAAGCACATTTTTTCTTTTCACACTAAGGAAATCAAAGATGGCTGCCAAGCCGCATGGGTTTTTTCACACAAAGGAAATCAAAGATGGTGTCTCCAAAATCCAGCAATAGAGAAACCAAATTAAACAAAACAGTTTCTCTATTCCCTGTGCCCCACCCCCGAAACCAGAGTAAAAACCTCCTCTGATTTAAAGGCTAACAGTATAAAAAATCCTCTAAATGCCGTTTCTCCTGTACAAACATTAAAACAAAATTCTGCCTCTACAAACCAAAATCACCTCTTACAAACATAAAAGTTACACAAATAGAAGTTACAACAAAAACGATATCCTGTACTGGTCAGCACACACGTCACAATCAGCTCAGATCCACCAAAAACTACACCAGAAAATTACTTCTCGTTCTTTTATCAAGCAGACATTTCCTCAACGCAAAAGACAAAATTACACCTTACTTTCTCTCCTTTTTTCTTCTGTGCAGAGGAAAAATCTGTTGATTCCTTGTTTAGCTGACTCGCCATTTGTTTTGGAAATTAATCTACTATCAATTCCCTAATGTAGTTTGATCCGCTGCACTTACAAGCAGCTCTGCCATCCCTGATATACGTACCTGCACGCCCGCAGAAAAGAGACAGACACCATCACGTTGTTTCTACCTGGAGTCCATCTCACCACCTCAGCCAAGAGCCAAGTCCAAAGTGTGCTCAGTCCCAAATCTGCTCCTGGCTCATGGTCAGCCTCATTTATTACACAATAGGACAACGCCCAGTGGCCACTGACTATACAACAGAAAAACAAGTTTGTCCAGTAAATACATTTACATATCAAAAGGACAGAGGTGTGGACTAGAATGATGGACCGGCCCCCTGTACACACCTTATCCCTACAGTATAATGTATGCCGCTGGCTTGGATTTGAAACCACACATTCAAATCCAACTCAGGGAGACAGATGACAACTTATACCTAGACTATAATGTCCACATAATAAAATTTCCACAACAATGTACGTACCGTTCTGAAAAGATTGCTAGAAAACGGGTTATACTGCAAGCTTGAGAAATATCTCTTTTGATATCACGTCTGTTATTTTTCTTGGGTACATAAGTCCCCATGGGTTTGAAATGGACCCTCAAACTCTCAGTCATCAAGGAATGGCCCCTGCCTCAAGGGTTGAAGGCAATCCAAAGATTTTTGGGTTTCACGAACTATTACCGAAGGTTTGTAAAAAACTTTTCCTCTGTGGTGTCTATTATTGCTATGACTAAAAAGGTGCTCAGAACCAGCAATGGGGTTCTCAAGCCATGCAGGCTTTTGAAAGGCTCAAAGAGGCGTTCCTCACGGAACCAGTCCTACAACATCCAGTGCCAGGTTTGCCATTTCAGTTGTACATCCTTGTGGTTTCTTTTCCAGGAAGTTGACATCTGCAGAACAAAATTATGACATTGGTAACAGGGAATTGCACGCTGTAGTATCAGAGCAACTCTGCCAGGGCTATTATCATCATTACCGATCATTAAAACCTCATTTACATGGGTGACCCCTAAATGCCAGGCAGGCCAGATGGTCTCTTTTTCGGTCTAGTTTTAATTATGTACTTGCATATCGTCCTGGGTCCAAAAATACCAAGGCTGATGCCTTGTTCAGACAATTTGAGACATATGAGCAACATGTATTTGACCAGAATCCAATTGTTCCTCAGAGAATTCTTGCCACCACTCTGGTTTCTGTATTTTCTCCGTTGCTTGAGAGGTTACAAAGGGTACAGGGTACTGCTCCAGTTGAAAAACCACCTTTTGTAAGCGCTTCGTTCCTGAGGAGGATGGGGTACAGGTTATGTCGGTTCAACATGACCGCAAACCGTTTTGCATATGGGAATAACTAAAACCATGGCCACACTGGAGAAACTGTTTTGGTGGCTGGGTATGCGCAAAGACGTTACTGACTATATTGCCACATGTGAGGTTTGCTGCAGAAATAAAAAACCCCAATCCTTACCCATTGAATTACTCCAACCTCTGCCGGTTTCCGAGAGACCTTGGGAACAACTATCCATGTATTTCATCACTGATCTCCCTGTATCCCACAATAACAGTTATATTTACTAGGGATGCACCGATACCGATACTAGTATCGGGGCCGATATTGCCGTTTGCACGAGTACTTGTTACTCGTGCAAACGGCCCGATACATCCCGCCGATACCGGAAGCCGGCGCTGGGCCGGCTTGCCGGTATCCGCGGGGCTGGGGAAGCTGGCCGCGTGCATGAAAAGCACGCGGCCAGCGTTCCCCTCCGGCGCGCCAAATACTCACCCTTCCTGAAGTTCCGGTCTCTGGGCAGTGATGCGGTCACGTGGCCGCCGGGCGCTCCTGTGACGCGGCCTCTCGGCTGGAGGCAGCGTCACAGATGCGCCCGGCGGCCACGTGACCGCATCACTGCCCAGAGACCGGAACTTCAGGAAGGGTGAGTATTTGGCGCGCCGGAGGGGAACGCTGGCCGCGTGCTTTACATGCACGCGGCCAGCTTCCCCAGCGTTCGAGCGGGGGGTAAATCGATGAGACCTGGGGGCAAATCCATGAGACCTGGGGGCAAATCCATGAGACCTGGGGGCAAATCCATGAGACCTGGGGGCCAATCCATGAGACTGGGGGCCAATCCATGAGACCTGCGGGCCAATCCATGAGACCTGGGGGCCAATCCATGAGACCTGGGGGCCAATCCATGAGACCTGGGGGCCAATCCATGAGACCTGGGGGCCAATCCATGAGACCTGGGGGCCAATCCATCCATGAGACCTGGGGGCCAATCCATGAGACCTGGGGCAAACCCATGTGAGCTGGGGGCAAATCCATGTGAGCTGGGGGCAAATCCATGAGACCTGCGGGCCAATCCATGAGAGCTGGGGGCAAATCCATGAGACCTGGGGGCAAATCCATGTGAGCTGCGGTCAATCTCATATAAATTTTTATGAGGTCTGTTCCTATTGGAAAGCGTCACATGATATTAAATAAAAGTATCGGTACTCGGTATCGGTGAGTACTTTTAAAAAGTATCGGTACTCGTACTCGGTCTTAAAAAAGTGGTATCGGTGCATCCCTAATATTTACCATTGTTAATAGGTTTTCCAAAGTGGTCCATTTCGTGCCTCTCGCCAAGTTACCGTCCGCCATGGAGTTGGTGCCAGTCTTTGTTGTCAGGCTTCATGGAGTTCCTCTAGGCATTGTGTCAGAGGCACTCAATTCGTGTCCCGGTTCTGGAGAGGTTCCTGTGAAAATCTGGGTATTCCGTTAAACTTCCCATCTGCCTATCATCCACAATCAAAATGTCGCGCAATACTTGCACTGATTTGTATCCGAAAAGCAAAACGAATGGTCTGATCTCCTGCCTTGGGCAGAGTATGCTCTAAATAACGCAGTCAGCGAGACCACGGTCATTCCCCATTTCATAGGGTATGGTTTTGATCCACCTGTGCCCCCATCTAGCTTTCAGGATACCACCTTACCAGCTCTGTATGAGCACCTGGCTTCCTTGAAAGGAACCTGGGAAAAGGTTAAGAAGCCATGGAAACCAGTATAAAAAAAGCAAAAAGAGAAAGCAGACAGACATAGAATGCCTGCTCCTGTGTACATTGCAGGGGATAGAGTCTGGCTTTCCACACGTAATCTCAAACTCCTAGTTCCCTCCATGAAGATGGCCCCCAGGTATATTGGTCCTTACAAAGTTTTGCGCAGAGTTAACCCCATATCATATGCCTTGGCATTACCCCCACATCTTCACATTCATAATGTGTTCCATGTCAGCCTATTCAAACCACACACGTGCAACAGAGTTAATGTGCCTCCTCCACCTGTTCAGTCCAAAGGTGAGGAGAAATACGAAGTCCATGCCATCCTGAATTCAAAAATTGTTAGGGGTGTTATACAGTACCTAGTTGACTGGGAGGGTTATGGTCCGGAGGACAGGGCTTGGTTACCAGCTAGTGAAGTCCATGCGCCTCGTCTGCTATGCCAGTTTCATGCTGACCATCCCGCTGTGCCTGGTGGTCATCCAGTGGCCGCCCGTAACGAGAGGTTTGTCACATCGTGGCTTCAGGGGGTCCCGGAGGCGTTGTGCAGCTGGCTGGCCAAGTGCCAGGAGTTCCTGCAGCAGCCGGCATAGTTGCTGCCGATCAGGGGCGGGGCAAGGCATGATGTGGAGCCGCCGGCCTTTAAATCAGCAGCGCGCGCTATGAGCTTTGCCTTGCCGTGGAGTTTCATTTCCCACATTGCTACTATGCTGTGTTATATACTTGTTGCTGACCCTGCTTTACAGAGGACCTCCTTCTGTTGCTGACCCGGCTTGTTATAGCGACCATTCTCTCTCTTAACCCCTGCCTGTTGTGTTTATCGCTTGGTGCTGCTGGTGTGTGCCATAGATCCTGCCACATACCGTATTGCAGTACATAGTGTATATCCGTTGTTGACCTGGTTCTGTTAGATCAACTATTCGTTCTCTGTACCCCGGCTTGTTGTGTTCAGGGCCGGACTGGGGATAAAAACCAGCCCTGGAAAAAATATCATACCAGCCCCATTAATATGCGGTGTGTTTGAGGGTATCACAGAGCTGTACAGTAATAAGCAGCTCACGTTTTATATATTGCCCCAACTCACATATGGATATATTGCCCTCAGCTCGCATATGGATATATTGCCCCCAGCTCGCATGTGGATATATTGCCCCCAGCTCGCATGTGGATATATTGCCCCCAGCTCGCATGTGGATATATTGCCCCAGCTCGCATGTGGATATATTGCCCCAGCTCGCATGTGGATATATTGCCCCCAGCTCGCATGTGGATATATTGCCCCCAGCTCGCATGTGGATATATTGCCCCCAGCTCGCATGTGGATATATTGCCCCCAGCTCGCATGTGGATATATTGCCCCCAGCTCGCATGTGGATATATTGCCCCAGCTCGCATGTGGAATATATTGCCCCCAGCTCGCATGTGGATATATTGCCCCCAGCTCGCATGTGGATATATTGCCCCCAGCTCGCATGTGGATTTATTGCCCCCAGCTCGCATGTGGATATTTATTGCCCCCAGCTCGCATGTGGATATTTATTGCCCCCAGCTCGCATGTGGATATTTATTGCCCCCAGCTCACACGTAGATATACATTGCCCCCAGCTCACCTCTCCTCCAGGGCCTGCTCCTCCATGACTCCCCGGCCTCTGTCTGTCACGCTGCCAGCCCTGCACGCATCATGTGTGATTGTGAGGGGG
Organism: Leptobrachium leishanense; assembly: GCA_009667805.1. Taxonomy (NCBI): domain Eukaryota; kingdom Metazoa; phylum Chordata; class Amphibia; order Anura; family Megophryidae; genus Leptobrachium; species Leptobrachium leishanense. Next base: position 264,926,260 of record CM019065.1, on the reverse strand, counting down.
CGGCGCCAGCGCCAACACAGCGTGAGTGCCTTCCCACCTTGTGTTCGCTGGAAGGCACTCACGCGCTGCAGCGGCTGTCAGCCTGGCCTGGCCCCTCCTCCCTCAAACACACACAGAGGGGCCGGCGGCCGCGGCAGCCTCCCTGCAGTGTCAGATTGCAGAAGCCTACCGGATTCCTCCTGGTAGGCCAGTCTGGCCTGGTTGTGTTTGCTACCTGGCACTGTCTCACTGGCCTTTGTGGCTGCTAGATATATAAGGTTAGAGGTCCCGACAACTCGAAGGATCGGAGTGCTAGAGGTCTGTTAATAGGGATCTGTCTAGGGGAACGTCATACATACCCGAAATAGCCTCATTGAGATGCACAGATTCCAATAGAGGTTCCAGGGAGAGGGCGAAAAGAAGTGGGGACAGTGCGCAGCCCTGTCGGGTCCCATTTCTTATCTGGAGGGGGTCGGAGAGAACTCCATTGACTCGGGCATTTGGTGACCTGAAGAGCACAGCCACCCACGTGAGGTACTCAGGTGGTAAGTTCATGGTTCGTAAAGTGGCAAACAAGAAGGGCCACGAGACCCTATCGAACGCCTTTCTCGGCATCGGACAAGAGAAGGGTGGGGGGCTCTCCGTCTGTCTCAGTTGATGTATCACATTCAAGGTTCGAATGGTGCCGTCCCTAGCCTCGCGTGTGGGGATAAAGCCCACCTGATTCCGCCTGACCAGGAGTGGTAGAACAGCGTTTAGCTGACGTGCTTGGACTGTAGCAAAGATCTTAAGGTCGCTATTGAGAAGCGAGTGAGGTCTGTAGCTGGAGCAGGACGTCCGTTCCTTCCCGCTCTTGTGGAGCACCATTATCGTTGCTGACGGGGAGTGTGGGTGGAAGCACTGATCAGCGAGCAAGGCATTGAAGGTCTTTGTCATGTGCGGTACCAGGGCGGTCCCAAAGTGCGTATGAGGCCAGGAAGCCATATGGGCCCAGAGCCCTGCCGTTTTCTGGTGTTTAAGGGCCAAGGAGATCTCCTCCGGGGTGATAGGCTCAGAGTGGGGTGCGTTGCCTTAATGCGGTGGGGGACCCGGGTCCGCAGGTAATCCTCAAGGTGGGAAGGTGACGCCGGGGTTGAGTTCCTCCGCTGAATGGAAGAAGGAAGAGTAAAAATCCTGAAAGGTCCGAGCTATATGAATCTGGTTCGGCGTCTCGGTGCCGGCGGGAATACGGATCGTCAGTACATACACTGGTTGTTGTTGCTTCTTCAGGAGACAGGCCAGGAGGCATCCCGGGTTGTCTTCATGGAGCGCAAAGCATTTTATCTGAATCGCCCGTTGGAGGCGTGGGTTTCGAGCAATTGCGTGCGAGAATGAAGAATCCGAGCATATGTATCAGCGTCGTCCGAGTCATGTTCAAGCTCAAAAGAGGACGATCGAGTCAGCGCTTCCTTCAGCCAGTGTGTTTCTTTCTGCATGTATTTATAGATACCTTTTGAAAGTAACAGAACGCTATCATAGCGTAGTAATCTTATACACAGTAAGAAATGTATATATCTTAGCAGAAGAAAGTTTACGCTCACATTTCTATGTGTCTCAATCAGACACTAGATGCTCCAGACAGCCGGCGATATTAGAAAGGAATGCCGGATTTCCCACAGGATTCACAGCCTTATCACTCCAGTGAATGCTGGACGCCAAATGTAGATTTTAAAGGCAAATTTATTTAAAATAAACTTTAGGTACTATGCCTGTAACCTGATTTTAAAGTAGGTACTGAGGAAGCGAGCAAACTCGCGAAACGCGTTTAGGTACTATGCCTGTAACCTGATTTTAAAGTTTTTGTTTTTTTTAAAAATAAATTTGCCTTTAAAATCTACATTTGGCGTCCAGCATTCACTGGAGTGATAAGGCTGTGAATCCTCTGGGAAATCTGGCGTTCCTTTCTAATATCGCCGGCTGTCTGGAGCATCTAGTGTCTGATTGAGACACATAGAAATGTGAGTGTAAACTTTCTTCTGCTAAGATATATACATTTCTTACGGTGTATAAGATTACTACGCTATGATAGCGTTCTGTTTATTTCAAAGGTATCTATAAATACATGCAGAAAGAAAGAGAAACACTGGCTGAAGGAAGCGCTGACTCGATCGTCCTCCTCTTCTTCTGATTTTATTATCCCCTGGTGGGTTTGGATATACCACCTATCGAAAGAGACAGCAGCTGATTCAACCCATTAACTTTCCTTGTGGATAAGGTTCTCACTTATCCATATGTACCAAAAGTTTTTTTTTCTGAACACTGACTTTAATAATATCTCCTCTAGGTGGCGCCATTGATACAGGCTTCTCTCCTTTCTATGTTCAAGCTCAAGTCTACGAATATCATTGTAGAGGGCCTCTAATCCCTCACGTTGATCTCTCTTCCTCCGAAGCCAGCGAAACCAAGCGGTCGCGTATGACCGCCTTATGGGTTTCTCAAACAGTGGGGAGCAGGACTTCAGATGACTCGTGATCGGCGAAGAAAGCTTGTATGGACTCTTTCACATCCGCCACGAGCATCGGGTCTGAGAGGAGAGAAGTATTCAATTGTCATGTCCATTCCCTGGGGCGATGACATTGACAGTACAATAGGCGCGTGCTCCGACCTTGTTGTGGCTTGAATGGCCGACGTGTACTAAGGGTTGGTCATATTGGGGGACAAAAAAATAGTCCAACCTGGAGTACGTATGCTGAACAGACGCGTAGTATGTGAAGTCACGTGTGGACGGATGTAGTGCCCTCCAGACATCCACCAGGACCAGGGACCGGAGTGAGCAGTGGATCTGTGGCAAAATCCTCAGGTGTACGATGATGAGTGGAGGAAGAATCCTCTCCGGGGCTCATAGGGCCATTAAAGTCCTGTTCTCCCCCTCCCCCCCAGCACAAATGCACCCTCGGTAAAAGTCTCAGACACGCAGGGCCTTAGCCAGGTATAGGTGTTGCCCAGTGTTGGGGGTAGATGTTGGCAAAGGTGTAGGTAGAGCCCGCTAGTGAGCCCTTAAAAAATATACATCGCTCATTGCCCGCCCGATGGATCTCCGATACGTCAAAAGGCACTGAGGAGGCAAACAATATTGCCATCCCCTTGATTTTAGAGTCTGGAGTGTGGTCAAAATAACCAGTGGGAAACCCTGCGGTCACGCAGGGAGGGCTGGGCAGCGGAGCAGAAGTGAGTCTCCTGAATAAAGGCAGCGGAGGCCCGGAGTGATGCAATGTCCCGGAGAAGACGTCTCCTCTTCTCTGGTTTGTTGAGGCCCTGCACATTATAGCTCACCACCCGGATGTCCACAGGCCGCCGACTGACCTCCGGGGCCCGGCTCCGTCATGGTACAGGAGAGTGAAGAAAGGCAAAGGGGGGAAACCAGGTCAGAAAAGAGGGAGAGACAGGTCAAAAAGCAGTGGGTGTGGGAGATGACTCGGGAGAAAGAACGGAATTCGAGGAATGGAAGAAATGGAGAGAAGGTAAAGAAGAAAAAAAAAAAGTGAGTATGGGAGGGGGTTCTCTCAGGGTTGTAGGAGAGATGAGAAGATTCTGAACCGAGGGTCGTGTCGGCAAAGGGGGGGATACAGGTGCCGGTTGGGAGAGGGATGCCACCCACTGTCTCTCTCTAAGCGAGAAGGGGGTATCAGAGCACGTGTCCGACTGTAAGGCACCTACCCCATGGAAGCATGTGGGGTAGCGCCAGAACCAACAAATGCCACAAGCGGACCTCTAAATGTTTTGAACAGTGAAAAATTTAATCCAAGAACAGCAAGCAGCTTGTGAGCTCCAGCCCCCTCCGACATAGGGCTGGTTGGGCACGGCCCAGTACAGGATAAGCAAGTGCAGGTAAACCATTAAAAGTATAACAAAAAACAAAATAGGTGCTCTTTCCCAGATAGATGCAAACAGTGACCAGAAAAAATGAAAAAAGGACCTGTAGATCTCAAGCTTGTCCCCTCCAATGGACGTTCAGAGAGTAAAATGGAAAATGTATCGATCTAAAACAGGACAATATAAAATAGAAGGATCATAGCGTTATATGTAAAAACAAATTTGCGTCATGACACGCCCCCTGTAGAAACGCACTCACAGGATAAAAGAAAAATTAGCGCATATCATAAATTACTCATCCCAAAGATGTATAGGAAGGCTCAGGATCTCGTCATCCACAGAAGATTTCCACCTGGATCGCTGTCAACAGGTTCTGCAGTCACTCCAAAACAAAGGGAGTCTAATCGCCAACAGTGGTAAAAAGATAATTTATTCATAAAATTCCGACGTGTTTCGTTGGTGTTAATTCCAACTTCATCAGGGAAAAATATCATACATATGCATAACAAACCCCCCTTCCTTTATAGTCCCCATCATCTCTGTGTATTGATCGCCGGTGTCCACTGTGCTCACTTCCGGCTTCCGACTTCCGGTCCTGTGGCGGCGGATGCTGACTCATTTCCTGTCCTCCATCTTGGTGCAGGCAGGAAATCACGATCTTTCATACGGCCAGCGTCCTGAAAACTCCGCCATCTTAATGCAGTCATTTAATAGATGTTATAACTTCCTTAGTTCGGATGCTCCAATGAAAAACCGGTATAGAGTGGAAGATGATGATGTCAAAAATGGATATTAAAAAAGCCGGTGTCATAGAAATGGAGACAAATAAAAATACATAAGACTCAGATAACAATCCATATTATTTTATAAAAAGGGGGTGTAAAAACGAAAAACAGAACATGTGAAAAATGAAATGAAAATAAATAAAAAACGGATGAAAAACAACAGAACCAAAACCCCAACTCAATAAGTTACAGACAATTAATAACATCTATTTCCAGATTAAGACCACCTTCTATCCAGGTACCCATCTCAAAGATCCACCTACTCTCTTTTTGGGCTAGAGTTTTTATAAAATCACCCCCCTCCAGTTGGGTTTAACTAGCTCAATTCCACACCATTTCAAATTAGTAAAGGAAAATAGGGGGCATTTATTACAGTGATCTGAAACGCTGTGTTCTCTCTTATTACGAATGTTATTAAAGTGCTCCATTATTCTAATTTTTAGTTCCCTTGTGGTTCTGCCAATATACTGCAGTCCACAGCCACACTCTATGAGGTAAATGACCCCCTTGCTTCTACAGTTAATGAACTGTTTAATTTTAAAAACTTTTCCTGAATGGGTGCTAGTAAAGCTGATCTGTTTTTTATCTATATGGGTGCACGCTTTGCACCTGCCACATTTGTAAAAACCCAACTCTCTTTTTATAAACATATTCTCATTATATTCTATCTTTTTCTTAGGCAACAAAGTAGGAGCTAAAATATTTTTTAGATTAGACGCTTTTTTAAAAATGATGCTAGGTCTGGCTGGCAAGACATCCCTCAGGAGCTTGTCTGCTCGGAGGATATGCCAATGCTTATTTAAAACATTTCTGATCTTGTTTGCATGGGGGTTGAACTTAGTAATGAACGACATTTTAAAATCATCCTTCCCCTTGTCCATTTTTGACCTTTCCTTTAGAAGATCATTTCTTTCTCTTCTTAAAATATCCTCCCTATCTCTATCAAATTTTCTTTCATCATAACCTTTCTGAACATATTTATTCTTTATCCAATCACTTTGATCTTTAAAAATTTCTATTTCTGAACAGTTTCTACGTAGCCTGGTCAATTGACCTTTCGGTACATTCGTTAACCATTTCCTTGCATGTGAACTGTTAATATTAATTGCTGTATTGGCATCAGTTTTTTTAAAAAAGGTCTTAGTCTCTATGTTATTATTTTTGATATATAAAGTGAGATCCAGAAAATCTATTTGATGGTCATCTATATGAGAAGTGAACTTTAGATTATATTCATTATCGTCCAGGGACGAGATAAAATCCTCCAGGGAGTTTCGCCCCCCTTTCCAGATTATAACCACATCGTCTATGAAACGTTTCCATAGGACGAGGCCCGACCCTTCCACCATCTTGGGCCAAATGACATCACACTCCCAGCAACTCATAAATAAATTGGCATAGCTAGGGGCGAACCTCGTCCCCATAGCCGTTCCACAGACTTGCAAAAAGAACTGACTCTCAAACCAGAAAAAATTATGCTCCAATATAAATTTGATAGAATCTAACAAAAAATCAATTTGATCCAGGGGTAAAGAGCTCTTCTCAGTTAGCACCTTTTTAATGGACTCTATTCCTTTGTCATGAGGTATGGATGTATATAACGATGAAACATCGATAGTGGCAAACAACATATCGGGTTCCCAGTTAATCTTCTTTAATTCCCTTAGAATATGGCTAGTATCCTTAAGGTACGATCTGGTATTTTTAACCAAGGGTTGTAAAAAGTGGTCTATATAACTAGAGAGATGGTTCGTCAAAGAGTCTATCCCACTTATAATGGGTCTACCTGGAGGGGCATTTAAATGCTTATGAACCTTGGGCAAAAAATAAAACAGAGCTATTTTACTGAATTCACTAAACAAAAAATCAAATTCTTTGGAGTTCAAAATCTTCAAATCCTTGCCCTTCTCTAGAAGGACTTTTAATTCCTCTTTAAAAATTACAGTGGGATCCTGTTTTAAGATCTTATAAGTATTTTCATCCCTTAGTAATCTATATGCCTCTTTCAAATAATACTCCCTAGACATCACTACAACTCCCCCCCCCCTTTGTCTGCCTGCTTTACTACTAAATCAAGATTATTCTTGAGCTCTTCACATCTTATCCTCTCCTTCGCTGTTAAATTATGTTTAAAAGGACGTTTGGAAATATCTTTAAAATCATTCAGTACCAACTGGGTAAAAACCTCCACATGGTTACCCTTGTCCCATACTGGGAAAAATTTGGATTTAGGTTTAAAATTCGTATGGTTAAAAGCATCTACTTCTACTGGCTCCTGATACGGGCCACTAATCTCATTTAGCTCTTTTTTATTTAGCTCTTTTTTCTAGAAAAATCTCTTCAATGTTAATTTCCTTAAAAAGCGTTGGGTATCTAAAAACAAAGAAAAATCATCCGTTCTTTTTGTGGGAGCAAATTTTAAACCCTTTCCCAAAATACAGAGGTCCTCCTCACATAGATCAATACCTGAGATGTTAAAAATACCTTCCCCAATCCTTTCTTCCTTCCTCAATATTCTTCCTCCGTGTCCGTGTATTCGGAAAGGAATCTCTTTTTTGGAGGTTGTAGGGAAGAGTAAGGATTGGTTGTTTCCCAGTTTTTTTGAACCGGGAGAGGTATTTTGTTTGTTCTTAAAAAACCATTAGAGGCCTGGTTACCCACTTTCACCCACTCTCTGGTTCCTTCTTGAATTTTGGGAGTATTTCCTTCTCTTCTCCTCATTGGGATTTTAAATCTTTCGGTTTGTGTTGGGGTAAAAACTCTACTTCTCACTTTTGGGGGTATTTTGGTTTTGCCCCTCATTCTCAAAAGTCCTGTTTCCCCTTCTATTATGAAAAACATGATTATTGGGACCTTCCCTTCTGTCCCTCCTTACCATATATCTCTTATCATTATTATTATATGAAGTATTTCTAAATGTACTTTTAAAACCATTTCTCATTTTATTTTTTCCTTCTTTGTAATCTTGGCAATCTCTTTTGTATTTATCTGCCTTCCTTTTGGATACCTCATCATCGACCCTTCTTATATTGCTTTTTACTTTCTCAAATCTTTCTTTAGACAGTACTGGTTCATTACGTTCCAGAATACTTTTTTCTACATCACTTAAGTCATTCTCCACATTGTTAAGAGTTCTCCTCTGATGTTCAATCAAAGACTTCATCATTTTGAATGAGCATTCTTCAAAAGCACACTCCCATTCTTTGATTAAAATGTCATCCTCGTTTAAAAATACCAGATCGTACCTTAAGGATACTAGCCATATTCTAAGGGAATTAAAGAAGATTAACTGGGAACCCGATATGTTGTTTGCCACTATCGATGTTTCATCGTTATATACATCCATACCTCATGACAAAGGAATAGAGTCCATTAAAAAGGTGCTAACTGAGAAGAGCTCTTTACCCCTGGATCAAATTGATTTTTTGTTAGATTCTATCAAATTTATATTGGAGCATAATTTTTTCTGGTTTGAGAGTCAGTTCTTTTTGCAAGTCTGTGGAACGGCTATGGGGACGAGGTTCGCCCCTAGCTATGCCAATTTATTTATGAGTTGCTGGGAGTGTGATGTCATTTGGCCCAAGATGGTGGAAGGGTCGGGCCTCGTCCTATGGAAACGTTTCATAGACGATGTGGTTATAATCTGGAAAGGGGGGCGAAACTCCCTGGAGGATTTTATCTCGTCCCTGGACGATAATGAATATAATCTAAAGTTCACTTCTCATATAGATGACCATCAAATAGATTTTCTGGATCTCACTTTATATATCAAAAATAATAACATAGAGACTAAGACCTTTTTTAAAAAAACTGATGCCAATACAGCAATTAATATTAACAGTTCACATGCAAGGAAATGGTTAACGAATGTACCGAAAGGTCAATTGACCAGGCTACGTAGAAACTGTTCAGAAATAGAAATTTTTAAAGATCAAAGTGATTGGATAAAGAATAAATATGTTCAGAAAGGTTATGATGAAAGAAAATTTGATAGAGATAGGGAGGATATTTTAAGAAGAGAAAGAAATGATCTTCTAACGGAAAGGTCAAAAATGGACAAGGGGAAGGATGATTTTAAAATGTCGTTCATTACTAAGTTCAACCCCCATGCAAACAAGATCAGAAATGTTTTAAATAAGCATTGGCATATCCTCCGAGCAGACAAGCTCCTGAGGGATGTCTTGCCAGCCAGACCTAGCATCATTTTTAAAAAAGCATCTAATCTAAAAAATATTTTAGCTCCTACTTTGTTGCCTAAGAAAAAGATAGAATATAATGAGAATATGTTTATAAAAAGAGAGTTGGGTTTTTACAAATGTGGCAGGTGCAAAGCGTGCACCCATATAGATAAAAAACAGATCAGCTTTACTAGCACCCATTCAGGAAAAGTTTTTTAAAATTAAACAGTTCATTAACTGTAGAAGCAAGGGGGTCATTTACCTCATAGAGTGTGGCTGTGGACTGCAGTATATTGGCAGAACCACAAGGGAACTAAAAATTAGAATAATGGAGCACTTTAATAACATTCGTAATAAGAGAGAACACAGCGTTTCAGATCACTGTAATAAATGCCCCCTATTTTCCTTTACTAATTTGAAATGGTGTGGAATTGAGCTAGTTAAACCCAACTGGAGGGGGGGTGATTTTATAAAAACTCTAGCCCAAAAAGAGAGTAGGTGGATCTTTGAGATGGGTACCTGGATAGAAGGTGGTCTTAATCTGGAAATAGATGTTATTAATTGTCTGTAACTTATTGAGTTTGGGGTTTTGGTTCTGTTGTTTTTCATCCGTTTTTTATTTATTTTCATTTCATTTTTCACATGTTCTGTTTTTCGTTTTTACACCCCCTTTTTATAAAATAATATGGATTGTTATCTGAGTCTTATGTATTTTTATTTGTCTCCATTTCTATGACACCGGCTTTTTTAATATCCATTTTTGACATCATCATCTTCCACTCTATACCGGTTTTTCATTGGAGCATCCGAACTAAGGAAGTTATAACATCTATTAAATGACTGCATTAAGATGGCGGAGTTTTCAGGACGCTGGCCGTATGAAAGATCGTGATTTCCTGCCTGCACCAAGATGGAGGACAGGAAATGAGTCAGCATCCGCCGCCACAGGACCGGAAGTCGGAAGCCGGAAGTGAGCACAGTGGACACCGGCGATCAATACACAGAGATGATGGGGACTATAAAGGAGGGGGGTTTGTTATGCATATGTATGATATTTTTCCCTGATGAAGTTGGAATTAACACCAACGAAACACGTCGGAATTTTATGAATAAATTATCTTTTTACCACTGTTGGCGATTAGACTCCCTTTGTTTTGGAGTGACTGCAGAACCTGTTGACAGCGATCCAGGTGGAAATCTTCTGTGGATGACGAGATCCTGAGCCTTCCTATACATCTTTGGGATGAGTAATTTATGATATGCGCTAATTTTTCTTTTATCCTGTGAGTGCGTTTCTACAGGGGGCGTGTCATGACGCAAATTTGTTTTTACATATAACGCTATGATCCTTCTATTTTATATTGTCCTGTTTTAGATCTCGATACATTTTCCATATCATTAAAAGTATAACAATGGACTGTACGTCATAATAAACATGAAGGCTGACAAATAGACCCACACGATGCAATGTCGCCACCCAACACAACTCGCCCCCCCTCCCCAGGCCCAGGCAGCAATAACTGAGAACTAACGGCGGACTAGACAATTAAAATAAAGAGCAATGGTCGTGATTCCTTCAGGTCCGCTACCAGGCATCCACGAGAGCCGCCACTTCCAGCTTGGTAGCCATCCCCCACCCACCGGGAGAAAAGAGAAAATAAAAAGGGGGGACGGGTCAGGAGAGGGGACGGTGGCCAGCAGCGAAAGGTCACCCTGAGTGGGGGACAGGGAGGCTGGGGACCCGAAGTGTCAGCCCGTGACTTGGGACCGCCCATTGGATACTCATGGCACCCCCAAGCAGTAAACCGCAAGAGTGCATATCAGTGCCCGGGCAGGCTGGGAAAAGCCCGATCACAAGTTTTAGGTGATGTCTGCCAAGTAGCATCGGGCCGGGCGTGAAGGGGCTTTGTAGGGGCATACGAGCGGGCCCGTCTGTGCCTTCAGTGAGGTCGTTGAGCAAGAAGGTCAGGTTATAGGTTCAGGCGGGCGGATTGACATATTAAGTGGTTGAATCTATATCTCTGCGCCCGGGGATCCAGGGCCTGCATTGGCCTGAGCTGCTCTGGCTCGGCGGCAGCGTGGAGGATGTTGTGGACGGGTCGATCCACCCGCGTGCCAAGTCTCACCTATCTCACAGTCCAGAACCTCCATGGGGGGCAAAGGGAGAGCTGCCAAGAATTGGGGAAAATCTCCTGGGCAATTAATGGAGTGGGTAATGCCATCCTGGCACACGGCGAGAGCAAAGGGGAAGCCCCAGCAGTAGATGTTTCTCTGCACAAGAGCCTGCGTGACAGGACGGAGATGTCGGCATGCAGCCAGAGTGAAGGGGGTGAGGTCATGGAAGAGCTCCAAGAATTGTCCCTCAAAGTCTCACGACCGGGAGGCATGTGTGTGGAGGATGATCTGCTCTTTCAAGCAGTAAGAAGCGAAGCCGCAGACGACATCGCGGGGTCGATCTCCTTCCGGAGGCCGTGGTCTCAGAGCTCTGTGGGCGCGGTGGAGCTTGAGGGCAGAGTTAAACAGTGAACATCATCTAGGTGCTCCGGGGGTGTCTGTTTCTAGCAGGCCATGGATACGTAGGTTGCACCTCCTCCTGCGGTTCTCCAAATCATCCAATCTGGAGTAAGCAGGCGCATCCATCGGCTCCACCGGAGCTGGTGTGGTTGTCGCCTGTTCAAGGTGTAGCACGCGGTGGGAAAGAGCGGAAACCTCCTCACGTACCCCATCCATGTTGTGTTGAAACAAGGCCTGCAGGTCCACCAACATATCCGTGAGGTCTGTTTTTTGTAGGCATCCCCACCAGGAGGGACTCAAGTCTAGTGATTGCTGCTGACGGGTCGGGGGCAGGGGCATCAGTTATTTTAAGGGTCAATGCCTTCTCTGGTGGGTGATTCGAATGGAGCAGATAGTCGTCCAGGGAGCGTGCCGCCGCAGGTAGAGGTTGAGCTGGGGTTTCCCCAGGAACGGTCTGCTCTCAGGGCTCCCCAGGATCTCTTGCTGCTCTCAGGGCTCCCCAGGATGTGCCTCCAGGCACACAACCCCGCGGCACGCCCCCATGACTGACGAGGACCGTCACATGACTGTCCTGCATCAATCAATCCTGCCTCCCATGGAGGCGTTTTTTGAATAGCTTGATCCCAATGGTGCTTTCCCACTGGTCCAAGCAAATCCATTGCTCTCAGTGCCTCTCTGAGGCACTGAAGAGCGTAGATTCAGGAAGTAGGGAGCCCCAAACACGCAGTGCAGACGTCCGTATCTATTGGCCAGCTTGAGCTGCCTTACGCGATTAACATAACGTTCAGCAACACAAATTGTGTAGGCTAGGCTCAGAGCAGGCTGCCGCTGCTGTGATGATTCACACACGCAGCAGCCGGCGAACTCGACAAAAAAAAAGCGGAGCAAAGACTGAGTTTATTTTATTGTAATTACCACTTGATAGAATGACAAGTGAGGCCCTGACGTCACGTCCCTGCAAACTAGACACCTATGGTCCTGAAGCTGGTTTAGTTTGTTTTTCCTTGTAGCACATGGTAGGAATAACCACAGTAGTGCGGGGCTCCACAGATCTTCCTGATTCTGCCCTCTCCTTGGGTATTGTAATGCAGGAGAAAAATCTGTAAATTTTTACTATAATAATAGGTGACAGAAGATCGCACTGAAAAAAATTCTCCGGGGCTACCTGAATCCTGTATTAAAAACACATACCCATGGGTCATTATGTGCAAATTTAGTTTTTTCATTGTATTTCAATGCAAAGTGAAAGTATACTAGTTTTTGGTAGTTAAAGTGTTAAGTAAACCGTTGAGAATGAAAACCCAATTGCTGTAATGTATTTTTATTTGTGCAGGTGCCTGCTCGATGTGGTGTGACTGTGCGAGACAGCCTAAAGAAAGCCTTGATGATGCGAGGGCTGATCCCTGAATGTTGTGCAGTATACAGGGATCAAGAAGGGTAAGACTTCTGATTTCTGGTATAATTTATTAAAGCATAGGCTTCTACTTGTTTCACATATTGTTAAAGATGATACTCCCAGCACTAGAGAAACACAAATAAGAAGCTTTCTAGGTATTAATACCTACAATACCAAATTGTTTTACGTAGAGATACAGCCTGGATCTAGTGGATTTATGGAAAACAAAAATGCATTCTACATACACTAAGACCTGTACTTAAACTGCAAAAGCACATTTTCAAATGTGTGCATTATTTGACATGAAGATGGTGTCATCTGCAGGCTAAATAGCATTACTCAATCTCCATAATACATCTTGATCAGTTTTTCTTGAAGGGGAAAAAAGATTAATTCAACCTGCTTAGTCTGTTCTGTCACCTTGGGTGTCATGACTGAAGCGGTAAATCTTTAGGGGTGCATTCTGGAGTCCAATTGCAAATACATTTTGTGGCAAAAATATCCTCTTGAATTGCTCCAGAATCCTGGAGCCTGCATCTACTATATGTGGTTTTGGGGTGCCAGCAGATTGAATATAGTAATTTCTTACTCCCTTCAGTCCTCAAAGATGCCTAAATGCTCTCCCAGTTTTTCTTACCAGGTGGTGTCAATCTTAAATGAACACTACGCATTCTAGCCACTTTATCCTTTTGAAGTGGCCAGGATGTGAGGAGAACCCCCCCCCCCCTTTCACTATCTCACCTCCGCCAAGCTGAACTGGTTAAAAAGCTGTCACTATCGGAGACCAGTCATGTTGGCAATCTGTCGGAGAGGCAGTGCGCATCAGTGCAGCTCCAATCGATTGGCCTGCGCAGGCAAGTAAATTATCCTCTCTGGTGTTAGGTCAGAATCGTATTTTATGTCAGACTCGTTACTGCTAGGGAGCCAAATAAATTGTATCAGAGTGTGGCTTGGGGTTAAATGCATTGCAGAAAGAGGTAACCCCGAGCCACACTCGGGGCTGGATACATACCTGTCCCTGTGCTCCCTCGCCTCTGGTCAATCGCGACCATGCTTCCTGGTTCCCTTCTCGCCAGAAGGGATCCAGGAAGCAGAATGCCGTCACTGCGGAGGTCAGCAATGGAGCGCAGGTATAGGTATGTATCCAGCCGTAGTGTGGCTCGGTGTTACTGCTTTCAGCAGTGAAATTTAACCCCGAGACACACTCTGGAAAACCGCCAGGGAGATTTATAAAGCTCTGTTGTGAAATTTGCTATTCCTACGCTGTACAAGAAAAGTGGGAAGGACAAATTGTGCAGAAAATCCTTGGCTTCTGGATTTGGGAGTCCTGTAGCTAAAAAGGAGGCACTGCGTGTGCCGAGGGACAACAGGTGAGTAAAATGGGCCTTAATAAAAAATAATTGACAGAGGCTGTTGGCAGTCGAGTGTTTGTTTTTAATACTGATCCACTCTGAAGATACGGGCACTCCAATTCAAATTCTGAAAGGCTTTATTGGATTGACATTAGACAGAGACGTTTCGACTCTTGGGGGGAAAAAATATATACTCATTTGAGTTGAAACGTCTTTCGTCTGACGTCAGTCCAATAAAGCCTTTCTGAAATTGGAGTGCAAATAATATCTTTAGAGTGGATAAGTTGATATGTCAATGCCTAGGTGAACAAGCCGTACATAAGGACAAAACTTAAGTCCCTCACTATATAAGCGAAGATATCAGCCAAGTGGCTCAAAGTGAAAGGGCAACAGTGCAACAAAAATTAAGATAAGCAAGTGAATCAAAAAAAGCACAAGTGTAACAAGAAAAACAATATTGAAAGTCAATTCCCCAAGTACACTGAATTGGTCAAGAAAAAAATGTGATTTATAGAAATACCACTGCGCCACTAGGACCGTTTATAGACTCCTATACATATACATTAGCCCTGGCCTAAAAAGGCCCTTCAGGTGCTCGTATGGGAGCCTAGGATCTGTATGTGTCGCCAAGAATCATCAGGTCCTGAGAGACGTACAATTGGCAATAGAAGTGCAAATAGCAATCAATGTGTAAAATCACAATACGTAGTTCAGTTAATAGTAACAATGCCTAAAGACATGCAAGAATTGTATGGAACAATAAAGTGCATGTGCTTCTAAAAAACATTTCTCAGTAAAGTGCATATACAGATTGTGCCCTGGTGCGCAAAGTGCTAATAGTTCTCTAGAGGGTTGAACAGTCAGTAAGTCCTAGACCACAGTAAAATGCACGTGCAAATGTGCAAAATATGGAAAAAAAAAAACCGAACTCTGTGGCCGCTAGTAGTTGCACAGCGTATGAGCCGTGTTGCAGAGATGAATGTTCCACTGTCACAGCTCCACTGCGCCACTAGGACCGTTTATTGTTTCCTTTATCATATGTGCACATTTTGTTGAGATTATGTGCAACACCTTGTAGGCTGCAACCCCAAATCCTATACCTATAAATTAGCGCCTCCAGACAACCCACCATTTATGTATAGGAGTCTGTATAACTTGTAGCAGTGCCCACATGCTTTGTAATCAAAGTGTTTAAACAGTGGCGTAGCGTGGGGGGACCTCGGGGGCGGTCACCCTGGGCACAATTTTCTTAGGGGTGCAAAATTACAAAAGAAATTCGAACCTCTAACATTGGTAACAACACCAACACTGGTGTCCGTGAAAGGCCCTTGCATGGGCAGCCACCAGCTTTACAGTGCCAGCAGTGGCTTAGCACTCAGCGTCTGGAAGGGAGAACCAGGGCAGAAAATTCTTTCCTAACACCATGTACCATGCTTCTCAGCCCCCCCGCCGCTGGCAGCCCTGCAGCTGCTGAACAGGAAGGAGGGAGGGAGGTGCCTGCCCTGCAGCACATTTTTAAATCTGGTCTCCACTGAGCCCCCCCGGACAGCTCCCTCCCCCCCCCCCCGGCCACCAGCAACTTCACGCAGGTAGGCGACACTGTGACACCAGAGCAGTGTGACCAACACACAGTGAGGGGGTACGGGGAGAGGGTGACTGGGAGAGAGTGAGTGTCTGGGGTACCTGGAGAAAGAATGACTGGGGGTACTTGGAGAGAGGGTGAATGGAGGTACTTGGAGAGAGTGACTGTTGGGGTGTACTGGAGGGAGAGAGTGATTGGGTTTAGTGTGAGAGTGGAATTATGCTAGGGTGACTGGTAACAGTGGCGTATCGTGGGGCGGCATGTGTTTAATTTTATTATATCAGTATTTTGTTAATCTGCAATACATGTGCTTGTGGGGTAAGGGGGGTCAATACTCTACAGGTAGAAGAGAATCTGGGTGTATTACCGTGTCCACAGGTTGGGGCTGCACAATTCTTGCCTTGCCCCAGGTGCTGACAACCAACGCTACACCGCTGCGTCTCCATAAGCAAGAAAACACTTCTTTGTGGGATTGTGTTTATAGCAAAGAAAAAAAGAGTGAGGCTGGGTTCACACCTCAGCGTTTTTCAAACGTGTGCAATACGCGCGTTATTTTACACGCGTATCGCGCATACGAAAAAACGCACAAACGCACATTGCAGCACGTTCACAGCTATGTCTATGGCCGTGAACGCGCTGTACTACGCACCAAAGAAGCTCCCGTACTTCTTAGTGCGTCAGACGTTTGAAAGCATGTTCCTGCACGCTTTAAAACGCCCAGGTGTGAACAGGTCCCATAGGAAATCATGGGATTTCCCTGTTCATGCGTTTTTATAGCGCACAGGAACGCACTTTAAAATGCTTAGGTGTGAATGGGGCCTAAGAGAACCGATGGGTACACTGCAAACAGACTTCATAAATGTATTGAACCCAGGAAAGTGGAGTGGGGGTTGCGCAAGCCACCACACTCCATATAACAGGGAAGTGACAAATTTAAAACCTCGCCAGAGTGGAAATTATTTTAGAAGGCGTAAAGAATATCGAAAGGGGGGGGGGCGTGGCCGGCCACTGAAGGGAGAAGTCGCATTTTATCAGAGCTCCACAGTGTTGACTTTCTCCCTGGGGCCTTTTCCTGATTTTTTTTTTTATTTTTTTATTTTCTTTTTACGCCGAGGATTCTGAGTGGCTGTCCATCGGGGGTGTGCTGACCGGAGCCCGTTTTCCCCCCTCCGGTCCAGAGACTCACCTGTTAGCTGCCATCTCTGGCTGGAGTGTGCTGCCAGCGGCCTTTTTTCAGCCCCCATTGACTCCCAGAATACATAGTTACATAGTTATATAGGCTGAAAAAAGACATGCGTCCATCGGGTTCAGCCTCTCCCACATAACCTACTGCTGTTGATCCAAAAGAATCCTGCCTTGTGTGCCCTGATCCTGCTATGGACCGTGATGAGGGATGTGGAGACGGAGGGCCCCCAGTCTCATGGCCATACTGGATTCCTTGCTGCAGGTGCTGGAAGACGATGAGCGTCCTCTGACACGGGGAGATATGTGCTGCATTATGGCCCTGCTGCGCACCGGACGGGCAGCTGATGATCCGGGCGGCGTTTCTGGGGGCAGAAGGCCTGATGAGGTACTGCATGGCTGTGCGATTCTGGTGGAGGCAGATGCCGGTGTACCACGAAGCATGGATGGGATAGCGGATCTCGAGATGCCACAGCACGTTTTGCTACTGGAAGTGATGTCCCCGCAGCATGCTCCTGGAGCATCCACCTACTGAGTCATTTATCCGGGCAGAGCTGGCAGGTGTGCTGGTGGCACCCACTGGTACTAACCAGAGTCTGGAAGCAACTGAAGGCCCCATTGCGACCGAGAAGAGGATGCAGTTTAGGCCCTGCCGGCCGTCCCTCGGTCAGGCGCTGCCTGCGGCCTTACCGCGTGATGCTGGAAATCGGTATGGAAGTACAAGTGGGGGCTTATCTGACCCACTGACCTCGTTCCTTGCTGACGCACATGGTCTGTTCTACGTCGCCCTGCCTGCCATGCGAAGCCTGCTATTCTGGGATACCGGCTGAGGGCAACTTTTTTATTTTTTTATTTTTCTTATCCATGAGATACCCCACCTTTTCAATGACATTCCTTTACCACGGTTTTTCTTTCTATCTGCCCTTTACTGCAGATACAGCTGACTCTTTTGATATTCCCCGGCTAGGGACCATTTTTTGCTGTCCTTTTTGGGCTTCATGTGTTGTTGCTGTCGTGCTTTCTGCTATTTTGGTTTTATTTTCTTTACATGTGTATCTACTGCTGACTTTTCTTGGCCCTGCACGGCCTTTATTCAGCGCTTACTTTTTCTGCTGTCTACAAAATTCTAAAATAAAATAAAGAATTTAAAAAGGAAGAGAGGACTGCCTGGTTAGAGTGATGGACTGGTTGGGGAATTGAAGGGTGTTAGTGAGCCGGGTGGTTCCGGAACAGGAATGTCTGAAGGGAGCGTTTGAAGGTAGGGAAATTACTAGGGGAAAGTCAAACAGCTGAGGGAGATTGGTCCAGAGTATGGGGACTACGCGTGAGAAATCCTACAGTCTATCATGGGGAGAAGCTAGGCACAGTTCGCTTTTAGACCTTAGGGAACGGGCTGGGGTTTATTTGGTGATTAGTGAGGACAGGTAGAGGAGAGTCGAGTCGGGGCCGGATTGAGATCTCTGTGGGCCTGGAGCCGAAGATTTTGGTGGCTTCTTTTTGTAATTTACTGAAAGGAAAACATATTTTAGAGTATTTAATAGGGCAGATATGGGTATATCTAACCAGGCAGATACATTGTGAGTAAATTTCTGTTCAGATTTCAATCCTTTAGTGTGTAAAATTATTTTCATTTTATCATCCAAATCTTTGGTTATATATTGGGCATTTTTGTAAAGAATGAATGAATGATAATAAAGTTTTGAAAGGGCAGAACGTCAACATGTTTCGCCAGTATATGGTGCCGGCTTCATCAGGACAGGCCCTTGTAAAGATGGGAGGTAAGGTAGAGCGACTAACCTGAGCTGCTGCTGGTCCTGGTTTAAATAGATCTACTGAAATTCGCACGTGGGTAAGAGTTGTGTAGGAGTGTCTAGAACTACAGCGCTAGGCTGAGAGCGAACCAAATAGACAGGCATCTCGAACGTATTCCTCGGTGTATAGGTGCAGTTAGGTAGGGGGGAACACAGGCAGTCATGAATGAGAAAATCGTGCTGCAGGGTTATGGAGTCTAATCAATGACAAGTCTGGCATGTATTCGGACTAAAGGTAGAACATTATGATAATTCCAACAAGCAACTATAATGATTGTCCAGTACACAGAAAATTGCCATAATTGACCCATAAAAATAGTGTATTCCCTTAACTTTAATGCAGTATACAGGTACAGCAGAGGAACAAATAGACGGGCATCTGACATTCCTTGATGTATATGTGCATTTTACGAAGGGGGAGAAAGCGCAGTCATAAATAACAGACATGCTGCAGGGTAAAAAGAACCTAATGGGTGAGAAATGTGGCATGGATAAGACTAAAAGACATTAGAATTGCTTGGTGCAATTTTTATAATACTAACTGTCCATTATACAGAAAATTGCTGCAATTGTCGCATTAAAGAAATCTATTCTCTTACAAACTTAACAGTTGCTTATATACTGCATTATTGGGTTCACATGGAGAAGAACCTCAAACCACTATGCAATTTGTAGGGATGCACCGATACCACTTTTTTAAGACCGAGTACCGATCCTTTTTAAAAAGTACTCACCGATACCGAGACTTATTTTATGTCATGTGACCACTTTCCAATAAGAACAAGGCCTCATATAAAAATGCCCCCAGCTCACATGTATATAACCAATTGCCCCCAGCTCTCATGGATTTGCCCCCAGCTCTCATGGATTTGCCCCCAGCTCTCATGGATTTGCCCCGAGCTCTCATGGATTTGCCCCCAGCTCTCATGGATTTGCCCCCAGCTCTCATGGATATGCCCCCATCGAACGCTGGCCGCGTGCATGAAAAGCACGCGGCCAGCGTTCCCCTCCGGCGGCTGCAATACTCACCTGCTTCCGGAGGTCCGGGTCGCGCTGCTGTGGCGCGATCACGTGGCTGCCGGCGCTTCTGTGACGAGAGGCTGCTGGAGGCAGCGTCGCATGCACGCGGCCAGCTTCCCCAGCCCCGCGGATACCGGCAAGCCGGCCCAGCGCTGGCTTCTGGTATGGGGGGGGGGTGTATTGGGCCATTTGCACGAGTACTAAGTACTCCGGCAAACGGCAGTATCGGCACTGATACCGGTACTAGTATCGGTGCATCCCTAGCAATTTGGAATGACACATATAAACAAATGCTGAAAGTCTGTTGCCACCTATATAAAAAAGAAAAGGGGTGAAACCTTCATTTAAGCCTGCAGGGGATGGAGTCTTTAATCTGTAGATCCAGAAAGTTTCCCTCTGCAGGAGTCTCCTATCCAGATCACCACTGCGCTGTGGTGGAACTATAACTTCCAAACCAATAAATCGAATATTTGATTTATTGTGGGGCTCTGTGATGCACACGTTTGTTACTGTGGGGCTCTGTGATATGCACGCACGTGTGTGCGTTACTGTGTGGCTCTGTGATGCGCACGCGGGGCTCTGATTCGCACATGGGGCTCTGTGATTCGCACGTGGGGCGCGTTACTGTGGGCCTCTGATGCGCACGTCTGTGCGCTACTGTGACACAATGATACGCAGGTGCGTTGCACGTGTATATCATGGAGCGCCGCGGTAACGCACGGCCGTGCGTATCATGGAGCGCCGCGGTAACGCACGGCCGTGCGTATCATGGAGCGCCGCGGTAACGCACGGCCGTGCGTATCATGGAGCGCCGCGGTAACGCACGGCCGTGCGTATCATGGAGCGCCGCGGTAACGCACGGCCGTGCGTATCATGGAGCGCCGCGGTAACGCACGGCCGTGCGTATCATGGAGCGCCGCGGTAACGCACGGCCGTGCGTATCATGGAGCGCCGCGGTAACGCACGGCCGTGCGTATCATGGAGCGCCGCGGTAACGCACGGCCGTGCGTATCATGGAGCGCCGCGGTAACGCCCGGCCGTGCGTATCATGGAGCGCCGCGGTAACGCCCGGCCGTGCGTATCATGGAGCGCCGCGGTAACGCCCGGCCGTGCGTATCATGGAGCGCCGCGGTAACGCCCGGCCGTGCGTATCATGGAGCGCCGCGGTAACGCACGGCCGTGCGTATCATGGAGCGCCGCGGTAACGCACGGCCGTGCGTATCATGGAGCGCCGCGGTAACGCACGGCCGTGCGTATCATGGAGCGCCGCGGTAACGCACGGCCGTGCGTATCATGGAGCGCCGCGGTAACGCACGGCCGTGCGTATCATGGAGCGCCGCGGTAACGCACGGCCGTGCGTATCATGGAGCGCCGCGGTAACGCACGGCCGTGCGTATCATGGAGCGCCGCGGTAACGCACGGCCGTGCGTATCATGGAGCGCCGCGGTAACGCACGGCCGTGCGTATCATGGAGCGCCGCGGTAACGCACGGCCGTGCGTATCATGGAGCGCCGCGGTAACGCACGGCCGTGCGTATCATGGAGCGCCGCGGTAACGCACGGCCGTGCGTATCATGGAGCGCCGCGGTAACGCACGGCCGTGCGTATCATGGAGCGCCGCGGTAACGCACGGCCGTGCGTATCATGGAGCGCCGCGGTAACGCACGGCCGTGCGTATCATGGAGCGCCGCGGTAACGCACGGCCGTGCGTATCATGGAGCGCCGCGGTAACGCACGGCCGTGCGTATCATGGAGCGCCGCGGTAACGCACGGCCGTGCGTATCATGGAGCGCCGCGGTAACGCACGGCCGTGCGTATCATGGAGCGCCGCGGTAACGCACGGCCGTGCGTATCATGGAGCGCCGCGGTAACGCACGGCCGTGCGTATCATGGAGCGCCGCGGTAACGCACGGCCGTGCGTATCATGGAGCGCCGCGGTAACGCACGGCCGTGCGTATCATGGAGCGCCGCGGTAACACTGTGGGGCTCCCCACCTATGCCCTATACACCAATAAACACACAGAGACCTTATTACTGGGAAGGGCATAGGCCACAGCTTTATTTAAAATCTATAAATACACACGTATAACACTACCAGCCCTGACGCCGTCCGCCCCAAACCTGCTGCAGGCACTTTCAACCAAATAGTACCAAGAGCTCGTCTCTCTACCTGACCCCATTCAGGCAGAGTTCATCTCTCCCAAGGCCCACCTTTTGGCGGCTTATTTTATTCTAAACTGTCGCCACGCCAGGGACTGCAGGGGCTGCCTAATACCCATTACAGCTGCCCTTGTGCCCCACCGCAGCCAGCACGCCCTCAATGCTATCCATCAATCCTGACAAGAATATGTCCAAACCAATGTCATTTAAGTGAACACCATCCCCTCATCAAATTACCATTCGCACCCTCTAACTCCCTATGCCGCACTGCAAACCCCCCCAAGACGCTCCACAAAAAACGACACCTCCCTATTCACCTTACGCCTAGCCTGCTCAAGCGCTTTCTTTACCGCAAAGGAATCCCAAATGGGCCGGGAAATAATTTCAGACCACACCACAACCCCTAAAATAATTCAAACGCTTTGCGACTGGGTACCTGCAATTACAAAAAATGCAGGCGCACCTAAGTATTACAACGCCCAGACCGCCATCGTCCCAACCTCTGCAGCATAGCACTTGATGCACCCCCGCCAGCCGCCACCGTAGCCGCCCCAAGACGGAAGGAATGTGACGCATATAAAGTAGGATCCAAACCCAACGCCAACACTCCTTTTTTTAAAAAAACGCTGAAAACTGATACCGAGTCACCGGAGATACATCCTGGTGAACCAAAAAAGACCCATTCCCAACCGGACGCTGCGCCAAAAATTCCCCAGCCAAACCCGCAGGACAACCCTCACCCCCGATTGCCCGAATATTCACAAACTCGCCAACCCCTCCCTGATCCGTTTTGGACCGAGCAATCAAAATACGAACACTCTGTAGAAACAACAACGTGCTCCATAAGTAAACCCGCCTGCACCTGCCTATTCCGCGCCACCAACTCCCCAATCCTAAAAGCCTCATAAAACGAAAATGCAACCCTAAATAACAAAACCTGATGAGTGAAACAAAATTGCGGCAAGACAGCCAACAAATCCAACATCTGCCGTGACACTGGCCTCCGAGAATCCGGAGAACGAAACCACGACCATCCAGTAACTAATTGACGAAGCAATAATTATTTTCCCAAATCTTCCCAACCCAAAAATTTACACAAACCAGACGAAGCTTTTACTGCCCCTGCCCCAGCCCTCCCTTGGCTCTGTAATCCTGACAAGTACACCAATGTTGCCCATTTTCTATCTTCTGCTGACCCCCAGCCCTTTTCCTCGGTAGCCACGGCCCCCCAAGTCCGCCAAACCGTCATATAAGATCTCCGCGTTGCCTTAGCCAGAGATCCTTCCACCAAACTGATCAGTCCAGCGAAACGAGGGTCCATAGCCACCGAGGAAAAGTTGCTGCCGTCCGATCCGCCTCCGGAGCCACCTGCAAGAAATGGTCCCACTGAAAACGGGAAAGAGTCAGCAGTCACATTCTCCATGCCAGGTACATGCCGCGCCCACACCCAAACATTATGCTCGAGGCAGCGTAAAACAAGATGATGCAATAATGCTAAAACAGGAGGTGAACTTGATGACGAGCGATTCACCACGTACCACGCTCAACTTGTCTCTCAACAGCACCACCCGTCTATGTGCCAAACACTCCCCCCACAATTCCACGGCCACCACAATGGGGAAAAGCTCCAAGAAAACCAAATTCTTGATCAAACACGAATCCCTCCACTCATCTGGCCAGGCCTGAGCACACCACCGACCCTGGAAATAAGCGCCAAAACCATGGGCGCCAGAGGCATCGGTAAAAAGCTCCTGCCAATAAGTGCATCCGTTAAATTGCTCCAGAAAATCCCTCCATACCAACAAATCAGTTTTCAGCGGCCTTGACAAACAAAAATAATGATGCAGTGCCTTTTAACCCCGCAGTTGACAAAGACGATCGCCGGCAAAATGCTCTCCCCATTGGCATGACCTGACACGCGAAAGCCAAATGCCCCAACAGAGACTGGAGGTCAGACAAACGCAACTTCGAAACCGATCGAGCCCTGTCCACCAAACGCCTCAAAACCGAAAGCTCTCAGATGGTAAACGAAAAAACACATCTCCGTATCTATCTCAATCCCGATAAAAGATAGCCTCCTACAGGGACCCATCCGACTTCCCTTCCGCTATCGGAACCCCAAACTCCTCAGCAACCTCTTGAAAAACCTGAAGCAAATCGGTGCAGGACGTCAACTCCGCAGCACCCGCAAACAAGAAATCGTTCAAGTAATGGACCACAGAATTTGCGCCTGCACATTGACATACGACCCAATCAAGAAAGGATGCAAACGGTTCAAAATAGCAACATGACAAAGAACACCCCATTGGAAGGCAACGCTTGCAATAAAACTGCCCCTGAAAAGAACAACCAAGCAGATAACACTCTGGATGAATAGGGAGTAAACGGAAAGCCGCCTCTACGTCAGTTTTTGCTAATAAGCAGCCCGGGCCAGCCGTCCGAATCAAGTGCAATGCTTCATCAAATGAAGCATAACGCACATTACAATACTCTTTATCAATCCCATCATTGACCGATTTAACCTTATGGATATGAAAGGTGATGTATCAGGCGAAGCTTCCCCTCCTCCTCCTTCGGAACCACCCCAAGCAATGAAATCCTAAAATTGGATAATGGGAAATCCCGAAACGGACCAACCATTCTTCCCAACCTGACTTCCTGTTCCAACTTCTCCGTCACTACTGATTCATGTTGCCGTGCCGAAAAGCAAGTTACTAGCATAACTTGGAAAGTCCGAAACAAAATACGGAATAACAAAACCAAAAAAAACCATCTCGCAAGAAAAGCGCCGCCTGCCTATTTGAGTAACAATCTAGCCAAGGGAGCATCGCGACCAAATCCACGAGTAATTTCTCCCAACCTCGTCCATCCTGACAGGCTTAGGTGCTGTGACCTTTTCTTTCTTAAAACACCTAAAAGCTGTGTGATTTCCTGCACATGAAGATTCATGCCTGACATGGCAGGAAGCTGCCCAACGACAATGGGACTCCTTAAAGAGCCAGCAAAACAGCCTTTTCTCCCGACCGCCACAACTCCAGGAGCCTGAGCCGCAGCGCATCTGGAAAAGGGGGACAAAGGCCTGGCCGGCGTCATTAAAAAAAGCCATAAATTTGCATCCTGCACATCAAAACGTAGCCCTGGCCAAACTGCCAACTTTTGGCGGAACTGTTGATCGTAGCTAAACCAACAGGTACCCCATATAAGTGAATAAAGACATGCTACTTTGTGGAGGCGGAGCTGACTGTCGATGAGTGTGGTCGCACTTTGGATGTGCTCCTGAGATTTTGCCGTTTGTAAGCTGACCCGTGTGACCCGCTGTCGACTGCTGATTGTCTGCTGAAGGGGTATGTGCCTGGCACCCTGCTGATCTGACCCTGTGCCTTTTCGCTTCGTTTGGTGGACATTAGGGGTGCTCGCGTGGCTTTGGGCCTACTTTGAAACCTACTGCCGGTGGCCATTTTGGGAGTTGGCGCGCCTGACCTGGAGTGTGGTGCGGCCTCTACTCTGCTGCCTTCTCGCCCGACATCGAGGTTGACACTGGAGGTGATGCTTTGTCAGGCGGTGGATCCCTGCTGCAGGGCCGATTATGCCTCCCCTGATGTGGCCTTCCCCCTCCTCCCGGGACTCTGAGTGCCGCGCTGCAGCGGCTGGATAGCTATCTACACTCCCTGTCCTCCGACGATGATCGGCCGCTCACCCGGGGAGACCTGCGTGGTTTTCTGGAGGCTCTGCGGGGAGTTCCGGATGGAGCTCCGCGACTGGCGCTGTCCGCTGAGGTTGCAGTAGCGGATGAGCGGATTCCTGAAGACGCAGCCCTGGGACCTCGGCCTATGTTCGGCGCTGCTGGGACGCGGCCATCAGTCATCCCTGCGGAGACGAAGCTGCTGCCTTCGGCACAGCCAGGAGAGGCCCTGGTCGCCCCGATGGGGCCGAGAATCCAGGAGGCTGCGAGTGATATTCCGAGCGGCACACTTCCTTCAGATGGCAGGCCGCCGGAGGGGCGCCAGTTCCGGGCATGCTGGATGGATGGCGTTGGATGGGTATGGCGGTCGCTGGAATCGCTGCGAACACGGAGTGCATCGCTCTGAGGAGATTTGGAATGTTCCTGCTGGGTGCTGTCCCTGAGGGGGCTAAATGTCTTGTTTTTTTGCTGGACACTGGCTAACTCTTTATAGTAGGGCCCTGTCCTCCTCTCCTTAACGGCTACCGATCCTCGGCTGCATATCGTTCCCAATTTTTGACGGCACCCCTCACCATGATGACATCCCCCTCCCGTAGGGACCTTGCTTAGTCCACCCTTTATGACCTGCACTCCCCACTTTGCTGGCTGCCCTGTTAGTCCCTTCTGAGATGACCCCCCACTTAGCCTATTCAGAGACACTTTTTGAGGACACCCCTCCCCCTCTGGACACTCTTTTGCGGACCTTGTCTTACAGAGAGGTGGTTCTGTGTTCGCGCTTGTTCCCCCCCTTCTTTTTTTTTTTTTTTTTTTTTGTATGGGACACTGGGTAGGTCTGGGCGAGCCATTAGAGTGGGTACCATGGCTCTGACCGCTCCTTCTGGCCCCAGATCACCCAGCCATGTGGCCTCTCCCATGGCCTCTAGTTACCTGCGGGATTTCTGGAGCGAGCCAGGGATGCCACCTTTCACGGGCAGTCCCCATCCTTTTTTTTTTTTTTTTTTTTTTTTAAATTATCTTTGCCTACACAGATTCCCTACCTGCTGTTGGCCCGCTGATTCCACCACCTCTCTGATAATGCTGACGTATGCCTATTTGAGTGTCCCTATTTGTTCCCTTGTTGAATACTGTTCTATGCTTTCTATGTCTATTATATTGATGACTTGTTGCAAAATAAAAAAATTTGAAATACAAAAAAAAAAAAAAAAAAAAAAAAAAAAAGACATGCTACTTTCAGGGAAGCGCTCACACATGATAGCACTAAAGAATAAAAAACCCTGCAACCAATTTCCGAAAGTCTTCGTCAATTCCTTCTTATCCTTGTCATCTCTCCTGTCGGTAGAGAACTCAATTCTCCTCGGCTTATCAATTGTCTCCCTATCCGGCGAAAGCAAAGATGGAACATCTACTTACTCATCCTTCCAAATCTTGTCCTTTAAATCTCCAGCCACATTAAAACCCAGTGGAGACAACTCACAAGCTGAAGAGGCAGTAACACCCACACCGGCCACTGGCACTGAACAAATACCCCCAGGCTCAACCACTCGTGTCCCTACTCCCGTTACTGATTGTGCCACCCCAGAAACCCCCCCCCCGACGCGCCCACAGCTTTCGAATGCCCCATATCCTGAGCTACTGACCCATCCTGCCAGTGCCGAAAAACATGTGCCAAAAAAACCCAACGAAACCTTCCGGTAAGACACCCAGACCACCAACACCCGCAGCACCACTACCCTGTACTGACAAAACCCCGCTGCGTAAATCCTACTCACGTGCATTGAGCAGCCGTGAAGGATCCTGCCGTTCCATCGCAGCAGCTCGTCCTCGTTCCAGATGCACATCCCCAGCAGAAGCCCTCACCACCTCCAGCGAGTCCTGACCAGGCCGACCCGAACCAGCCAACTCCCGAAGTACCCAGACCATCCGCCAAACCATCTCGAGCCAAGCAGTCACCTCCAAAACTGCCAGCCACAAACTGCTCCTCCTGCCTCTGTTTCCGTTCATCAGACAGCCGATCCGCTGACAACTGGGCATCAGCAGACCTCCTAGAAATGCTGGCCGGCACCACAGCCACCCTCTCCACCGTTCTGATGTCCCTTACATCCTGTGACCCACTTCCAGAAACTGTTCCCGGCTGAAACCCAGATTCCGACTGGGTGCCGCCATCCTATGGGCGAGGCCGTCGTCTGATTCCGACACCATGTGCTTAGCTGGGTGGGGCAAAGACGCGGGCTTCACCGCGCACGCAGGCCTACTTGGCTTGCGCACTTCTCCCTCAGCCAGAAGGGAAGGCGAAAAGCGCGGGCTCAGGCACCACCGAACCTTCCACAGAATGGGCATCCGCATCCCCTGGAAAGCTCCTGGATGTAGATGCCACTGGCTCACTCCCATAAGGAGCCCTAGGGCTGAAACAACTAATCGATTAATCGACAACTAATCAATAATGGAAATAGTTGACAACTATTTTAATCATCGATTAATCGGCTGTCGCTTAATTGTCCTGTGCGCAGCACACACTGTTTAAGAGTCAGACTGAGTTAAACGTAAATAACCTCAGCTTCGGAGCGGATTGGAGAAGACGCGCCGCTGCTTTACTCGGTATGCTTTAGTTCTAGGGTTATGTCAGACACTTTTTATTCCATTTACAACAGTAGCAGAACTATAACACAAACCATAGGATACTGCCACTGGGTGAAGGAGCTGTATGCCTGGTATTTTTTCCTTACTTGAAGCTGGAGTCCTGTGCCACCACCCCACCCTCCCTGCCACACTCTCTTCGGTCGGGAACTGCCATTCCCTCCCTTTGGACTGGTCCCTTTCCCCAAACTCACTCCCACACTCAGATCCGGTCTTTTGTCCATACCCATTCCCTCTCACACTCAGGTCAAGTCACTTGAGCAAAGTCACTCCCTTCCACCTCCAGTCCCTCCTCCCACTCAGTTTGTTAACGAAATTATTTAAAAGGGATGCTCTACGCACCCTGACCACTTTAGGTTATTAACCCCGATTTCATGCTGATGACATCGTCCATGACCAAGTGCTTGTAGCCACATTCAAGAGTGAAAAAGCTGTGTTTACAGCTAAACGCGTTGAGCGTAATTTCCGGTTCCACTTTTTATCTAGTCATTGTTGTAGTTGTATGGGTGTCGTCCCAATTAGGAGGATTGGCTGTTATCCGTACTAGCTAGCTGGGTAACGTAGGCGGCTCGAACCGCCGAGGTTAGCACAGGGTTGTGTTGTACGTACGAGGAATTCCTCATTTTTATCCATCGCTAACCCCTGCCTACTCCCTACTCCTCATATGATTGAGGTACACTCCTCATCAAGGATACTACCTCATGGCTGTATGTACACCAGCACCATAGGGAATATGATATCCAACTTTTGAAGGTCCTAATACGACTAATCCATCCATATGCCTTATTCCTGGCTTTCCTTATAATTTCCAAGAACACTGCTTTATCCTAACCCTAAATCCTATATGTGTGCTGGTAATATTATTTGACTCCCCCCTCTGTATTTGTCCTTCACTATTCAATTTATAGGTGTGTTAGGTTGGAGTTTTATTGATATAAACCATTAAAGGTTATTTTTTAAATGATACTTTTATTGCCGTTGGTTGGTATACTGATCTCTTTCCTTGAAGACGGAGAAGGAGGGGAGAAGCTAGTGGGGCAAGGGGAGTAGAGGAAAATCTGGGTAGAAGATGCGAGACCAGGGTAGATAAACCAGAGAAAAAGGAGAGCTGGTGGGGAGTCAAATGGAGGCGAAAAAAATAATTTTATATAAAATTTTAAAGCTTTTTTTTTTTTTTTTTTTTAATAGGGTTACAATTTATGGAAATGAACCGCCAAGGGGTACTCGGGTAAAAAAAAGGTTGGGAGCCACAGCACTAGAGCATCATGAGCTGGCCGTAGACGCTTATTAACCTTTATGTTGCCCTATAACTGGCTTTGCCACCTCCAATTCTAAAGTGATATTAGCTAAATGGTTAAACTTATATAGTTACATAGGCTGAAAAAAGACATGCGTCCATTGGGTTCAGGCTTTCACACATGACCTACTGCTGTTGATCCAAAAGAGCTGTTGATCCAAAAGAAGGCAAAAAAAATAAAGTCTGAAGCGCACGCCAATAAGCAACATACTAGGGGGAAAAAATCCTTCTTGACCCCAGAATGGCAGTCAGATTTCTCCTTGGATCAAGAAGCTTACCCACATATTAAATATTATAGCCCTTAATATTATGTTTTTGCAGGAAGTCATCCAGTCGTTGTTTAAATGTCTGTACAGTCTGACCCAACCACCTCAACAGGCAGAGAATTCCATAGCTTTATTGTTCTCACTAATATCACCCTTCCTATGCTTTAGGCTGAATTTCCTTTCTTCCAGTCTAAGGCTGGGGTCAGACCAGCGCACTTTTAACGTGCGTTCTGGCGCACATAATCACGGCCGCACTAGCAGCAAATGACGGGCAATGACAGCCAATATACGAAGTACGGTCGCACGAAAGTCCGGCCGCGCAACGCAAGTGGAAAATGAACGCATTTTTTTGAGAACGCAGAACCGCTAGTACGGACGTACAGAGTGCGCTGCAGCGGCATAGCTGTGTGTGTGTGTGTGAGTGTGATTTGGAGACGTCAGACCCTGCTCGTGTCCGGCCAACATAACGTCCAGACGCAAAAAGTTTCCTGGTTTGGATCCGTAAAACATCATGCACGAAAATGCGCATCGTATGACCGTTTTCGCCTATTCCGTGAAAAAATACGTCAATGCGTTCGGACGCACTTTTTTACGTTCGCGTGTAAAAATGCTTTCGTTTGACCCTAGCCTAAATGGATGACTTTGTTTCCTGTGTATAGTCCTATTAATGAATAGGTTTCCAGACAATGGTTTATAATGGCCCCATATAAATTTATCAGATCCCCTCTAAGGCGCCGTCTCTCTAAACTAAACTGGTATAAACTTGTTAGCCTTTTCTCATAACTTAAATCTTTCATTCCCCTTATTAATTTAGTTGTCCTTCTCTGCACTTTTTCTAGCGCTATAATATCCTTTCTCAAGACTGGTGCCCAAAATTGCACGACATCGTCAAGGTGCGGTCTTACCATTGATTTATAAAGAGGCAAAATTTATGCTTTCATCCCAAGAGTGAATTCCCCTTTTAATGCATGCCAATATCTTGCATGCCTTGGCGACGTTTTTTTTGACATTGCGCTGTTACCTAGTTTGAAGTCTATGATTATTCCCAAATCCTTCTCCTGCTTTGATTTCCCTAATTTTGTACCATTTAGGGTATAAGTTGCTTGTGTGTCCTTCACTCCAAAGTGCATAACTTTGCATTTATCTACATTAAATTTTATCTGCCATTTAAGTGCCCAGTACCCCAAATAATCTAAATCCCTCTGCAGCGAAGTAACATCCTGCTCACGTTGTTTTACTTTTCCTTTTCCTAGTTTTGTGCTATCTGCAAACACTGATACATGACTTTCATTGCCTATTTCAAGGTCCTTTATAAATAAATTTAATAGAATTGGTCCTATAATAGACCCCTGAAGGACACCACTTACCACTGATGTCCATCTTGAAAATTTACCATTTGTGACCACTCTCTGTACCCAATCTTTTAAGCCTGTGTCAGACGAACTCAGCGATCACGTCCGTGTTGCCGCACATTTTAACATCCGTCATAGCATAAAATTCTGATCAATAGAGACCCACACACGAAGTGCGTCCGCACAACGCACATGGCACCGGATGAAATTTAGGCAAGAACATCAAACCGCTAGGACGGACGCACAGAGGGCACCACATCTGCAAAGCTTTGTGTGGGAGTGATGGAACGTAGTCAGACGGACTGCATTTTTGACATCCAGCATTTTTGACGGACAAAATGTTTTTTCAGATCGTGTATCAATTTTTTTCATTTTACATCAGTCAAAAAAAGTCCAAAAAAAAAAAACTGACCATGTGGTGTCTACAGTATCATCAGTCAGAAAGTAAGTTGTGCACGAACGCAGTGTGCTCAGAATGCGTTCGTCTGACATTAGCCTTAGCCAGTGTTCTATCCAAGAGCAAGTATTTTCATCTAGACCAATTATTCTTAATTTAAATAGTAACCTCTTGTGTGGAACGGTGTCAAACTTTGGCAAAATGCAAGTAAATCACACATACACTGCGACCCCCTGATCTGTACTGACGCCTTCTTAGAATGCAATTAGGTTAGTCTGACATGATCTGTGTTTCATAAAACCATGCTGATTTTGCGAATTACATTATCCCTCCCAATAAATTCCTGAATGTTATCCCTTAGTAACCCCTCAAATACTTTCCCAGCCACAGATGTTAAACTCACAAGTCTATAATTCACATTAGGGATAGACCAATATAATTTTTTCAGGGGCGATACCGATTATCGGCAGCTTTACTGGCCGATTATTTGATGCCGATATTCCGTAAATTTAAAGTTGTGAAAAAAAAGCACAAATCTGACTTTATTACATTCTTCGCGCAAACGTTAATGCGTTTTTGCGCACGCGTTAACGCGATGGGCAAAACCCTTTGCGCCGAACGTCGTATTACAATGTCAGCGCAAAAATGCACGTTACCGTCTACCGCGGGTGAACCTGCGCGAACGCTGCACGAGAAGTTGTGTGTGCATTTATTATTGCTGCAGCATATATACTCAAGTTTTTGCGCCTGTCAAAATAAATCTAACGTGAGATAATTGTGGTTCTTAATTTGGATTGGCTGAATCGCGTGAAAAAACAGTCCGCACACCGATTTCTGCACGCAACGTTAAATGCGTGTGCGTCTTTTTTACACGCGTTATTTTTTGACGGATGAAATGATGCGCGTGGATTGTAATACCAGTGTTAATTTAAGCGCGTTAACGTTTAACGCTTTACGCAAAAATTCACGCGTTTACCGTTCGTTTTTGCGCGAAGAATGTAATCGGGCCCAATGTGTTTAACATTTAAACATTGTACCACATCCACTTCATTTATTCAATTTAACCCCTTCCCGACCGCTGACGTACCCTGTACGTCCTGTGTTCGGGTCTCCCTTAGACCCGATGACGTACAGGGTACGTCAGCGGCGCCAAATCCCCCTCCCGCCCGATACTCACCTCCCTCGTCGGATCCCACGCCGATCTGACAGGGAGGAAGCCTGCCCATGTGATTTACATGGGCAGGCGAGGCTGATGACGTCGCCACGCTGCGTGGTGACGTCATCAGAAGGTGCCCCCATGTGTTTCAATGGAGGGGAGGGGGGGCTCCTTCGGAGCCCTCTATCTCCCCAACCATTGAAGCTAGGGAGATGCCGTTTGCACCGCTGGAGAGGGGAGAGCCTCCCCTTTCCAGCGGTGTATGGCATTAACCATTTCGCCGCCGGATCACGTTGCGGCGCCAATTGGCGCCAAAACGCGATTCGAACCTGGAGGGGGGCTGACATCTTGGATGTCAGCCAAGCCTCCAGGTCCCCCCCACCCACTGACAACCTCACCATATGTGTGAGGATGTCAGTGGGCCAGTTAACCCTCTAGCTGCCATGTAGAGATAAGGGGATCCTAAGGATCCCTTTATCTCCCGATCCATGGCAGCTAGATGGTCATATTTGCCATCATTTGAAAGGCCTGATTATGGCCTTTCAAATGATACCAAACATGACCAGGTTTGGTTTTAAAAAAAAATGTAAAAAAAAAATTAAATAAAAAAAAATAATAAAAAAATTAAATAAAATAAAAAAATGTTTTTTTTTTTAAAGTTTTTTTGTCTGGGGGGAGTTTAATTAAATAGGACCTAGGCTGTCATCTAAAAATAATTAGCACAAAATGGTCAGAATGAGCGCAGCGCACATAGGTGAACTGGCTCAGCAGTGAAAGGGTTAAAAGGTAAAAACATGTAAAAATTGGGTATTTCTATTCTCGGGATAAAATTTGGAAACTATTTAGCCGGGGTCTTTATTGGTGGTTCCAAGTGGCGCAGGCTCTTAAGTGAGCAGTCAGTAGAATAGTGTAATGATCTTAATTTGGTCAGATAGGACCTAAGTGCAACAATGCTTAATGCATAATTGTCAACAATGCTTGATATATAGTGCAATATCAGAGAATCTAATGATGTGAACAAAATGCCTAATGGGTTTTAATATAACCGCGTATAGGACAGATAGTGCCTTCTACTGGAGGGTGAAGGAATAACAATTTTGTTCTTGCAAAAGACGTATGGAGCACTTATATAAGGTACATGAGATATATATAAAGTGCATAAAAAGTGCATAAAAAAGTGCATAAGTGCAAAAAATACTAGGTTCTTGACAGGGTTATAACCCAGAATTTTCGAGTGGGAGGAGAGTTCAGTTCAGACTGTATGCAATATGGAGAAGATATCCGCTGGGGTAATCCGGAGGTTATAGATGTCGTACCTTAGAGGTGTTCTTGGAGGAACTCAACAGGAACGAAAGGGGTATTGTATTAACTACCACCTGGAGCCATGAACGGATCAACTTTTTGGATTTAAGCATTTTCATCGAGGATGGTAAAATTAAAACTGAGACATTCTTCAAGAAAGTGGATGTCAATAGTTTCATTGAAACTACAAGCTGTCATCTCCCACAATGGCTCGATGGAATACCAAAAAGCCAATTCCTGAGAGTAAGACGCAACTGCACGGATTTGGACGCCTATGATATTCAGTCAGACAAATTAAGAACAGATTTTCTAGAAAAAGGCTATGATCAAGATAAGCTTGAATACACTAGGAATGAAGTCAGAAGTATAGAGCGTGCCAATCTACTGAAGGTAAAACCCAAGATACAAACCCAATTTGCAGCAGATGTACCCTTCATATTCTCGTACAACGCCCAGAATCAACCCATTAGGAAATTAATAAAGAAATACTGGCCGATATTAAGAAAAGATCCACTTCTAAAAGAGATCCTACCCGAAAAACCTAGGATGATCTGCAGAGGAGCTGGTAACCTGAAAATGAAAATAGCGCAGAAACATACTAAGAAGACCCCTTTAAGCAGCAATCACTATGGCATACAGAACGGTTTCCACCAGTGTGGAAATTGTCTCAATTGCCGTAATACCAGAAGTAAGAAACAAATCATAACACAAATAGACGGGAAAACAGGGCCTATAAAGATAAAAGATGTCATTACCTGTTTTACCAAGAACGTGATATACTTGCTGACCTGTCCATGCGGCTTGAGATACGTAGGAAGAACAACTAGAGCTCTGAGTGTACGCATCCAAGAGCATATCAGGAGCATTCGGAACGGGAACGAAAAACACAGCGTCCCGCTACACTTCAAGAATATACACAACATGAATCCAGAAGGGCTATCTTTTATAGGGATTAAGAAAGTCGAGATACCATGGAGAGGTGGTAATTTCGATAAGACCATTGGAAAGGAAGAAATGAATTGGATCTTCAATCTGGGTACCCTCCAACCATATGGACTAAATGCTGACTTCGAATTATGCCACTTCCTCGACTAATCACCGACCAATCCCTGCCTACATATTCGCTTCATGGGTTACCACTCACCTCACATTTCGACAGTATATCGCGCAATGCATACGTGCATTGCATCTACCCTAATATATATTTTATATATATGTATTCCCTCCAGTATTATGTTGCAATTTGCAATCACCTTTAAGTTTTTCTTATCCATTTATTTTATTGTTTTTTATTGTATTTTATTCCATTGTATTTTTTACTGTATTTATTCTCACTGTACTTTTTTATCTACATTTTACTGAATCCACTATGCCTCTGTGACCTCCCATCGAGACCCATGATATTGGGTATTTCGCAATCTGTATACCCTTATTTTCGCATAATATCTGTATTATGCCTTTTATTTTATTGTGCTTATAATCTGCTTTAGCCATGTGCCTTATCATCACTATTATTTTAATCATTTGCCTTATTTGCACTCATGTTCATGTTTTATACCCCTATTTTATTCTACCCCAATGTGTTTTTAATTTGTTTTAACAACGTGCTCCATCATTCTTATTTTTTATCCATTTTGTCCCATGTTTATGTAATTGCATGGTAATTAGGCTCCTCTGCCATAAGTTTGCTGCTAGTGCCTATGGACATTCCTTGCAGGATTAGTCTCAACTCACTGCCGCATTTTTCTCCCTCCACACCGGACAATCCGCCGTGTGGAACGCAGAGTATCGGCCGGTGGAACGCATATCCAAAATGGCCGCCGCGCAAAACGTAATGACGCGACACGCATCACGTGACCGCATCTACCGCGGAACCCGGAAGTAACTCCGGGAATTCACCCAACATGGATTCTATATAAACAGACACATGTGGAGTGTCTTGTATTCCCTCTTTCTTGCACTTTTTGCACTCTTTGCACCTTGAGCTGAAGAAGGCTACAGTGGATAGCCGAAACGCGTACTCTGTGTAACCCCCTTTATTCTCCCTTTTTATCTGTAATCCCCTGCTAATAAATTTATTTTATTTGGACCACCATCCATCTCCTTTTTTATTTACTTGCATTTGACACCTGGAGCCCTAGCTGTATCTCAGGCTACAAGCACCCAGCCTACTTCCTCTCCTTTACTCACAAGGAAACCATCCACTGGAGAACAGGAGACCACCCGCTGCAGAAAGAGGTGTAGGTACCCACCATAGCCGTACCACTTGCCCGCAAGCTGAGCCTGTTACTCTAGGCTCCATCATCGGTGAGTTTGCCATCTCTACCTCTATTTTGTATTTATCTCAGCAACAGTTGCATATTGCGCTATGAGGATTTTTTCCCTTTTATACCTGAGATAACCGTGTAAACCAGCAAAGAAGAAAAACGGAGGGTTACCCAGGAACAACCCTAAAGAAGGGCAGAGGCCACCCTCAATTAGGCCCAAGGCGTTCCACACCAGAGCCGGTATCAAGGCTCTGCACACTGTAAGTGTCCCTTTGTCATTACCAACCCGATCGATTACCAAACCATATTGCGCAATCCCCTTTTTTTCTGTCTTCCCCTTCCTTCCTCCCTGATTTTGGGAATTGGAAGCACATATAGGACCTAGGTGAGGACCGGACCTTAGGACGACATCTATAACCTCCGGATTACCCCAGCGGATATCTTCTCCATATTGCATACAGTCTGAACTGAACTCTCCTCCCACTCGAAAATTCTGGGTTATAACCCTGTCAAGAACCTAGTATTTTTTGCACTTATGCACTTTTTATGCACTTTTTATGCACTTTATATATATCTCATGTACCTTATATAAGTGCTCCATACGTCTTTTGCAAGAACAAAATTGTTATTCCTTCACCCTCCAGTAGAAGGCACTATCTGTCCTATACGCGGTTATATTAAAACCCATTAGGCATTTTGTTCACATCATTAGATTCTCTGATATTGCACTATATATCAAGCATTGTTGACAATTATGCATTAAGCATTGTTGCACTTAGGTCCTATCTGACCAAATTAAGATCATTACACTATTCTACTGACTGCTCACTTAAGAGCCTGCGCCACTTGGACCCCCCCCCCGTCTCTGTTCTAGTATTTTGCACATTCTTGTCGAGGTTTTGTGTCATAATCCTTGTTGGCTGCATAACATAAATCATATCACCCCACACAATTTATCAGCGCCTCCACTGAACCTCCACTTCACATCTTTATTGGTGGTTATAGCTTTAGGGGATTAAATTACGAAAAAGTGTGTTTTTACCATTTTTTTCATCATATTTCATATTTTTTTT
Organism: Leptobrachium leishanense; assembly: GCA_009667805.1. Classification (NCBI taxonomy): domain Eukaryota; kingdom Metazoa; phylum Chordata; class Amphibia; order Anura; family Megophryidae; genus Leptobrachium; species Leptobrachium leishanense. The sequence goes on along the minus strand of CM019065.1, from coordinate 264,889,024 downwards.
TATATTAAATTATTGGATATGATGGAAATAATGGTATTTCTAGAAAGTCCATTTAATGGCGGGAAAAAGGGTGTATAATATGTGTGGGTTGAATAAACGAGTAAGAGGAAAATTTGATCTAAACACGAGCAGCGCAGAAACGTAAAAACAGCAGCGGTCACTAAAGGACGGATTTGTGTAAAACCGCCCGGTCACTAAGGGGTTAATAAGATTTTTTTTTATTTAAGCTTTTTTATTTTTACAATCAGACGGTGTCTTTGTCTTTCTGAAAGATCCCTCATATGACCCTGTATGTAAGGGGGGGGGGGTTCAGCAACATTGGTCCTCTAAGGGTTATATTAGAAAGTTGGTGCTAACTTAACCAGAGCTGTCGTAAACTAAACCCCATAGACTATAATGGCTCTGGTAAGTTTAAACGCGCTCTGGTTAAGTTAGGTTAGCACTGACTTTGTAACATTGCCCCCATGTTTTGGAATGACATCTGCCATGATGCTCAGCTTCTCATTAGGTTCTTGGAGCTGCATGGGAAATGCAGTTCCAAAACATCTGGAGGGCCCAGGTTACTGACCCCTGCTGTAGGAAATAGACCCTGCATCTCTTGTATAGGGAATTCCCTGCAGATGGGATGGAAGCCCCATTTCTGTTGCCGTCACGCTCATGCGCAATACGGTCAGTGAGCACGGGTCATTCTTCAGAGAGGGCTGACAGCCTGATGGGGGATAAGCCCCGGATTCACACAGTTCTGTGGGATCTTGCGTGTCGCAGCTGCAGTGAAACAACTTGTCCAACTATCGGCAAATAATCTGCCGATAATTGGTAAAACCGATATATCGTTCTATCCCTAATTCACATGTATACATTTAGATCCTAGGGACATCAGTTTTTCTCCAATCCTCTGGTATGATTCCTGAAAGAAAAAAATATTGACACCTTAAGAACAGCGGTTTACATATTTCAACACATAGCTCCCTCAGTACTCGCGTGTGAATTCCATCCGGCCCTGGGGCTTTGTGCACATACACTTTTAGTTGCTGCAAAAACATTTCTTGAGTCAACCAATCACATTTTATCCGTGTTTTTTATTTAAATTTTTTATTTTGTATGAGAGGTCATAATTTAACCGTAAGAGAAAGGAGGGGGGCGTGAGGATCCTGATGACGAGCAACAGCACTAATGGCCTGCTCTACGGTGGGTGCCCGCTCAGGTCTCACAAGGTTTTAGCTTGCTTGTGGCATTACAGGGATGAATGCTTCATATGCAAATCAGAGACAAAAGGGAGGGGCAGCGAGGTGCGCAAGACAAGGGGGGATTTCTTATCAAAAACAAGTCCTCAAGCAAGTCTTCAGGTAAACGGCATATGACAAAGCAAAACAAAAGGCATCAGAGTACACCATAGCGTCAAAAAATAAAAAGAGGGGGGGGGAAATCAAACGTCCGCAGTGGAAGCTGCAAAAAGCATCCTCAAAAAACGCACAGCTGGGGGGAGGGACAAAAATTAGTCAGCGGGAGGAGGGTCATATCAAAAAGTAGAGATCGGCAACGGAGGGGTAACATAACAGAACAAGGCCGCGTCAGCTCGTGTCCATCATACTGATGCCACTCCTGGAGAGTGCGGCAGACTGATAACCAGCAAGCCAGCTCCACCACAACTCGGGCTACTTCTCCTGGACCAGGCAAGCGCTGCTGCTCTTCGACGCACGTCCCCCGATAATCTCATGCTGTCCCGACTCAGACGGCGCAGGGGGAGAGACGGTGAATCGCATTGAATCCTCCTCCACTCTGACAGATCCGTCAGCCAGCTGCTCTGCTGCGGCACGCGGGTCCGGAGTCCCACCGTGGCCGAGCCACTGGGCATCGCTTCGATCGGGTTCTTCAACTCCCTCCAGTGCTCCTTCGGACATAGCTCCACTCGGGGCACTCATGACTCTGTAGCTCCTCAGGACTTCCGTGAAGCGCCGTAAGACGCCTCGCGTCAGTGGGCACTCATCCTCTCCCTCCTCCATCAAAAGGCGGTCGATGTGTGAGAACGCTGCCTCCAGGCCGAGCATTGGGAAATGCAAAGGGACATCAGTTTGCTTCCGCAAGGTCGCTCCACCCTCCCCCAATCAGAACGTCTGCAGCAGCCGGGAGATGGGTATTGGTTCTTATCAATGATTTGCATGTCTCCAGTTACAATTTTCTCTGAAGATCAAGATAAGGCAGAAAGTTTTGAATGATAAATACTAAAGAAAAATAATCCGTTAATACCCCTGACTCAGTGAAATTTTCTAGTTTAGCTCATCTAATCACTTTTTTCCATTCTTTATTGGCTTCCTTATATGCTTTATAGGATGCCTCCAATTTTAAAAGCTTTAAATGCCGCCTTTTTATTAGGGATGTACTGATACTAGTATCGGTGCCGATACTTGGTACTCGTGCAAATGGCCCGATACACCCCCCCCCCCCGATACCGGAAGCTAGCGCTGGGCCGGCTTGCCAGTATCCGCGGGGCTGGGGAAGCTGGCCGCGTGCAGGAAAAGCATGCGGCCAGCGTTCCCCTCTGGCGGGCTGCAATACTCGCCCCTTCCGAAGGTCCGATCGCACGACTGTGGCGTGATCACGTGGCCGCCGGGCGCTTCTGTGACACTGCCTCTCGGCTGGAGGCAGCGCCACAGAGGCGCCCAGCGGCTACATGATTGCACCACAGCCGTGCGATCGGACCTTCGGAAGGGATGAGTCTTGCAGCCTGCCGGAAGGGAACTCTCAGGTTCCCCAGGTCCGTGAGAGCCAGGGGCAAAATCCATGTGAGCTGGGGGCAATCTCCATGTGAGCTGGGGGCATTCTGTGTATATATACAGTTGCAAGAAAAAGTATGTGAACCCTTTGGGATTACGTGGAGTTTTTCATGAATTGGTCATAAAATGTGCTCAGATCTTCATCGAAGTCACAACAATTTGAAAAACACAGTCTGCTTAAAATAATACAACACAAACATATGTTTTCATGTGTTTATTGAACATAACCTGTAAACCTTCACAGTGCAGGGTGGAAAAAGTATGTGAACCCCTAGCCTAATGACTTCTCCAAGAGCTAATTGGAGCCAGGAGTGAGCCAACCTTGAGTCCAATCAGTGTGATATTATTGGATGTGTTGCCCTTTAAAAACACACACCAGTTTTGGGTTTATTGGTTTCAAGAAGCACTGCCTGATGTGAACCATGCCTCGCAGAAAAGAGCTCTAGGGAGACCTACAATCAAGAATTGTTGACTTGCGTGAAGCTGGAAAGGTTACAAAAGTATCTCCAAAAGCCTTGATGTTCATGTGTCCACGGTAAGACAGCCGGTCTACAAATGGAGAAAGTTCAGCACTGTTGCTACTCTCCCTAGGCGTGGTCGTCCTGTAAAGATGACTGCAAGAGCACAGCGCAGAATGCTTAATGAGGTAAAGCAGAATCCTAGAGTGTCAGCTAAAGACTTACAGAAATCTCTGGCACATGCTAACATTTTTGTTGACACCTCTACAATAAGGAAAACCTTAAACAAGAATGGAGTACATGGGAGGACACCACGGAGGAAGCCATTGCTGTCCAAAAAGAATATTGCAGCACGTTTGAAGTTTGCAAAAGAGCACTTGGATGTTCCAGAGCACTACTGGCAAAATATTCTGTGGACAGATGAAACCAAAATGGAGTTGTTTGGAAAAAACACACAACACTATGTGGAGAAAAAAAAGGCACAGCACACCAACATGAAAACCTCATCCCCACTGTAAAACATGGTGGAGGGAGCATCATGGTTTGGGGCTGCTTTGCTGCCTCAGAGCCTGGACGGATTGTTGTCATTGATGATAAACTCTGGAATTCATTTTTCCAAGACATTTTGCAGGAAAACGTAAGACCATCTGTCCGCCAACTGAAGCTCTTCAGAGGGTGGGTGATGCAACAGGACAATGACCCAAAGCATACAAGTAATTCAACAAAAGAATGGCTTCAACAAAACAAAATACGCCTTCTGGAGTGGCCCAGTCAGAGTCCTGACCTCATCTTGATTGAAATGCTGTGGCATGACCTTAAGAGAGCGGTTCACACCAGACATCCCAAGAATATTGCTACACTGAAACAGTTTTGTGAAGAGGAGTGGTCCAAAACTACTCCAGATCGTTGTGCAGGTCTGATCTGCAACTACAGGAAACATTTGGTTGAGGTTATTGCTGCCAAAGGAGGGTCAACCAGTTAAGTCCAAAAAGGTTCACATACTTTTTCCACCCTGCACTGTGAATGTTTACATGTTCTGTTCAATAAAAACATGAAAACATATAATGTTTGTGTTGGATTATTTTAAGCAGACTGTGTTTTTAAAATTGTTGTGACTTAGATGAAGATCAGAGCACATTTTATGACCAATTCATTCAAAACTCCACATAATCCCAAAGGGTTCACATACTTTTTCTTGCAACTGTATATGTCGGGGGGGGGTTATGTACATGTGAGCTGGGGGCATTTTTATGAGGTCTGTTCTTATTGGAAAGCTGTCACATGACATAACATAAAAGTATCGTTACTCGTACTTGGTCTTAAAGTGGTATCGGTGCATCCCTACTTTTTATATTTGATTTCCTTAGCGTCCTACTGAGCCACATTAGTTTCAGTCTTTCTTTTATATTTATTACCCAGTGGAATATATTGGGACTTGATAGTTTAAAGATATTTCACTTATCCTCCGTTTTTCCTGTAAGAGTTTCTGCCGGTCAACGACATTGAGAGCTTCCTTTTAATTTAATAAAGTTGGCCTTTTAGCATGTTTTAGCATGCCCCCTATAAATGTGCTTTTTTTGAGTTTATTTCAAAAGACACCATATTATGGAAACTGTTTTCCAACTGCTCCCTTACTTGAATATTTGAGAAAAGATCTGCATTGTTTGTTATAACCAGACCCAGACAGGTATCCTTTCTAGTTGGTGCTTCTACCAGCTGCGTCATGAAGGTATCGTTTAACAAGTTCTAAAACTGGATTCTCTTCACTGAATTACTAGACCACTATTCCAATTAATATCCGGGTAATTATCAGGGCTGCACATCTTCACTGGTCTCACGATTCAATTACGATTATCCAGTCAACCATTCGATTCGAACCGCTTCGTTGCAAATTCGAAAACTGTCACGGGAGGCTCTTTTTTTGGATATGTTAAGTCTTTGGTTGATGCCACAGTTGCAGGACGGCAGTGACCACTTCATTCTCCAATTGGATGGTGCAGAACCACACTTGTTAGGCGACGTGCAAGATTATCTCAATGAACATCTTCCTCACTGATGGATTGGATGAGCCGCAGACTACAGCATGTGGCAATATGTAAAGGACAAGGTATTCGCCGCACCTCTTCTTGTTGATCTAGCAAAGCTGAAGCAGTCACTATTGCTGCACTTGATTCAGATATCTTCCCTAACGTTTGGGCGGAAATGGATTACTGGCTCGATAAGTGTTGAGACTAAGGGTGCACACATAGAGCATCTGTGACTGTCTCAAAAAGAAAAAAACTTGAAACATTCCCCTACCTACACTTATTTTATGTTATCTGTAACATATCTTACACTGTTCTTGTTTTTTTATGAATCACCCTGTGTTATGGCCGAGTCTGCCAAAAAAAGTTATATTACTTGCCTGGGTTCTTCAGTAAAACATGACTTCAAATCACATTTCTAAACCTGATGAGCACAAAAGCGTATAAATGAGCTACGCACACACAGAGGTGAAATGGTTTAGCAGTGAAGGGGTTAAGATCTAGGTGTTGGAACAAACCCCCCCCCCCCCACGGAATTATTCAGATGTGGGAAGTAGAAGGTGAAACCTCTCAATATTATGTGCCAAAAACATTGTATATGAAAATAAGTTTTTTTTCTCTATTGCGAAGTTCAATATGATATTAAGAAAAAACACCGGAACCCATATCCATCATTTCTATATAAATAAAGATAAGGATAAGGACACCTTTTGTTCTTTAGCACCAACATTTAAACACCATGAATCTGAATATTTGACAGTTGATGGGCTCCTGTCTCCTGGGTTAATGTTCAGAGCAGATGTTGTTGAATCTCACTCCTACAGGTCTGGAAAATCAAGACTGTCTGACAGAAACAAGGGCTGTTTGTATATACAGGGCCGGATTTGCACCTCAGGAGCCTGTAGGGACAGAAATGCGGAGCGCCCGTACCCCACCCAAAACTGAAACTTTTTCTCTGTGCTCAAATCAAAAGAAGAGGCAGAAATAGTTGCAGTTACAAGTATTTATAAAACGTCAACAAATTCCTTAGTGCTGTACAATGGGAGAAACAGAATAACAAATATACATATGTTACTCACACGGAACAGAAGGAAGAAGGACCCTGCTCTAGAGCTTACAATCTATTTGAAGTAGCGGGTTTGCTTGAGGACTGAATGTGAAGATGGAGCAAGAAATGTGCACTGGGGAATCATGGAGTGAGCTGATAGACTTCTCTATAGTAATGCGTTTTCAGAGACTTCTTGAAGGACTGGAGAGACGGGAGAGTCTGTTGCGGGGAGGGAGTTCCATAGATAGGGTGCAGCTCGGGAGAAGTCTTGAAGCCGGGAGTTGTGGGTGCGAGTACGAGGAGCTGATTGCTCAGCCAATGATCTGATGCTATGTGGTCGGGACAGGATGTACCTGTTAATAAGGGAGATGTAGGCAGCAGCGCGGTTATGGAGAGCTTTGTATGTGGGCACCAGTATAATGAATTGGATTCTAAAGGAAACAGGATCCAGTGTAGAGATTGACAGAGAGGTGAGGTGTAGGAGTCTGGCCTAGGTGTTCATTACAGACTGCAGAGGCAGAATCTGGGATCTCTTAAGGCCAGAGAAGGAGGTTACAGTAGTCTAGGCGGGGGTAATTATTATTATTATTCTTTTATTTATAAAGCGCCAGCATATTCCGCAGGTAATAAGAGCTTGGATGAGCATTTTAGTAGAGTGTGGATTAAGAAAGGGACGGATGCGTGCAATGTTTTTTTAGGTGGAAGTAGCAAGATTTGGTTAGACTGAATGTGAGGAGTAAAGGATAGATCGGAGTCAAAGAGGACCCTTAGGCAATGGAGCTTGAGAGGTAGAAGTAATGGTGGCACCATTCACCTGAAGAGAAATTGGCGCAGGAATGGAGGTTTTAGAGGGAGGGAAGATGAGAAGTTCAATTTTATGGGTTGAGCTTTAGGAAACAGGAAGTCATCCAGTCGAAGACCGCCGATAGGCAGGCTGTAACACGGTTCAATACCGGAGAAGAGCGATCAAGAGAGGAAGGGTACATTTGGGTGTCATCAGCATTGAGGTGATATTCGAATCCATAGGAAGAGATGAGGTTGTCCAAAGAGGTGGTATAGATCGAGAAGAGTAGGGGACCAGAACAGAGCCTTGAGGTACCCCAACTGAAAGAGGAACTTGTGGTGAAGAAACACCAGGGAAGGAGAAACTGAAGGAGCGAAGAGAGACCGGAAGAGGACCAGGAGAGAGCGATGTCACTGAGGCCAAGTTGACGCAGCGCGAGGAGCTGGAGAGGGTGATCACTAGTGTTGAATGCAGCGGAACGGTCATGAAGAATAAGGAGGGAGAAGTGACCTTTTGGTTTCAGCGGCAGCTAAATCATTATTCACCTTGGTCAGAGCAGTCTCTGTAGATTGTTTGGAGCGAAAGCCAGACTGGTGCAGATCGAGTAGAGCGTTAGCAGCAAGAAACCTGGTGAGCTGGTTATAGACCAAACGTTCTAAGATTTTGGAGGCAAAGGGGAGCAGAGATGGGACAGTTGTTCAAGAGGGCGGTAGAATGAAGAGATGGCTTTTTTAGAATGGGGTGATCAAAGCACGTTTGAATACAGAGGAGAATATTCCAGAGGAGAGGGAGAGGTTAAAAATATGAGTCAAAGCAGGGACAGTGGTAGGACTGGCCGAAATAAGGTGTGAGGGGAAGGGGTCAAGTGGACAGGTGGTTGAGTAGGAGGACATAAGTAGTTCTGTAACATCCTGCTCCGAGACTGGAGTAAAGGAAGACATAGTAGAAGAGGGGGCATGGAGTGAGGGAGTCAGTGGGGTAGAATGGTTAAAGGAGGAAGAGGGCAGTGAATGCAGCAGCATTGTTTGTTTTATATGTAAAAGCATATATTGCCTCTGCTGTAGGACAGAAAAAAAATATTTAGCATTTACTTTTTTCATTTTTTTTCTTTTTTCTTTTTTTATTTTTACGCATAACGTGGTCATGTTTGGTATCCTTGTGTCATGGAGCTGACGTGGCGCTCCGCGTTTCAGACCCCAAGAGACTTTGTGTTCATTTGTATCGTGTGATTTAAAATATATTTTACATCATTTGGTTTTAGTTTAAATTAGTTTAGTGTAAATTGCGTAGCTTTAGTTTTAAATATACTTATTTCTTTAGGTAGAAATGTGGTTTTTTTAAAGATACTACCTGCAGCGAGTTCAAATGCTTTCTTTCATATAGATTGTAAAATAGGTTTGAGTAACTTGTGATTAGGCAAAAGGGTTTTCTTTGTTCATCTATCTGTTAAGGCTAGGGTCAAACGAAAGCATTTTTACACGCGAACGTAAAAAAGTGCGTCCGAACGAATTGACGTATTTTTTCACGGAGTGCGCGAAAACGGTCATACGATGCGCATTTTTCGTGCGTGATTTTTTCAGATCGTCAATAAAACTCTTTTTGCGTCTGGACGTTATGTAGGCTGGACATTAGCAGTGTCTGACGTCTCCTAATCACGCACACATGCCGCTATGCCGCAGCTGCGCACTCTGTACGTCCGTACTAGCGGTTCGGCGTTCTCGAAAAAATGCGTTCGTTTTCCACTTGCGTTGCGCGGCCGGACTTTCGTGCGACCGTACTTCGTATATTGGCCGTCATTGCCCGTCATCTGCTGCTAGTGCGGCCGTAATTATGTGCGCCAGAACGCACGTTAAAAGTGCGCTGGTCTGACCCCAGCCTTACATGTCTCAGAGAAACAGAAGCAGGCGGGTCAAGCTGCTCGAGGCGCTGAGGACAGCGCTCCCAGTAGCCGGGCTGACCGCAATGAAGGGGTGTCTGGAGAGTCAGGACAGGCGGAAGAGAGAGGTTCCGTCACACCTTGTAAAGACTAGACTCTGACCTTTTCAATGACACCTCACTTAACCTTGTGTGCTGTACAATTCAGGGATGCAGGCTCCAAATTCCCCCTGTCCCTCCTTACTGCAGCGCCACGGTCTAGGTTTTGAATTAAACAATGCGTTGCTTCACCAGATACACACTTGCTGGCAGTATGGTAAATGAGGCTGTGAAGTGCAGCATCACTGTTCAGTTTATAATTGTAAACTGAATAATAGTGCCGTGTTAGAAAAAAAAATGAGAAAAATATTATTTTATTTTTACATAAATTTAACCTGATTATGTTTGGTATCTCTGGAAAGGCTATAAGCTGACCTTTCCAATGATACCTCATATGTCCCTCTAGCCCTTAGGGCTCCAGAGATACAGTGGTCTAAATTATTGCAAATTGTAAAAAAGAAAATTATATATATATATATATATATATATATATATTATATTTATTTATTTATCACACAGAGCAAACTCTTGTGGCAGGCGCCTGTAGGCACATGCCTACTCTGCCTAATGGTAAATCTGGCCCTGGGTATATATGCAGAAAGGCACAGTTGTCAAACTAAATGTTAGTGAAGGTTATTCACTGCTGTTTTTTTCCCACTGTTATAGCACCAAGAAACACTAGCATCTCGCATAATCAGAAATTGAAAGAGCTACATAAGTTGCAGAGTGACACAATCACTGTGCACAGCAAAGCTTCTGTCCCTCTTTTGATTTTCGTTTTGTGAAATGTTGGTGTTTGCCAGTTTGCCAATAACCCTGTATGAACAGCAAAGGGAGTGTGCTTTCACATGTGGTTGTGTGTGTGGTGTTGTGTAGCTGTGGTTGTCCCTGGCAGTGTAACTAACCAGTATGTTAGTGTTGTCACTGTGGGGAGGTACTTACTAAAATACTATTTTCTTCAGGCCAGGACATGTAGATTGGGCTACTAGTTTAGTCTGTCAAGTAGATTTTGTAAACGTTTTCAGACTCCGGAGTCCCTAGCAACCCTTTCCTGCCACAGGGTGTACTATGCCATCCCCTCACGGCTAGATTTGATACTCAGGAGCCTGTAGGCACAGAAATGTGGATGGCCACTACCCCCCCCCCTCCACACCCACAAAATCACCTTAAAATTACCTTTTACATTTTTAATTATTATTTTTTTTTTTTAAAACCAGTTTGAACGTTTCTCTCTGTGGTCAAATCAAAAGGAGCAGAATCTGTTACCTTAGTTGAGTTAGTGCAGTGGCATAGTAGGTTTTATATGTAAAAGCATATATTGCCTCTGCCGTAGACCAGAGAAATTGTTTATTTTTACACATTACATGGTCAAGTTTCATATCATTATAAAGAGCAGACTCTGACTTTTCCAATGACCCCCTCAATTATCTTTGTTCGGAGCCCTGCATCTCTGAATTGTACACCAGAGTCCCCCTGTCTGTCCTCACTGCAGTGCTATGGTCTAGGTCAGGGATGGCAAACCTTTTTGAACCAGAGTGCCCAAACTGGGATCGCTTATGTGTCTCAAAGTGCCAACCCCGCAATTAGACCTGAATACTGATTTTATTTTAGAAAAAACACTTTATGACTGTTTGAACTATGTGCTTAAGTCTTAGAAGAAAAATACAGTATAAGAAGATGAATATAATTGCTCCCAGCTCACACATGGATATATTGCCCCCAGCTCACACATGGATATATTTGCCCCCAGCTCACACATGGATATATTTGCCCCCAGCTCACACATGGATATATTTGCCCCCAGCTCACACATGGATATATTTGCCCCCAGCTCACACATGGATATATTTGCCCCCAGCTCACACATGGATATATTGGCCCCCAGCTCACACATGGATATATTGGCCCCCAGCTCACACCTAGATATATTGGCCCCCAGCTCACACATGGATATATTGGCCCCCAGCTCACACATGGATATATTGGCCCCCAGCTCACACATGGATATATTGGCCCCCAGCTCACACATGGATATATTGGCCCCCAGCTCACACATGGATATATTGGCCCCCAGCTCACACATGGATATATTGGCCCCCAGCTCACACATAGATATATTGGCCCCCAGCTCACACATGGATATATTGGCCCCCAGCTCACACATGGATATATTGGCCCCCAGCTCACACATGATATATTGGCCCCCAGCTCACACATGGATATATTGGCCCCCAGCTCACACATGGATTATTGGCCCCCAGCTCACACATTGATATATTGGCCCCCAGCTCACACAGGGATATATTGGCCCCCAGCTCACACATGGATATATTGGCCCCCAGCTCACACATGGATATATTGGCCCCCAGCTCACACATGGATATATTGGCCCCCAGCTCACACATTGATATATTGGCCCCCAGCTCACACATGGATATATTGGCCCCCAGCTCACACATGGATATATTGGCCCCCAGCTCACACATGGATATATTGGCCCCCAGCTCACACATGTATTCGCTCACCCATCCATATAATCAGAATCAGGTGTTCCGATCCCTTCCATGGCAACAGGTGTATAAAATCAAGCACCTGGGCATGCAGACTGTTTTTACAAACATTTGTGAAAGAATGGGTCGCACTCAGGAGCACAGTGAATTCCAGCGTGGAACTGTGATAGGATGCCACCTGTGCAACAAATCCATTCATGAACGTGGATGTGTTTGGGAACGACAGAAACTCAGCAACGAAGTGGTAGGCCACATAAACTGACGGAGCGGGGTCAGCGGATGCTGAGGCGCATAGTGTGACGAGGTCACCACCTTTCTGCAGAGTCCATTGCTACAGACCTCCAAACTTCATGTGGCCTTCATATTAGCTCAAGAACAGTGCGCAGAGAGCTTCATGGGATGGGTTTCCATGGCTGAGCATCTGCATCCAAGCCTTACATCACCAAGTGCAATGCAAAACGTTGGATGCATTGGTGTAAAGCACGCCACCACTGGACTCTAGAGCAGTGGAGACGCGTTCTCTGGAGTGACGAATCGCGCTTCATCTGGCAATCTGGACGAGTCTGGATTTGGCAGTTGCCAGGAGAACGGTACTTGGCACAATGCAGTCAGACTAGTATAAAGTTTGGTGGAGGGGGTATTATGGCGTGGGGTTGTTTTTCAGGAACTGGGCTTGGCCCCTTAGTTCCAGTGAAAGGAACTCTGCTTCTGCATACCAAGACATTTTGGACCATTCCATGCTCCCAACTTTGTGGGAACAGTTTGGAACTGGCCCCTTCCTCTTCCAACATGACTGTGCACCAGTGCACAAAGCAAGGTCCATAAAGACCTGGATGACAGAGTCTGGTGTGGATGAACTTGACTGGCCTGCAGAGTCCTGACCTCAACCCGATAGAACACCTTTGGGATGAATTAGAGCGGAGACTGAGAGCCAGGCCTTCTCGTCCAACATCAGTGTGTGACCTCACAAATGCGCTTCTGGAAGAATGGTCAAAAATTCCCATAAACCCACTCCTAAACCTCGTGGACAGTCTTTCCAGAAGAGTTGAAGCTGTTATAGCTGCAAAGGGTGGACCAACGTCATATTGAACCCTATGCATTAGGAATGGGATGTCACTTAAGTTCATATGCGAGTCAAGGCAGGTGAGCGAATACTTTTGGCAATATAGTGTATATTGGCCCAAGCTCACACGTGGACATATATTGGCCCAAGCTCACACGTGGACATATATTGGCCCAAGCTCACACGTGGACATATATTGGCCCAAGCTCACACGTGGACATATATTGGCCCCAGCTCACACGTGGACATATATTGGCCCCAGCTCACACGTGGACATATATTGGCCCCAGCTCACACGTGGACATATATTGGCCCCAGCTCACACGTGGACATATATTGGCCCCAGCTCACACGTGGACATTTATTGGCCCCAGCTCACACGTGGACATATATTGGCCCCAGCTCACACGTGGACATATATTGGCCCCAGCTCACACGTGGACATATATTGGCCCCAGCTCACACGTGGACATATATTGGCCCCAGCTCACACGTGGACATATATAGGATGTTGGCCGGCAGCTCGTTGAGAACTGCCAGCCTCGATCTCGCAGAGTTAACTATGCGATCTCGCGATATTGCGACTGGTGGACCTCAACGAGTGGCCGGGCAGCATCATTTGTCAGCACGCGCTGGGAGGAAGAGCTTGCTCGGAGCGTCACTGAGGCAAGCCTATGGCTCACGTGCTGACACAATCGGCCCCGCGTGCCTGGTGTGGCACGCGTGCCATAGGCTTGCCATCACTAGTCTAGGTTGTCGCTGAAACAATTTGTTGCATCAGCTCCACACTTGCTTACTTTACAATTGTGAACCGAATAATAGTGCTGTTCGAAAAAGCCCCCCCCCGAAAAATATATATTATTTTTCTATAAATCTAACATCTAACCTGGTTAAATTTGGTATCACTGGGAAGGTCATAATCTGGCCTTCCCAGTGATGCTGCATATGTCCCTCTAGCCCTTATGGCTCCAGAGATACAGTGGGCTAAATGATTTACTTGTGACATCCCCAAGTGGCATTCTTAAGTGGACGCGCAGAGTTGATTCCTGGAGTTTTATCCAAGATCCCCTACGCCATCACGATCCCTAATTCCTGTGTCTCCTCTCTCCACAGGCATTATCACCCATCATCCACAGACACCCACATCTCAACTGATCCCCTGCATACTTTTGCTGGTAGGCTTTCACCATCACATCATCCACAGACACCCACATCTCAACTGATCCCCTGCATACTTTTGCTGGTAGGCATGATCAACCCATCACCATCATCCACAGACACCCACATCTCAACTGATCCCCTGCATACTTTTGCTGGTAGGACCCCCATCACCCAGTATTCGCAGGCACCCACATTATAACGTTTCCTTGTTTTTTTTTCTGTTTTTTTATTTATTTTTGTTTTTCTCCACCATTTGCTTTGCTAATTAGCATGTGAATCTCCTGCCCTATTGACACAGCCCATCCAGCTTCAGGTGTTTGCATTTAGGCAGTTAAATAGTAAACAGTCCGCCCTTTATAACATTTAAGACCAGCTCCACTGAGCCTTGGCTCTTGTGACATCCCCAAGTGGCATTCTTAAGTGGACGCGCAGAGTTGATTCCTGGAGTTGCGGGACTGGAGGAAGGAACTGCAAGGCCCAATTTTACTCTGGGTAAACGCACGTCTATATCATGCTTTCTCTCACGCTTCTGCTCTTTACTTCTACCTTTCTCCTTAAATGGAACTCCTGCCCCTCTACCACCGACCCCTACACTATCTGCATCTCTCCCTCCCTCCTCTCGTCCCACATGATGGCCTCACATGAGCTCCTTTGTTTCCTCAGAACATGGTCTCCCTCTAACTCTCGTGCTGCCAATCACTCCCACGCCCACAAATCCCATTCCCACCTTCTCTTTCTCACCCTCCTGCTGTTACTCTATTCAGGTGACATATCTCCTAACCCTGGCCCCACAACACATCCAATACTTCACTCTCATCCTATCTCCATCGCACATAAATCACCTCCCTGCAAGCCCAGCAACCTCATTCCCATAATCCCTCAGCGCCTGTCCTCTTTCTCCTGCGCCCTCTGGAACGCTCGCTCTGTGTGCAACAAACTCACAGCAATCCATGACATCTTCCTTTCAAACTCCTTCAACCTCCTAGCTTTAACTGAAACCTGGCTAACTCCCTCAGACACGGCCTCCGTTGCTGCTCTCTCACATGGAGGTCTACACTTGAGCCATACCCCCAGACCGGGTGAGAGACATGGTGGCGGGGTCGGAATCCTGCTCTCTCCCACCTGCACCTACCAGCATCTCCCTCCACCCCCATCCCTCTCCTTCTCCTCCTTCGAGACACACTGCATCCGCCTGTTCTCTCCTCTGGCTCTCAGGGTGGCAGTCATCTACCGCCCACCGGGACCAACCTCCCAGTTCTTTGACCACTTTGCTACCTGGCTTTCTCACTTCCTGTCTTCTAATCTTCCATGCCTAATTCTTGGGGACTTCAACATTCCCATTGATGATCCTTCCGCCCCTGCTGCCTCCAAACTTCTTTCACTCACGTCCTCCTTTGGACTCACACAATCCTCCCTCCTCCCTACCCACCGCGATGGTCATGCTATTGACCTTGTCTTTTCCAACCTCTGCTCCATTTCTGAGTTCAACTGTCGCCCTTTCCCCATCTCTGACCACCACCTTCTCTCTTTCAACCTATCTGGACTTCCTAAACACCCTGCTCCCCCACCCCGCACACACACTCGCAGAAATCTACATGCTGTGGACCCCCATCAATTCTCCAACCTACTTCACCACCTCCCTCATACCTCATCCTTCACCTGCCCTGATGCTGCCACTAATCACTACAACACTACGCTTATCTCTGCTCTAGACACTCTTGCTCCTCTTCGACTCTGTAAGGCCCATGCCGCCAGCTTCAGCCCTGGCACACCCTCCAGACACGCTACCTGCAAAGATGCTCCCGCACTGCAGAGCGTGCCTGGAGGAAATCCCGCTCTGAAGCTGATTTTGTTCACTTCAAGTTTATTCTCCGGTCATACACCTCTGCCCTCCACTTGGCCAAACAATCCTTCTTCTCATCTCTTATATCTACGCTGTCCTCCAACCCTAAACGGCTCTGGTCCACCTTCAACACCCTCCTCTACCCACCTGCACCTCCCCCCACAGCTGCCTTCAGCGCTCAAGACCTGGCAGACTACTTCCTCAGTAAAACTCTAAATATCAGAAGCAACATCCCAACACAAGATAGTTATCTGCCACCTCCACTCCCAGAGGTCCCCTCTGCCACCCTCTGTCGCTTCCTCCCAGCCACTGAGGAGGAAGGCAATTCCTTATTGTCCTCCTCACATCTCACCACATGCCCGCTCGACCCCATTCCCTCACATCTAATTCCTCCCCTCTCCTCCTCCCTCACCCCTGCTCTCACACACATCTTCAACCTATCTCTCTCCACTGGCTCCTTTCCATCTGCCTTCAAACACGCGCTAGTTACCCCTTTACTAAAGAAACCATCCCTCGATCCCAACTCTCCATCCAACTACCGTCCTGTATCCCTGCTTCCCTTCACATCAAAGCTCTTAGAAAAACTAGTCTTCAACCGCCTCTCCCTCTTCCTGTCCTCCAATTCCCTACTTGACCCCCTGCAATCTGGCTTCCGTCCCCTACACTCAACTGAAACTGCCCTCACCAAAGTCACCAACGACCTCCTAACTGCTAAAAAACACGGCCACTATTCTATTCTCATCCTGCTCGACCTCTCGGCTGCTTTTGACACTGTTGACCACCCCCTCCTTCTACAGACCCTCAACTCTCTGGGTCTTGGTGACACAGCACTCGCTTGGGTCGAATCCTATTTATCCAACAGGTCCTTCTGTGTGTCCTTTGCTGGTAACTCCTCCTCCTCATTGCCTCTATCTGTTGGTGTACCTCAAGGCTCTGTCCTTGGTCCTCTGCTCTTTTCCATCTACACCTCCTCCCTGGGCAAAATCATCAACAGCTTTGGCTTCAATTACCACCTCTACGCTGATGACACTCAGATCTACCTCTCTACCCCTGATCTCTCTCCCCCTGTCCTTTCAAAAGTCAGTGACTGTTTATCTGGCATCTCCTCCTGGATGGCCTCCCACCACCTAAAGATCAACATGTCAAAGACTGAACTCCTACTTATTCCTCCCTCCAATGCCTCCCCACCTCCTGACTTCTCGATCACGGTGGAGGGTATCACCATTTCCCCATCAAACCAAGTTCGCTGTCTTGGAGTTACACTTGACTCTGCTCTTTCCTTCATCCCCCACATCAAGTCTCTTTCCTCCTCCTGCCGATACCAACTGCGTAATATTTCCCGAATTCGGCCATTTCTTAACGCTGTCACCACAAAACAACTCATACACGCCCTGGTAATCTCCCGACTCGACTATTGCAATAATCTCTTATCTGGCCTCCCTCTGTCCCGCCTCTCCCCCTACAATCCATCCTGAACGCCTCCGCCAGGCTAATTCACCTCACCCGCTGCTCTGTCTCTGCCGCTCCCCTCTGCGAGTCCCTTCACTGGCTCCCCATCCACTGCAGAATTAAGTTCAAAATCCTTATCCTTACCTACAAAACCCTCACTAACTCAGCTCCCCACTACCTGTCCTCACTAATCACCAAATACACCCCGGCCCGCTCCCTAAGGTCAAACAGTGACCTGCGCCTAGCTTCTCCCCGCATCACCTCTTCCCATGATAGACTGCGGATTTCTCACGCGCAGCCCCACTCTCTGGAACGCTCTCCCTCGTACTGTCAGACTTTCACCTAACTTCTCTTCCTTCAAACGCTCCCTTAAAACGTTCCTATTTAGGGAAGCCTACCACCCAACTCACTGACGCAACCATCAATCACTCTCACCTTACAGTCCTCTCCTCCTGTTTCCAACCCCAACCCTCCTAGATTGTGAGTTCCTACGGGAATAGGGCCCTCATCTCCTCCTGTACTGTTTGTCAAATGTTGTTCAATGTATTGTAACCCTGTCTATACTGTGCTTATTGTACAGCGCTGCGGAATATGCTGGCGCTTTATAAATAATAATAATAATAATAATTTAGATGCTTGTAAAAAAGAAAAAAAAATTATAGAGCCAGATGCCCCCTAGTGGCAGGTGCCTACTCTGCCTAGTTATAAATCCGACCCTGGCTCACCGCGACGGGTGGGCTTTAATGCTGACGTCTGTGGGCTTTAACCCCTTAGTGACCGCGGACGTACCATGTACGTCATGGCCGCGGGTCTCTTTTAGACCCGCTGACATACATGGTACGTCCTGCGGTCTTTTGAGCGCTGGAAGCGATCGGATAGCTTCCAGCAGCTCAAACGCCATTGCAGGCTGCCTGGGAGTCCAGGCATCCGTGCAATGGCGGTTAGAAGTGCCGGGGCACCTTGTGATCGCTCCCCGAGAGCGATCAACATCCGGTTTCGCCGGACAGGTGCCCCGCACTTCTACAGAGCGCTGGAAGCGATCGGTATCGCTTCCAGCTGCTCTGAGTATATTGCAGGGATGCCTCGACATCGAGGCATCCTTGCAATAGGGTTACCTGCCGCCGGTCCGTCTGTGATCGCTCCCCCCGAGCGATCACTTCCGGTAGCGGCAGGAAGTACTGAGTGCCACGAGGTATCGTGGCACTCAGTACAAAAAAGATCACATAAGTGATCAGGTGCTCTGCTGGGTGCCTCGAGGGATCAAGGCACCCAGCAGACTAAAAAAAGTGTAAAAAAAGAAGAAAAAAGTAAAAAAAATAAAATAAAAATGAATAAAATAAGTGACAGCCAAGATGGCGCTGCCCTTCTAAGGGCAGGGTCATCTTGGGGCTGTGTGGGATGTTCCTAGCCTGCCTCATCAGAGAGGCAGGCTAGCAACATCCAATCAGAAGTAAGAAAAATCTAAATAAAATTTCTAATTTGTCAGGTCAGGTCAATATTTTGTAAATATTGGCTCTGACCTCTGTGATTCTCCCTCCCTCTCCTCACTTGTGTTTTGGTGAGCGAGAGAGAGAGATCAGATTTGACAGGTTAGAGATTTTAGGTAGATTTAGTGAGATTAGAAAAATTGAGGCAGATTTAGAGAGATTTTAGGGAGATTTAGAAGAATTGAGGCAGGTTTAGAGGGATTTAGAGAGATTTAGGTGTTTATTTGTATTTTCTTGTGAAACCCAACGGTTCTTCCAAGAACCAACAATCCGCTTAGATTATAAAATTTTATAATTATTATATATAATGTCTGAGAGGGTGTACAGCGCAGAGGAGGCATATGCCATCATGGCGTCAGAATCTGAGGCATCTGCGTCGGACTCAGACCCTGATTTTGACCCCGCTAACTGCTCAGAGAAGTCGCTAGATACGTTATCTACGCTGGCTGATGTATCTAGTGATGTTTCTGATGCAGATCCTGGGCCACCACCTGCCAGCAGGAGACGCACAGCTCCAGCTGAGGAGTGGGTAGTGCCTCATCGCCAGAGGTCAGATATCCCTTCTTTCACGGCAAATCCTGGCATCAATATTGATGTTGCAGGATTTACCGCCACACAGTTTTTGCAGGTGTTTATGGGGGATGATTTGTTGGGCCACATTGTTGCCCAATCAAATTTGTATGCCCATCAGCATTGTGCTGCGAAGCCAGACTCCTACTTGGCAAGGCAGCAATGGACCCCGCTAGATGTGCCAGAATTTCTGAAATTCTGGGCACTTACTATGCTGATGGGCATCATAAAGAAGCCCTCAATTCGCTCCTACTGGAGCAGTAGCCCCATCTGCTCTACCCCATTTACCCCCAATCAATGTCACGTAGAAGGTATAAAAAACATTTTGCGTTTCATGCACTTCAGTGACAACAGCCTGTGCCCTCCTAGAGAGCATCCCTAGTTTGACAGGCTGTATAAAATCCGCCCCCTGATTACCCACTTCGCCGCCAGGTTTGCAGAGGCTTATACACCTGGAAGGAATATCTGCGTTGATGAATCCCTAATGAAATACAAGGGAAGGCTGGGATTCAAGCAGTATATTCCTTCCAAACGCTCCAGGTATGGAGTGAAGGTGTATAAGCTCTGTGACAGCGAGAGTGGGTATACTCAGGCCTTCCGGGTGTACGAGGGAAAGGATCGTAGCCTTGACCCTCCAGGTTGCCCAGAACACATGGGAACCAGTGGCAAGATTGTGTGGGACCTACTTTTTCCCCTGATGAACAAAGGGTACCACTTGTATGTTGATAATTTTTATACGAGTGTCCCTTTGTTCAAGCTGCTGTATTGTTTTGATACAGCAGCATGCGGTACTGTTTGCAAGAACCGCGTAGGTTTCCCAGCACAGCTTGTCCGCACCCGGCTAAAAAGGGGGGAGCCTCAGCTCTGCGCCAAGAGGAGCTGTTGGCGGTCAAGTACAGAGACAAGAAGGATGTATACCTGCTATCCACCATCCACACTGAGAGGTCTGTGGAGGTCTCTGTACGTGGCAGAGCTGAGCGCATCAGGAAGCCAGTGTGCATCAAAGCCTATAACCGGCATATGGGTGGGGTTGATCTGGCAGATCAGCTGCTCCAGCCCTACCAGATTATGCGGAAGTCAAGGGCCTGGTACAAAAAGGTTGCAATTTACCTGATGCAAATTGCAACCCACAATGCCTTTTTGCTCTGCAAAAAGGCAAACCCCGGAGTGACGCTGTCCTTTTTACAGTTTCAGCTCCAGGTCATTTCGGGGTTTTTGTACCAGGATGCACATGCTCCCCGGGCGGTCATGGGGGACAGAGTTGGGGCTACACATTTTATTTATAAAATCCCCCCCTACTGAGGGCAAACAGAAACCCCAAAAAAGATGCAGGGTGTGTTTCAAGAGGGGGCAGAGGAGAGACAATCTTTTACTGGCCAGAATGCCCTGGACAACCCGGTCTGTGTCTTGGGGACTGTTTCAAGATATATCACACTGTGCGTGATCTGTGATTTTTTTTTTTTTTTTCCTATTTTTTTCTTACACGTTAGTTCAGTTTAGTTTATTTTTCTTTTACTGCACCAGACTTTTACATTTTATTCCTACATTTTTATGTTCTACAATTGGTGCTGTATTTTGCCAAAATCTTGGCACACCTATGCATGGGGGGCATGGGTGTACTCAGGAGACCTTGCAGAAAACAACCTGGAGTGTTTTCATGCAGTAACAAACAGTGTCTCCTAAATCACAGTTCAAATCTAATGTGGGCGTAAAAATCTGAAAATTGAAAAATTACCGCCACACACCTTCTCAAATGTTTTGGGCTAAAACCGTTGCATCCATGGCATCAAAGCACTCCATATGCAATACCTTGGGGTGTCAACATAACAAATATAAACAATTTTCTGGCAATAATTCAAACTGGGGTATGCGGTAGACCCAAAACCAAAGATAGGCCTAGCTGAAGAAATAATCTCAATTTCAACTCCAATGACAAAGTCATAAAAATTGTATTTGAACCTTCCCAAAATCCTGGAAAACCTATGCATGGGGGGCATGGGTGTACTCAGGAGACCTTGCAGAAAACAACCTGGAGAGTTTTCATGCAGTAACAAACAGTGTCTCCTAAATCACAGTCCAAAACTGATGTGGGTGTGAAAATGAAAAATGACCACCAAACAGTATCCAATTTGTTTGGAGCAAACGGTTGCATCCATGGCATAAAAACACTCCATTTACAATACTTTGGGGTGTTAGCTTACCCAATATATGCACGTTCATAAAATTGGGGTATGTAAAAAGGCCCCTAAAAAGAAGATAAGCAAAGAAGATACTGTATGTCAAATTAGAAAATTGACAAGCACATGTCAAAAGATTGGCGTAGCACCCCAAAAACAACAGAACAAATCTATATATGGGTGGTATCACTTTACTCAGAAGATGTTGCTGAACATATTTTGGGGTGTTTTTTGGCAGTAACCCATAACTGGATTTGACAATTCATGCCTAAAGTACAGTGTGTGAGAAACAATAACACAAAAAGTGACTACCTGAAAGTTTGATCTAGAGCTAGTGCATGGAAAGTGTTAAAATACAATTCTTTGAAGCACCCTAGGGTGTGCCCTTTCTAAAAATATATGGTTTGATGGGGGTAAATTACTTTGGCCGGCTTCAAAAATGTCCCAAATAGGACATGGGTGCATGATGACGAAATGTGAAAATTCCAAGTTGGAAAACTGAAATGCGCACCCCCCAAATAAGGCCTATTAGCCCCCAAATGACCCGACATACCTAATACATGGGTGGTATCACTTTACTCAGAAGATGTTGCTGAACATATTTTGGGGTGTTTTTTGGCAGTAAACCTTAAAGTTCACAGTACATGTATTCTTAAATTGCGTTCAAAAAAAATAAATCACCAAAACATTTTTTTTCCTCAAACTTTGGCATAAATTTGTGGTAAAATGGTTTGCATGGAAAGAGTCAAAATACCCCAAGTTTAATACCTTGATTTGTGTACTTTAAAAAAATATGTATGTGTGGAGGGTTATTCAGGAATTGGTGACAGTGACATTGTAACACTGATATCTATCACTAGTTTTGAAAATAAACTCTTTGGAAATGGCAAAGTGCTACTTGCACTTATTGTTGCATAAAATAAGGAAAAAAGCGAGGAATATGTAAACATTGGGTATTGCTAAACTCAGAACTAAATTTAGAAACTACTAAGGAATTAAATTTTTTTGACGGTTGTTGATACATAAGAAATTTTGGGGGTCAAAGTTCGAAAAAGTGGTGTTTTTTCAATTTTTTTTGTAATATTTCACTTTTTTATAGTAAATTTATATGAAATGATGAAAAAATTGGTATCTTTATAAAGTCCATTTAATGACGAGAAAAATAGTGTAAAATATGTGTTCGTTACATAAACGAGTAAGAGGAAAATTTGACGTAAACACAGCGCAGAAACGTAAAAACAGCAGCGGTCACTAAAGGACGGATTTGTGTAAAACCGCCCGGTCACTAAGGGGTTAATGCTGACGTCTATGGGCTACGACTGTCCCACCCAACAGTGGGCGCTCAGGCTGCTCCCCCTCTGCAGCCAATGACGCACAGCAATTGCATAGGTGGGCCGGAGGAGGGTGCCCGCTGCAGCAGCCAGCAAAGAAGGGCGTACTAGTACACCCTGCCGCTGGGCACAACCCACTGACCTGTTAAGGAATAGGTTTCCAGACTATGGTTTATAATGTATATATAAAGTATGTATGTATATATAATGTATATATAAATTTATCAGATCTGCTCTAAGGTGCTGTTTTTATAAACTAGAAGGGTTTAAGCTTGTTGGCCTTTATTCTTGACCCTTTCCTGCCGCGGGCATACTATGCAGCCTCCACAGTGGGTGGGCCTTGAAGCTGCGCAGCGGCCTAGGACATAGGGTTAACGTAAATCTTCTTTTCCCCTTATTAATTTAGTTGCCCGCCTCGGCACTTTTTCTAGTGCCATGTGGCTGTGATAAAGGTCTCTCCCGTACATAGCAATACAACTTCATAAGAAATTTTTCTTTTATTTTCATTCCACAGTCCAGGTTATGGACTTCTTTTTTCTGTTGGCCTTAAGTCATGCGTTCTAATCAAAATGGTGGCAAAGAATTTGTTTTCAATTGAGCAGTTGGCATTTTCTGAACTAAACTGATGTTGAATTTCTCAAATCTACACTAGATCAGATTGTGGTGTATTCAAACCGTTGCATTTAAAGCGTTTAATAATGTTCTGTTGTTGAACCTGGCAGGGAGAAGAAGCCCATTGGCTGGGATACAGATATCAGCTGGCTTACTGGTGAAGAATTACATGTGGAAGTTTTAGAGAATGTGCCACTCACAACACATAATTTTGTAAGTGTAATGTAACTGGGTATGGCCCACAAATTATCCGAATATGTATCAAAGTCATCTGTTATGTGTTGTCTAATGGAATGCTAGAAGATTACAGGATATTTAAGAATGCATACTGCTGTTTTAATTTTCTATGCTCACCCTTCTGATTTGTTCTTTTATCACAGATAACAAAGTAATTTAATTTTAATATCTTCTTTCCATCAAATGTCAAGATGGTTTACCAGTTATGTCTTTCTCTGAATAGTGTTAAATATGCAGCCTGCAATGTCTTTATGTAGCAAGTATGAGATGTCTCCAATGGCCCTCTATAGTGCTATACACCACTTGTTCCCACAAACAAATTACAATCAGGGGCGGACTGACAACTAATGGGGCCCCCTTCTGCTGCACCCAGAGGAGGCCACACCCATACAAAACCCCACCCCCTACAACGCAACACCCACATGTACATTTTTGTGCTAAAGAATTTATTTCTTAACTCATTAAAATAATCTTTTTGAAAATTGAGAAGAAAATCCATTTGGACCTAGCAGTGAATTGGGGAATTCAAGGTGCCCCCTTCAGACTTAGCCACTGCACTATGTGCCAACACACACTCATTGCAGCTAAGGCTGCGCCGCGGCAAAGAATGTTCCTGTGGCAAAACTGTGCTCTGTGGGAAACTGCCGATCACTTTAAAAGATACGGTAGTTACTGATACACTGCACATTACAAGAGTTTTATCGC
The DNA here is from genome assembly GCA_009667805.1 of Leptobrachium leishanense. Classification (NCBI taxonomy): domain Eukaryota; kingdom Metazoa; phylum Chordata; class Amphibia; order Anura; family Megophryidae; genus Leptobrachium; species Leptobrachium leishanense. The sequence continues at coordinate 264,864,817 of CM019065.1, read as the reverse complement.
TGTGGAGCGTTGTAATGTGTGGTGTGTATGAGCGTATCAGAGCTCCACAGCCCCCCCCGCAGGCCCCGATCACTATATTCCCCCTCAGCAGCCCCCTCTCACTTTATTCCCCGCCTCACTTTATTTCCCCCACCTCACTGTATTTCCCCGCCTCACTGTATTTCCCCGCCTCACTGTATTTCCCCGCCTCACTGTATTTCCCCGCCTCACTGTATTTCCCCGCCTCACTGTATTTCCCCCGCCTCACTGTATTTCCCCCGCCTCACTGTATTTCCCCCGCCTCCCTGTATTTCTCCTTCCTCACTGTATCCCCCTCCTCACTTTATGCCCCCTCCTCACTGTATTCCCCTCCTCACTGTATTCCCCCTCCTCACTGTATTCCCCCTCCTCACTGTATTCTCCCCTCCTCACTGTATTCTCCCCTCCTCACTGTATTCTCCCCTCCTCACTGTATTCTCCCCTCCTTACTTTATTCTCCCCTCCTTACTTTATTCTCCCCCTCCCCACTGTATTCCCCCTCCCCACTGTATTCCCCCTCCCCACTGTATTCCCCCTCCCCACTGTATTCCCCCTCCCCACTGTATTCCCCCTCCTTACTTTCCCTCATCCTCACTTTCCCTCCTCCTCACTGTATTCCCCCTCACTTTATTCCCCTCCACCTCACTTTATTCCCCTCCTCACTTTATATTCCCCTCCACCTCACTTTATTCCCCTCCTCACTTTATTCCCCTCCTCACTTGATTCCCCTCCTCCTCACTTGATTCCCCTCCTCACGTTATCACCCCCCCCTAAAAAAGTCTCATGGCCCGTGTCCCACGGCTGCACATGCAGGCAGGCTCTGCCTCTCTTCTCTCTGCATCAGCGGCCACTACAAATCATGTGGGGCGGCACCAATACAGCGTGCCGTGCTCATAGTTTCAATGTGGGAGGCATGCTGCATTCTAGATGAGGGAGCAGAAGGCAGGCTGAGAGCAACTGCGAGACATGCGCCGCTGGGCTGAGCTGGCTCAGCCCAGCCGTCCGGCTGCACAGATGAAACCGCTCCGATACCAGAGCTGAAGGGGAACAAGAAACCGTCAGCAGCGGGGCCCGCTGAGCCAGCCTGCCTAGCACATCCCAAGACCGGGACCCTACCAACCCTTCGGGCACTGCCCCTGAGTGCCCAATGGGTCAGTCCGCCCCTGATTACAATATGACAAAACTGGGGTTAGCGCTCTTAGAAAAAAAATCTATTTGCAAGTTGTGCAGCCAATAGAGGACCAATCAACCAATAACCTCTGGCAGCAAACAAATATATACAAAATTCCCCTCTAGACAAAGTATCCAAGATTCGTCAATAACACAACCAGTGTCCCACCTGTGTATAAAAGTAAACGATACACTGTTATTTTGACCAATTGACACTAGATAAACATTTAAGCAAAATGAATACAAAAAAACAGATGTAGTGCAATATGTTCTGTGCGTTCTAGAAATTGGTGTATACAGGTGAAATATCCCCACTCATAATGTATGGAGCCTGTATATTGAACTAGCTCAGTAATAAGCTCCCTCGTTCCACCCTTCTCTCGTATAAAATCTTTCCTCTTACATGAAGGACAAGAGAAGAACGCCAAACATGGGACAGTATACCTGTAATTTACATAGATAATGGCGGGATAGGGAGTAGGGGTGGTATCGCACTCCCTTTTGCTGGAGCCTTGATAGTAATCAGCCCAATTTGATGCGCACATGACACTGATAATGGTGGTGTTCCCCCTTCATCATCAATCCTCTCATTGGTGCCTCCTAGTGTGAATTCTTCAGCTGCCAGCTCTGCAAGAGAAACTGTCATTTTCATAAGAGAAGCTTTATTATCTGATTTCGTACAGAATGATTTGCAATTTCATTACGTGAATTTGTTTAATAACTCACAAAATGGAAGACGTGCTCAGGGTCAATTATTTAATATTACTATTTAATAAGTCTATAAAGTGAAAAATCTATAGACAGTCTATAGAGTTTCACTTTATAAACTTATTAAATAGTAGTCTGACTAGATTATCCATAATGTGATCCTTTCTTGTATAACATTCATAAATTTTTACCTCCCAAATCGACCATTATCCAAAAGAATTTTCCTTTGGAAGAAATGTCCATTTGACTTGTAATATTGTGTATCTTCTTGAATCGCATAGTATTAGGGATGCACCGATACCACTGTTTTAAGACCGAGTACTGATACTTTTTAAAGGGAACTCACCGATTCCGAGTACCGATACTTTTGTTTTATGCCATGTCACCACTTTCCAAGAAGAACAGACCTCATATAAAAATGCCCCCAGCTCACATGTAGCTTGCCACCCAGCTCTCATGGATATTGCCCCCAGCTCTCATGGATATTGCCCCCAGCTCTCATGGATATTGCCCCCAGCTCTCATGGATATTGCCCCCAGCTCTCATGGATATTGCCCCCAGCTCATGTGGAAATTGCCCCCAGCTCATGTGGAAATTGCCCGAAGCTGATGTGGAAATTGCCCCCAGCTCATGTGGAAATTGCCCCCAGCTCGTATTGGAAATGCCCCCCAGCGCTCACCTATATGCTGGGGAAGCTGGCCGCGTGCATGAAAAGCACGCGGCCAGCGTTCCCTTCTGGCGTCAGCGATACTCCCCCACCCTGAGGTCCGGTCGCGCTGCTGTAGTGCGATCACGTGGCCGCCGGCGCTTCTGTGACGCTGCCTCCAGCCGAGAGGCAGCGTCACAGAAGCATCCGGAGGCCGCGTGAACACGTCACAGCAGCGCGAACGGACCTCAGGATGGGGGAGTATCGCTGCTGCTGGAAGGGAACGCTGGCCGCATGCTTTTCATGCACGCGGCCAGCTTCCCCAGCTCCACGGATACCGGCAAGCCGGCACAGCGCTTGCTTCCAGTATGGGGGGGGGGGTGTGTGTGTATCGGGCTGTTTGCACGAGTACCAAGTACTCCTGCAAACGGCAGTATCGGCACCGATACTGGTATCTCTGCATCCCTACATAGTATATCTGCACATTTTTAGTTCTATAATTCTTCTGTTGTCTGATTCTCACATTCAGCCCCCTCCAATGTACGGCCTACATTTTTCTGTCCACACAGACAGGTTATCATGTATAGTACATTATTTAAGAAACACGTGATGACTTCTCCAATCTGAAATGGTCCATATTTATTGTTCCTCTGCTTAACGGCTCTTTTCTTGCTTTTCATGCTCCTGCAACTGAGGCAGTTTCCAAACCCGTGGAAACTTTTTTTTTTTTTTTTTTTAATATTTTAAATTTTTCAAATAGACAATGGGGTACAGAAAAAAAAGGAGTAAAGAGTAGTTATCGTTAACTGCCTGCATTTTAACACCCCATTTCAGGTTACAGTAGCCGGTTATTGCGGGTCAAGAACTAGACCACCAAATATGGATAGAAGATCCAGTACTTGTTGAGCATCTCCAGCAGACTGGTGTTTCCTTTTGTAAAGTGACTTAAACGGGAAGGGGTGAGGTACCGGCTATAGAGAAATTTACTTCTAGTCTCCTACAGCGTTACATTTTCGGAGGCGCCTATGTCAAAAGCGAATGCCTGGGTCCATTGAGAAGGTGATAGCCAGCGTATGTGAAAGGTCTCTGTCCCAAGCTGACTGGAAGGACCATGTAGGTGGGCTCATATCTACCATCGTAGTAGCATAGCTAGGTGTGTGTGTGTGTGTGTGTGTGGTTGTGTGTCTATAGCCTCTAAGTTCAGAGGTGTCTGCAGAGTAGTTGGCCACAAGCCCCAATTGCAACAGGTAATGTTTAAGTTGTGAATAGGAGAAAGGCGGAAGATGGTACCGCATCTGTAGTTGAGGAAATGTCAATAAATTATCTTTGGAGAACACTTCTCTTATCCGGCGGACTCCCTGACTCCTCCATTTCAGAACCGGAAACGTCGGGAGTAAATCTCGTAATACAGTCAATGGAGTTGCTAGGGATAAAGGCAGATGTCTAGTAATGAACTTCTTTGAATTATCCCATACCCCCAGGGCGTGACTTAGTAAGGGACTAGTAGAGAAAGCGGTTGGTCGATCTGTCTTTGTTAGCCACAATAAAGTGGGAATGTCATATGGTGAGGCCAGCGAACTATCGATCGTCACCCAACTAGGGGAAGGTAAGGGATGAAGGAATGCGAGAGTTGAGGCTGTCACGGAAGCTTTATAGTATGTCGGGAAAGGAGGCGCCTTAATCCCCCCCCCTCTGTCCCATCGTCAGTATAGTAAGGAGGGGAGTATTCTAGGGCGTTTGCCAAGCCAAATATACGAGGTGACTGCTTTCTGTAGGTTTTGTAGTAGTGAATCAGGGATGGGTATAGCCACTTAGGTAGTAGGGTCATGAGCACCGCTACCACACGACCAAACCAAGATAACCTTCTTTTTTTTTATATCGGAATAGTAAGTTTTTAGTATCTCACAAGGTGGAATCCTAATTAAATTTAAGCAGCTCTTGCATTGTCAGTGCCAGTTTAATACCCAAGTAAGTAACGTGGTGTTTACACCACACATATTTATAGGACAACTTCAAGGATGCCAGTACCGTATCTGTTAGACCAATCGGAAGGGCTTGTGATTTTGAAATATTTATGGAATGATAGGATACACGGCCATAATCTCGCAACGGTTCATGTAGTGTGGGAATGGAAGTGGATGGGGAGGTCAATGTCAGCATAACCTCGTCTGCAAATACACTCCCTTTATGTATCTTAGGACCAACGAAAACCCCCTCCACTCAATCGGTCTGTCGGATGAATTGATCAGAGAGTGGAAACGTTTTTTTTTTAATCCGGAAGTGATCCTTCTTTCTCAACGAGTATTAACTTTTCTCCACCCACTAATTTAATTTCTTGACAACTCGATTTATCCTTCCGGACTCCCCATTGTATCTCTTCTCATAGTGTCTTTCAAAATAGGCCATTACTTCTTTATAATACATCTAATCCATTTTGCTGGCTGGAAGTAAAATGAAAGTGGGAGCCTTTGATTTCTTTGTATTTATTCTCTATTTACTTCATAAGTCTTCATATCCATTTGTCATTTGAGTCCTCTTCAATTCTTCTTCCTAACCTTTTTCGTGGAACGATGTTAGCAACTTTTTAGACTGTTCCCTAAAATCCATTTTATTGGAGCAGTTTATTTTACTGCGTAGACTCTGGGGGACCCCATCCATCCATTTCTTTAGATGGCTTCTCTTTCCTATCGATATAATTATTGCAATCCAATTTTTTTATGTGGGTACGAGTATACAATTTGTTGTTGGCTGCATAAATATTGAGATTGAAGTCTTCTTTCTTCTTTCCTCTTTATTCCTCCTTATATCTAATTTTATGTTCTGACCTTTCTGGTCAATCGCCTCTAGGAAGAGGCCAAAGCACTCCATACTACCAAATTATAAGGATGTCCTCTATATAGATGACAATCTCTGAGCTCCATCTTTCCCAAATATCTTCCTCCAGAGTCACCATTTATAAATTTGTGTAAAATGGCGCAATTTCAGGCCCATTGTCGTACCTTTCTGTTATATATAAACTTTAAATTGAAATTAGTTTTTTTATGGAAAATGAAATGTATACTTCCATAGTTTTCTCTGTTCTGGTTGAAAGGTGGTGATGGCGTGGTAAAGTGCCAAAATGTGAATATAGAAGTGAAAATAACACAACTTCTTAACAATATGTTGCTATATCTGGGAAGAAGAAGCAACTTATCCTCTAATGCAGGGGTTCAGGAGCTGGGAGTACACCTATTGGGAATTTGCACAAGTACTTGAACTCGTGCAAATGCCCTCCAGAAGCCACCACCGAGCTGGCTTGCCGGGCGGTATGTGAGGGCTGGGGCAGCTGGCAGAATGCTTCAACAGCATTCTGCCAGGCCCCTCTGGCGGTGCGTTCCAGCGAGCATCGACTGCTAAAGGTTGTAAGGCGGCCAATCACTGGTACCTCCAGCTGCACTCTCGCGAGAGCTTGCGAACTCTGCAAGCTTTGGCGAGAGCGTGACTTTAGGCATCAGCGAATGAGCACCTTACGTTTGCCAGCGGCCGCTCGCTTGTACATGTCGCCAGTCGGAGTGGCCTGGCAGAATTCTGTTGGTGCATTCTGCCAACCCCCTCGTCTATGTCTGGAATGTGTGTTTGTATGTACGCACACACACGTACACACACACATATGAGGTCTGTGTCCGGGTATACATGTGTCCTGAGTGTTACGAAAGCCAAGGTCAAATATTGTCCCTCGGCCGTTGTATTTGCCTTCCTCCGCTTGTCCCTGGATTCTTCCCTCAGCAAGCAGCACTGAATCAATGTCAGTTCTTAATTTCTCCCAATAAAGCAGACAACACTGGTCATATTGGGTTAAGCAGACTCGCTGGCCATTTGAGCAGGCCCCTTTTTATTTGGTACAGTATCATAACAACTGTTAACCTCCCAGACCACCCAGAAATCTCGGCACCTAAATTCAACCTGGTCTTTATCAGGTCCACCTCGCAGATTGTAAGCTCTTGAGCAGGGTTCTCCATCCTACTGTTCTATGTGTTTAACTTGTATGTATATTGGTTATGTCTCTCCTATTGTACACCGCTACAGAACTTGGCGCTTACAATTATCTGTAACTGCAGTCATACAGAGCAAGGGTCCTTGTTTGGGGGATTTCAGGGGACCAGCGGAAATCTGGGGGGGTACTGTTTGATAGCTCCGGCCCCTATGGTGTCACAGTCCAAAAAGCGCCCAGATCCGCAGGCAGGGACCAGAGCGGCAGTGTGGGGAAGTTACCCCAGGTGATGCCGCATGGCCGCTGCTGCCTGAGCCCCTGGGGCCAGGACAGGCTCAGAAACTCAGGTTCCCTTTGAAGCTCCCTCTTGAAAATCACCCCAACTTTAGCTCCCATGAGGACCCTAACCCCAAAAGAGCGCACTGCTGGGGAAAAGGGTTTTCAGGGTGCTGGGGTTTAACGTTTCTGCAGACGTTTATGTGACGTGCGTCACTTTGGACTCGAAGTACATGGGCCTAGAAATGTATTTGGGAGATGTGGGCCTGATGTTTCATATTGTTTTCCTGCCGTTTCCTTTGTTAAAGTCACCCTGTATCTACAATATTAGATGCAGGGTGTTTGTGTTTTCTGTGTGCTCTATTACCTGATGTGTGGGTTTATATTAATATTCCGTTATGTGTTTATTGTAGAATATGGTTTCTGTGTACATCTCTGTATTAGCTGTCTTCTGTATAGTGTAGAAAGATTTCCTTCGTTCTCCCGGCTTCTCTTTACTGATGTTATCTGATCTAATCTGTAGTGTATTCTGGAAGGGCGGGGGTTGTCCCTCAACTGTGTTCTACCGGTGTGGTTTTTTTTTTTTTCTTTCAAATAGTCTTTCTTATGCTGTTTGCAACGCTGGTTCTTCCTGGTGCTTTGGGGTACATCTTCATTATTTTGGGGCAGAGGTTAATGAATTTTGGACACCAGCTGGAGAAAGCGCTAGAGGTTTGACAGAGGCACACGGTCGTTGGGCCAGGCGGTCTATCACGGTTTCCATTAAAGTGAATGTAGTGCAGTCCTTGAATGGGGTTGGCTGGCATGTCTTGCTCCTGGATGGTGTTTGCCTGGAGTTTCAAAACCAGGCTTCCCCTGGTGTCAGGGAACACAGTGATCATGAGGGTCAGGCTTAAGGGCATTTGGACTTTGTTCTGATGGGGGGAAAAGGTCACAAACCGCCACTTTTAACATGAAAACATCTGCCCCTTTCGATCTCCATCTGCCCCTTTCGATCTCCATCTGCCCCTTTCGATCTCCATCTGCCCCTTTCGATCTCCATCTGCCCCTTTCGATCTCCATCTGCCCCTTTCGATCTCCATCTGCCCCTTTCGATCTCCATCTGCCCCTTTCGATCTCCATCTGCCCCTTTTTTACCTCTGCCCCTTTTTTACCTCTGCCCCTTTTTTACCTCTGCCCCTTTTTTACCTCTGCCCCTTTTTTACCTCTGCCCCTTTTTTACCTCTGCCCCTTTTTTACCTCTGCCCCTTTTTTACCTCTGCCCCTTTTTTACCTCTTTTTTCTTTTTCTTTCTTTCTCTCGCGCTTTCTCTCGCGCTTTCTCGCGCTTTCTCTCTCGCTTTCTCTCTCGCTTTCTCTCTCGCTTTCTCTTTCGCTTTCTCTTTCGCTTTCTCTCTTTCGCTTTCTCTCTTTCGCTTTCTCTCTTTCGCTTTCTCGTCACAATCTACTCTCCCTGGGCTTGTAGGTCTGTCTATGCTGCCCTGATTCAATTTCCAGGCTCTGGCTGCTCAGTCTATACCGGCTCAGGATTTATCTGTTCTTGGGGTCTCTGTAATGATTGGTAAATGATGAGTTTGTTATATCATGTCTTCCTTCTCTGATGTAGTTTTCCCTGGAATCCTTCATTGGGTCCCTTTTTTTTATTTGATTTTGTCAGGTTGCATTCATAGGGGCTTTGGATGAACAAGGTGGATGAGTTGTTGCAGCCCACATGGTTTGGGGTGGTCCTTGTTGGCCAGTAGGGCTTTATGGTGGTATGAGTTGGGGCTGCTGATGTTTAGGTGGTCCCAGTATGATGGCGCCCTCTTCTCTACTGCAAGAGGTAAGGGGAATCTGCCCAGCTCAGCCCGGCAAGCATTTTTAGAGGTGCTCCGATGGACTTGGAGGTGCTTGCAGAATTCCAGATGGGATATTTCTGTTGGGCTGGTGTCCAATTTGGGTAGGTGATTGGGGTCCCCATACTTCACTGCCATAAAGCAGGATTGGACAGGTGGGTTTCGTTTTGTAGAGTTTTCTCCTGAGGCCATAGACGGTTCTACATGCCTGGTCTCTTAGGGCCTCTATGGCTGCTTTGAAACTTCCCGGTCGGTTTGTTTCTAGGCAGAGGTATGTGTAGCTGTTGGCTTCATCAAGAGTGCAGTCATTAAGTGAAAGTGAAATTGTGAAAGAACACTTGGTTTTTACGTTCTTTCTTTGAAAACATGACCTTTGTTTTTTCTTTTGGTTGATGGGTAGTGCCCATGCCACGCTGTATTTTTCCAGCACTTCCAGGCTGTCTGGTAGACCTCTCTGTTGGTGACAGTAATAGGAGGTCATCTGCATACAACAGGAACTTCACCTCCGTATCATGTAGAGTTAGTCCTGGTGCTGAGGAGGATTCTAGAGCTTCTGCCAGTCCATTGGTGTAGATGTTAAAGAGGGTTGGACTTAAGCTGCAGCCTTGTCTAACTCCAAGAGCCTGCCGGACGTACTCTGTTCTTTCCATTTACCTTTAGCCTGCAGAAGTTCTCCTTATAACGTCATCAAGAGCTCATATGTTTTCCCTCCTATTCCACTCTCCAGTAGTTTGAGGAACAGCCCTGGGTGCCTCTGACGTTCCCCGGGACAGACCTGATAGGATCCCTGGCAACAGCCCTCTAGCCCTCCTATCCTTAGACTGGTCGGGACTGCTAACCCTATCCACTAGCAGCCACACAGGCCAGGAAAAGTGTACACAGAGATATGCTTGGTGTATACTGTGCAAGAGTATGCGAAAGATATATGCAGTACACACCTTGAGCGACAGGCAGCGGAATCACCAGACAGAAACACAGAGAGCATATTCTTTTGAGCAAAACCTGGGTCAGCAATGAAAGGACACTTTGTACTGCGCTATAGTATAGCGCACCAGTAACATATGCACCAGACAGAAACACAGCGTATTTGTTTGAGCAAAACTTGGGTCAGCAATGAAAGGACACTTTGTACTGCGTTACCGTATAGGTGGTAAGATCGGATGGCACACGCAGTAACAGCGGCAGAAGGCAGCAGTACAGGCAGGGAGAAAAGAGCGAGAATGGTCAGTGAAACGGGCAGAAATCGGCAACAATTCGGGTTCTCAGAACAGCAGGGTCAGCAAGAGGTCAACAAACTCATTCCCGCATCGCGGCTTTGGAAATTAAAGTCCACAACAAGGCAAAGGCTCACTGTGCGCGCTCCTCCTTTGAAGCTCGGCGACGACGTGTCATCAGGGTGCGCCCCGCCCCCTGATTGCTTGTACACATGCCGGAACTTCTGGCACCCTACCAGGCTCCCCCAGGGTCCCCCTGCCTGCCTCCCGGGACCCTGGACCTCACAGTGCCACACTGAGTCAAAGGCCTTCTTAAAGTCCATAAAGCAGGTTAATATTTTCCCATGTTTTGTATTGTGGACATGGTTCTTGGTAAGCCTGTGCAGGGTGTAGATGTGATCTGTAGTGCGATGGTTTGGCATGTATACCCCGCTTGGCTTCTGCGGAGGACGTTATGATGTGTCAGGAAGCTGAGGATTCTTTTGTTCAGAATGCTATTGAACAGTTCCCAGCGTGATGCTGAATCATATCCCGCTGTAGTTGGCTGAATCATACTGGTCTCCACTCTTATGGATGCGTGTTATGAGGCCTTAGTTCCATACTTGAGGGTAGAAGCCAACGCTCAGGACCAGGTTGAAGACGTTACATATTGCGACGTGTACTTCTGGAGAGCTGTGTTTTAATAGTTTCTGGAAGAATTCCATCCATTCCACTGGCTTTTTTACTTCGCAGATCTTGAGTTTTCTCTGCTACTTCTTGGTGTAATAGGTGTATCGAACGGGTTTTGGAAATCCTTTATTTTTTCCTCCAGTTTATGTAGTCTTCCGATGTGTTCTTGTTCCACAGTTAGCTCCTCTTTGGGAATGTCTTTGTACAGGCTCTTGAAGTAGTTGAGCCAGATGTTGCCATTTTTGGATGTGGAGGTTTTTTTCTTGGCTCCGGAGCCAATTTGATTCCAGGTTTCCCAGAAAGCGTTTTCCTGAAGAGCCTCCTTCAGTTGTTGAAGGTTTTTGGAGATGAGGTTTTGTTTTCTTTTTGAGGATTTGTTTATAGTTTTTTCTGTAGGACGCCGTGAGTGATCCTCAGGTCGATGTTGTCGGGGTCTCTGTTTTTTGATACTGTTCGTAGGTTGTTTCTTGGTGTTTTGCATTCTTTGTCAAACCATTTATTGGGTTGTTTATTGGATGATTTCTTTAAGTTGGATTTTTTAATGTTGGAGGTCTCTGCAACGGTGTGAAGTATGTTGTGGAGGTTCTTTGCTGCTTGGATCACCCCCTGGGGATTTAGTACATAGGTATTGTTTTGGAAGTCTGCTAGCTGCTCTTTGATGTCGGGTCTGTTGATGACCTCTCTTTAGGCTATGGTAGACTGGTCCATTTGGTGGGAGATTGTACAGTCCGCTCTGATGGGGTTTTGAAGATGTTTGTGTAATAGACCACAGCCAACTACTGCTTTATGACAGGTGTGTTTGTGGGGTGACAGTGAAAGCGTTGATGTGAGTGAAGTTCAAATCTGTGATTGCATAGTCTACCACACTGTTGCCTACATGGGAGCTTAATGTATACCTTCCCAGAGAGTCTCCCTTGGTGCGGCCATTAAGGATGTAGAGCCCGAGACTCCGACACATTCAATTTCCTTCCACTCTTGTTGGTTGTACGGTCATAGTTGTTTTTTGTCTGTATAGACTCTCAACAGTAGTTTGCAGCTCCCAAAATGTAGGTGTTCCCATCTGAAGTCACGTAATCTTTTTCTTGTGCTGGCGTTGAGGTCTCCATAGAGAAACATGTGTCGTAGGGACTAGAAGTGGATGGGCCTCACTTTGTAGAACCTCATAGGTGTCTGTTTTGAAGTATGGAGACTCTGGTGGTGCAATGTAAGCTGCACATAGGAAGATGTCTGACTGAGAGGTGAGGATGGAGCTACTTATTTTACCCAGATATGTCTCTCTCCTTGATTGCTTTTATGTTCTCGTGTAGCTCCTCCTTACACAAGATTAATATTCCTGCTGAATGGCCACCCTTTTTGATGCTTTTATTAGGGATAGACCGATATCACTTTTTAGGTGCCGATACCGATACCGATAATCGGCTACCTTTCAGGCCGATAACCGATATCGGGTGCCGATATTCTGTACATTAAAATTTTTCGGGGGGGGGGGGGAATCACAATTTCTACATAAATCTGGTGTCAAAATTGTAAACATACCAGCTGAGAGAAATAAAGTGCTTGAAAAAAAGTGTGATGGTTAAGAAATCGCAACCACCCCATTTTTCTTTCTTTCAGAAGCTCCAGCTTTTCTTCTTTTTTGGTACAACAAAGCAACCTGAAATGCAAATAGTCCCAGATAAAGGGACTATTTGAGGCATTTATTTATTTTGTTTCCCCGCTCCTTGGTGTACTGCGCTGCGGAACCTGCTGGTGCTATAGAAGTGATGATCTGTAAAATGCTGGTCCCAGCCGCTCGGCTCACAGGAGTTTACAATATAGAGGAGCAGAGGGACCAGCTCACAGGACCTTACAATTCATTTAAGGGGTTTATTCACTAAACTGTTCTTCCTGTTGGCTGTCCTTGCTGCCATGCGGGTCATAAATTTCAGGTTTATTCTATGCAAAGCATGCCTGGCCTGGCTCCTAGGTGTTGCCTCGACTCTGTCAGGCTCAGGTATGGTGACTGCAGAGGTGTTTGCAGCAGGAGTCAGATGTTTGCAGGATTTGTGCACAGGGCATATTCTGCACTTATTGGGGCACAGTAAACAGAATCTCTAGAATCCACTGCTGGAGGGGGGGGTTCAGAGACCCAGGAAGATGTAAATCAGTACCCCCTCATTTGTAAAAAGTGCAGCACTACTTTATAGCAAACTTTTATGCAAGGGGCCGTGACACAGAAGCTGGCAGTCGGGTAGCCCAGGACCACTAAAACCCTAACTGTGGCTTCTATCATTACTAAAAACAAAATCTGCAAACTCAGTTCCTTGTCCCCAGGTGGCTCCCTAGAAAGCTGATTGTAAGCTCCTGGGGTCAGAAATCAAATTTTCCCTAATGTGAACTCAAATCCCTGCACCTGCCAAGACAAAACTAAATGGCTGGCAGATAAAGGGTGCCGTGAACTATTTGAGGCTTTTATTTATTTATTTAATCTCGGTGTCAGGGCAGTAGAGTTGAGCAAGATTTATGCTCCTATGCAGCCACTTGAAGTGGGATGGGGAGCTTTACAGACTGGCAGGTAGCACAGCGTGAAGGAGCAGACAGGGAGAGTGAGAGCAGGGGAGGAGCACAACAGAGCGGAACGGACCCTCCGTAAATCAGTCCGACCATCCTGTTTGTTTTTATTACAATTAGATGTGCTTCCTCCCCCTCTGTTTCTTACTGTGTTCGAGCCAGTGGAAGGGGGAGACCTCGAGGTGACCTCATCATTGCCGGCCAGAGTGCGGAAGTGCCGGGATGGGACGCATGCCCAGAGAGATCGCAGCTTCTCAGAGTTATCGGCACATCGGCAAGTGAAACAGCCCGATGCCGATAACCTGGAAATCACTGAATATCGGCCCCAAATATCGGTGGTACCGATAATCGGTCGACCCCTAGCTTTTATCCTTCTGGGCGGGCACAGAATATTCTCTGTAGCCAATAGGTGCTTGTGAGTCATCCTGTGCCCGGCTCCATGTTTCCAGCAGGATTTGTATGTCCACGTTGTGCAGTCTGTTTGAAGTCTGGATCGTTTACTTTGAATCCACAGGCTCCAGCTACTGATTGTTAGTGATGTCATTTTGTGTTGTTATAACTTGTAATGAGCAAAATTACATCGGACAACCAGGTTGTGGATGGCTGTCATTGTAGTACATCAGGAGATCCATTCACATTAATTTGTTGTATAGTGTGCTGAGGGTCTGTATCTCCTCCAAGTCTCTGTTCTGTGGAGGTCTTGGTGCCCATCTTGGGGCGGCTGGTTTCCACCATTCCTGCCATCTGTTTTGTCCTGTTCTTGGGTTAAATGTGGTGTTCATGTCTTGGTTTAACGGTATTTGGTTACTTTCTTTCCTGGGAAGAGCCTTCATGTGTTTAAGTACTTCCTATTAGACGTGTGCATTCGTTTTAGTACTAAAACGATTTAGTCCGAATTTTGGGATAATTTAGTTTTCGGATGACTCAAGAGATACGAAACTGCTCAGTACAAAAAACGAAAGAAACTAAAAATAAAATGCACTACATTATAGTTTCAGTCCTTTTTGTGATATTACATTGAGTGAAGGAGACCAGCAATGAAGAGCGCAACATCCGAAGTTCTGCACCCTCCACATGCCAATGCAGTAGGATGTTCTATACAGAGAAGGGCATTAATTAATGCAGGAGGATGTTCTATACATTATACAGAGAGGGGTATTAATGCAGGAGGATGTTATATACATTATACAGAGAAAGGTATAAATTGAGGAGGATGCTCTATACAGAGAGGGACATTAATTAATTCAGGAGGATGTTCTAAACATTATACAGAGAGGAGCCTTTTTTTTTTTTTTTTTTTAGCCCTTTAAATCCAGTGGCTGTGAGCTCTGAGATCGGCTGCTTGTTATATTATCTCTCAGTACAATGTATCAGGCTCAGCTGTTACAGTAACTGACTGTAACAGCGCTCAGAGTTTCAGTAAAACAAGGAAATAATATTGTTATAACCTCTTATATATAAAAATATTATTTACTAGTTTTGCTGTGATGAGCAGCAGTCAGTTACTGTAACAGCTTTGCCTGACATGGGGCAGTATTACAATGTTGGTGCTAATTTAACCAGAGTTGTCGTAAACTGAAAACCTTCATAGGCTATAATAGCTCTGGGAAGTTTACAACAGCTCTGCTTAAGTTAGCACCAACACTGTAATATGGCCCACATTGTGCTGAGAGTGAGTGATACTGTAACGAGCAGCGATCTCAGCCCTCTGAGCCACCACTACAATAGTAATTGTATCCGCTGGTTTTCGGATGAATGAAATTAGTTTTCATACTATAGAACTGAAAACGAATTTCTTTAGCAACTAAATAAATTGCATTTTAGGACTAATCCATTAGTTCAAAACGAAATTTTGTGCTGTGCACATGTCTACTTCCTATTTGAATCCATTATTACAATTTCAGGAGTTTGTTGTCTGGGATTTGTTGGCCGACTGGTTGTGGGTTCAGGATTTTGTGAGTGGTTTTGGCTGTCACTGATCTGTGTTGTTGATGTGTGGGCACACTCCTAAGTCTTACTGGTCTCATGTTCGTTGTCAGGCACTTTTTATATACATCCTTTTTGATTCTCTCTCCTGGTTTATGGGCTGTGTTTGTTTTGTTATCTCTTCTCTCAGCTGGTTATTTTCCTCTTGTAGTTGTTAGGTCTGCCCTACAGGAAATGCAATTGAAGATCCATGTTCAGATTTCAGGGTGTTTATTTCTTCTCGGAGTTGGTGATCTGCATTTCTCTCACCTAATTCTCTTTGAAGCTGTTCCTTGAATTGAACAAAGTCTCTTTCTTGTTGAGATAAGCAGTCTCTGAGGACATCAGGTGAGGAGAGTTCTTGACTGGGACATAATGCAGACATGTCTCTGGGGGATTTCTTTGCTGGAATGTGTTCCTCACAGGTCTTACTAGCTGGACTTTGTAGATCCTCAAAGTCCTTGGCTTGTTCTTTAATTTGAGGGAAGAGTTGCTCAATTCCTCTAAATTGGTCTCCGTGCCTTTGTACCATGATGGTGCCATTGTGGTAAATGCTCAGGGTGAGTACAATACACTCTTGATTTTCCTCATCCCTGGCCTTGATCTGGGCCCTTGCAGATGCCTCCTTTTATAAAACTAATATAGTATTTGCAGAAAGCTCTATGCCAGGCCTCCAGTGTTCTCCGTATGAAGTAATACATTTTGTTTTCTTCCTACCATGATCATTATTCGAGAAGTCAGCAAACCGAGTCTCTGGATTTTGTTCAATGTGTACTTTTTTCATGGCTTTTCTTGCTTTGTTGCTCTTTTCGGTCCCTGTGTAAACAATCTCCAAGGTGTTGGACCCCTGCTGGCTGTGGCTTGTGTGTTGGAGTCTTTGTTTTGTAAATTTTCTTTGTTCGGTCCATTTAAATGGCAGTTTTCCATATTGAATGTAGTTGTATGTTTCAAAAGTGATAATGTTTCTATATAAATTTGGTAATCTTGCAAGTTATTGGTGTTTTGGGACGATCGTCCTACCTTGTGCTGCTGTTTGCTGGAATCCTTGTAATGCTTTTCTGATGCTTGTCCTCTGGATGGTCTTGTTCTTTTCCCTTGTTTAATTTCCTTTGATCTCTTTGTTGAATATTCTTTTCCTGTTTGTTGTCGTTTTGCATGAAGTCTTTGTTTTCCTGGTTAAATCCTTCAATTCTGCTCATTTATAAGGTATAAAATGCAGGGATGCACCGGAATTTCAGCCACCGATGGATATCTGCCGATAAGGTTATCGGTTTCGGCCCAAAAGCAAATCACCAGCTGAAAATTGCTGATCCCAGCTGACACTCAGCGAGCACTCTTTCAATGCTGCTTAGCTGGAGATAATTGTAATTGGAAAGAGGCAGGAGCTGCTACACATTTATTTCTGCACACAAAGGGTTAACTGCATGATCCACACTATCAGGGCAAGCAGTAACCTCTGGCCTCTCAGTGACCAGGAACAAGTGATTTATCACTGACCTCCTGCCAGCGGTGTCTGCTCTGAGGACAAGAGGAGGGAGTTAATGTGGGAGCTTACATCCATGCCTCCAAAAGGTTAATGGAACGTATACACATTCATTTTGCAATGGTTTGTTTTTTCCTTTGCATCTTAAAGGCCCCTTTTATAATGCTTTGTTTTTCTGCACTTTAAAAATATAATAAAGAGAAACAGACTATTTTGGCTCCATCCGAGCCATTATAGATATATATCTACTCCTTTAAGTTGTGTCGGAGGGCAAAAGAGTTAAATTAAAAGCCTCCACGCAACAATAATAAACTTTATAGTTGCAGAAGACCTTTACAGATCACAGCAATTCAGAGTTCTGAAACTATAAAATGTGTGTCCAAAAATTTTACACATGAATGTATGCACTAGATGCAAAATAACTCCACAATAAAAATGTGGAGATATTTTTGTCCCATTTTGGTGGATTAATTTAAATTAATGATATTAATTTAATAAAGTCTAGTATCAATACAGTTATACAAAAAAAACTATCCTTAAAATAAATTGTAGGGGGAAAAAAGTCATTTTAGGTTTCTTTACAAAATTTTAATTTCGGAGATACATAAATCAAATCAAATCAAAATAAGCTTTATTGGCAGGACCAAATACATTTTAGCATTGCCAAAGCATATGGGGTGATGGGGGGGGGGTTAGTGGTTCATATAGGGGGTGGGGGAATGGGTAAGTCCATGGACATTATTAGGGGTAAGGGATAATGTGAAGTGGGATGGGGGCGAGTCCGTGTTGGGGATTTAGAAGTCCGAGATCTCTCATGTTCCTCTCAGTCTGTGACATTCTGTAACGTATTGGGCAGACATTTTCACCGCCGGCTCCTCTTCTCCCAGTATGATGTGGAGTTTCCTCGTCTCTTCTATAGAGGTGAAGTCCGGGATGAGACTGGAGAGTCTCTGGAAGTGAGTTTCCCTCAGTGCTGAGTACTTGGGGCACTGTAGGAGGAAATGGACCTCATCTTCCAGGGCCCCCTGGTCACAATGCTGGCACAGTCTATTCTCCCTGGTCTTGTAGGTCTGTCTATGCCGCCCTGATTCGATTTCCAGGCTGGGAGCGCTCAGTCTGTACCGGCTCAGGATCTATCTGTCCTTGGGGTCTTGTAGTACCTCCAGGTATGGGGCCCGTTTGTATTCCCTCTGTAAGGATTGGTAAATGGTGAGTTTCTAGGATTTTGCTATATCATGTCTCCATTCTCTGATATAGTTTTCCCTGGAATCATTAATTAGGGCCTTTATTTGATATTTTGTCAGGTTGCGTTCATGGGGGCTTTGGATGATCAGGGTGGATATGAGTTTTTGCAGCCCACATGGTTTGGGGTGGTCCTTGTTGGCCAGTAGGGCTTTATGGTGGTATGAGTTGAGGCTGCTGATGTTTAGGTGGTCCCAGTATGATAGCGCCCTCTTCTGTACTGCAAGAAGTAAGGGGAGTCTGCCCAGCTCGGCCCTGCAAACATTGTTAGAGGTGCTCCGATGGACTTGGAGGAGGTGCTTGCAGAATTCCAGATGGAATATTTCTGTTGGGCTGGTGTCCCATTTGAGTTGGTCAGGGTAGGTGATGGGGACCCATACTTCACTGTCATAAAGGAGGATTGGAGTGATGATGCTATCAAAGATTTTAAGCCAGACTCTTACAGGTGGTTTTTAGTTTGTAGAGTTGAAGGTTCTACATGCCTGGTCTATTAGGGCCTCTATGGCTGCTTTGAAACTTCCTGGTCGTTTTGTTTCTAGGCCGAGGTATGTGTAGCTGTTGGCTTCAAGAGTGCAGTCATTAAGTGAAAGTGAAATTGTGAAAGAACTCTTGGTTTTTACGTTCTTCCTTTGAAAACCATGACATTTGTTTTTTCTTTTGGTTGATGGGTAGTGCCCATGCCACACTGTATTTTTCCAGCACTTCCAGGCTGTCTTATAGACCTCTCTCTGTTGGTGACAGTAATAGGTCATCTGCATACAACAGGAACTTCACCTCGGTGTCGTGTAGAGTTAGTCCTGGTGCTGAGGAGGATTCTAGAGCTTCAGCCAGTCCATTGATGTAGATGTTAAAGAGGGTTGGACTTAAGCTGCAGCCTTGTCTGACTCCACGAGCCTGCCGGAATTACTCTGTTCTCTTCCCATTCACCTTTATGCTGCAGAAGTTCTCCTTATATGACGTCATCAAGAGCTCATGTTTTCCCTCCTATTCCACTCTCCAGTAGTTTGAGGAACAAACAGGCCTGGGTGCCACACGGAGTCAAAGGCCTTCGTAAAGTCCACAAAGCAGGCAAATATTTTCCCATGTTTTGTATTGTGGACATGGTCCTTGATAAGACTGTGCAGGGTGTTGATGTGATCTGTAGTGCAATGGTTTGGCATGAACCCCGCTTGGCTTCTGTTGAGGACGTTATGCTGTGTATGTGTGTATGTATGTATGTATATATATATATATATGTGTATATGTATATATATATATGTATATGTATATATATATATATATATAATTCGATTACTCTCATCAATTAGTAGGCCGTTTTTTTTTTTTTTTTTCTTCAGATTTAATCGATAGAATTTTTTTTTTTACTTAAATAACCGCAACCCCTCACAAGTAATTTGTGTAGCGTACGTAACTTTCGTACGTACATATGCAAATTGTGTATCTTTTGTACTTTTCACACACAAGGTATGCGATTGCTTGGTCAGAGGGATGGGTTGATGTTGCATGCACAGCTTAAGCCCATGTTTGCTTTCTCAAATGAACGTGGGTACAAGCACTTGGTCATCGATGATAATGTCAGCATGTAACCGGGGTTAATAGGCTAAAGTGATCAGGGTGCGTAGAGTGTTGCTTTGAAATAATTTTGTGAACAAACGGAGTGGGTGGAGTGACTTTGCTCATGTGACATGACCTGTGTGTGAGAGGGCGTGGGTATGGACGGATCTGAGTGTGGGAGTGAGTTTGGGGAAAGGGACCAGAGGGAGGGAATGGCAGTTCTCAACCAAAGAGGATGTGGCAGGGAGGGTGGGATGGTGGCACAGGACTCCAGCTTCAAGTAAGGATAAAACACAGGCATACAGCTCCTTCAACCAGTGGCAGTATCCTATTGTTTGTGTTATACTTCTACTGTTGTAAACAAAATAAAAACAAACTGGTTGTGTCTCACATTACCCTAGAACTAATTCATGCCTAGTAAAGCAGCGGCGGGTCTTCTCCAATCAGCTCCGAAGCCGAGGTTATTTACGTTTTACTCAGTCTGACTCTAAACAGTGTGTGCTGTACACAGGACGATTAATCGGCACCGATTAAATGATAATGGACATAGTTGACATCTATTTTAATCGATTAGTTGTCGATTAATCGATTAGTTGTTTCAGTTCTAATATATATATGAATATATTTTCGATAGGCCATGTTAGTCCAGAGTATAGCAGTACTTGGTGATACCTTTTTTATTGGACCAACGTTACATTTAAAAGACAAGCTTTCGAGAGGATTCCTCTCTTCCTCAGGTCTGGAAGCTATTCGGATCCGTTCCTAGAATTGAACATTAAGACATTAACAGGGTTATTCAGAGAGCGGTGAAAAGCAGGAGAATGACTGGAGAATGGAAAATTCTAGATCAAAATAGCAAAACCAGAAAAATTCTCCCGTCTCACTTTCCAAATCGGCTATTTTGACCTAGAATTTTCCATTCTCCGGTCATTCTCCGGCTTTTCCACCGCTCTCTGAATAACCCTGTAAGTGTCACATGGGTGGGGGGATTTAGATGATGTAAAAAGTGAGAGTCAAATGTTATGTTCAAAATGTCAACTTGTCAGACTTATCAGGTCCTTCCCCAAACACCTACAGCAAGGATTGGAGAACCTGGTGCCTTCCAATCCTTGCATGGGCACTTTCTACATGCTGCCCAAAATCCACAAGCCCGGGAACCCAGGACGACCCATTATCACAGGTATGGACACACTTACCGAACAAATTTCTGGCCTCAATAGAGTGTATCCTGAAACCCTTGGTTACCAACACCGACAGCTATATACAGGACACCAGACTTTCTAAACAAACTCAGAGATATCCAGACACTACCTGCCGATACTATATTGGTTACTATGGATGTAGAATCCGAATACAGCAACATCCCACATAAAGATGGAATTAATGCCTGTCTCAAATCTCTCTCCTCCCACAATACTCCACATAAATATAGCTGTGAAATAATTACCAAGCTGATTGAATTTATTCTCCCACACAACTGCTTCAACTATAACTGCTACCTACAAATGACTGGGACCGCTATGGGTAGTAAAATGTCGCCACAATACGCCAATCTTCATGACAGATCTAGAACAGAGGTTCCTGAACACTCACCCCCATAAACCACACAAATATCTTGGATACATTGACATTTTCATCATATGGACAGGAGAGGAACGCCTTCTAGACTTTCACAAGGCATTCAATATGTTCCACCCATCGATCAAACTCGATGAATTTTTCCAAGCACAATGAGCTTCCTGGACTGCACCAGATCAGCTGCCAACGGCACACTGCACTCATCTGTGTACAGGAAACCCACAGAAAGGCCCAGCTACCTCCCACAAGGCCAGCTTTCATCCCAACCACACCAAACAAGGCATCCTCTACAGCCAGGCCATCAGGTACCACCGAATCTGCTCAGACACTGGAGACAGGGATGAAATCCTGAACAAACTATCTGCACCATTCCAGCGGAAGTGCTATAAGGAAAGGACAATCTCTGAAAAAAATCAAATCTGCCCTTAAAACACCGCGCAAACAGCTGTTGCGCTACAAAGAAAAGAAAATCGCCACACGGATCCCTCTAGTTGTTTCCTATAACCCGACTCTAGAGGGAATTCGCAAAATTATCAAAGATCTGCAGCCCCTGGTCAGAGGACACTGCGCTCAAAGAAATATTTCCACAGCCCCCCTCACTGGCATTCAAGCAACCCCCAAACCTGAGGCAAAAACTGGTCCGCAGTGAACTAACTCAGGAACAGGAGGACATACAGAATGGGACCAAACGCCGCAACAAATCCCGCTGCAAACTGTGCCAACACATGTGACAGCAGCACTGCACGGCACAATAACGCCACATACAACATCAAGGGCTCGTACCTTTGCACGTCTGCCAATGTGGTATATATGATCCAGTACATGGCGTGTGAGAAAGGCTGCTATGTTGGAGAAACTAGCCTTAAACTAAATCTCAGAATGAACCTGCACAGACACTCCATCAAGGAAAATGCATATTGTACCCCAGTGGGACATCACTTCAATCTAACAGGCCACTCCATCCAAAACCTCAAAATTAAAATCCTCAAAGGACATTTTAAAGACCACCGTGACCGCAAAACATATGAAATGAAAAAAGTGTGTGTAGTGTGATTTTGGCATCTGGACTAACGCGGCCTATCCAAACTCTTGTATGCTCCTTTCTCATAGACAAAAAAAAGAGAATGTGCATGTGCACCACGCCTTGACAATTACCACTGACATGTCAGTGTGACATTGCTTGTGCATTTTGTGGTGTGATGCACCTCTGTATTGTGGTGGTTTGTCAGTAAACAGCCAATTTCACTCCCGTAGAAGGCATGTGCGGGCACTGGCAGTGACGACGGTCTCGGTTGCAACTTGATCAATCACTGGTAATAGGGAGTTGTAATGGTCCTCTGGACCCATGAGTGGACTACTCTACCCGGACTTCTAGTATCCCTCAAGGTACAAAACGACATATGCGCAGCACACTGGATTCTCTGCGCCTTTTGGATAGTTGGAGAAGCCTTAACCCTATCTAATCTAGAACGTGAATACACTTTTTTTCTCTCCTGTCCACCGCTCTTACTCCAGGCTGGACTATCTCTTCGTACCGCATCACTGCTTCTCCGATGTGCTGGACGTGCATATCGGGGTTCGCACATGGTCGGATCACGCACCAGTGACCCTGACCATCAAGTCTCCCCTTTTCCGCCCTCGCAATGGGACATGGCGCTTCAATATCTCTCTTCTTTCAGACCCTCAGTTTTGCCGTGGTGTTTCTACTGCAATTCAGAACTAGGTGCCTGACATTTTCTATTAGCTGATTTAGATCATGATTACCCTGACCCCTCCCCCCCCTTTTTCCCCTTCTTTCATTTTTTTTTTCATTCTCATCCTTTACTCGTATCTTCACTCTCTAACCCCCCTTCCTCTGTTTTCCTCCCCACGCTCTTCCTTTCTTTATGCCCTCCCCTCCTCCCCTCCTTTTTGTATAGTTATCTTTCTTCGTCGAGTAACGTATTTGCCATCTACGACGATCCGTTTGACATGTTTATTGCTAGACTGTAAGCTCCTCTGAGCAGGGCCCTCTACACCTCTTGTTTCCATCCTATGTCTGTTTATATGTATTTCGTTCCCTTTGGTTATTGTAAAGCGCTGCAGAAACTGTTGCGCTATATAAATGATGACAATAATAGGCTTTACGATGGTACTTATGTGGCAGTTGGTATTACTGCAAATGTCTGTCTTTTCCCAAACGCTCCCATGCAGCATGTTTACTAGTTGCTTCATATTACTTTTATATGGAAAATGTACCACCAATTGTTTGCCTTTATGTATGTTTGACTAAATGTTGAATAAAAATTTCAATTCCAAAAAAATAATAAAAAATAGAAGCCAGATGCATGCATCTCAGAACTGAATATAGTAAGGCTCCTACAATGGATTACAGTGGATGTGTTTTTGTTTATGCAGCTGTATTTAATCGGTGCAGCTTATAACACCATCTCAGACAATAATAGACAATTCAAAAACAGAATCCCGGAGTTGAAAAAATTATCACCCCCCCCCCTTCCAAAAATGATTTGTAAACTCAATCTGCTGTAGTTAAAGACCTTCTCGACGGCACACACAGCCATTTGACTTTCAACCGTGATCAGCTGTGGTCATATTGATTAGCTCAGCATGAAAAGAGCTTTTCTGGAGCATCTCGTTCCCTGGTAGTGCAACTGAAGCAATCAACTATAGGTGGCAAGGCACTGTCAAAAGATCTCCTGAGTAAAGTTGTTGACAGGCAAAGTCAATAAAGGGATACAGAAAAAGTTCAAAAGCTTTTTCAACACCCAGAAGCACAGTGAAGTCTATTAAGAAGTGGAAGGTATTTGGTGCAACACAGAACCTCGCTGGATCAGGATGTCGCACTAAACTGGATGAAAGAGACCGGAGGAAACTGGTCAGAGAGGCTACCAACTCTAATAAATTCTTACAACTGCTTCAAAGAGTGATCATTGTGTGCATGTGACAACAATATCAAATCCTCCACAAACGTGGCATGTATGGGAGGGTTTCAAGTAACAAGCCACTCCTCAAGAAAGGCCACATGCAGTCACGATTGAGATTTGCCATAACACCTTGACGATTCCGAGGCCACATGGAAAAAGGTGTTATGGTCAGATGAGACTAAAATTTATTTGGCTTTAACCCCAACAATACGTCTGGAGGAAATTCAATACAGCTTACCATCCAAATAGCACCATACCTACAGTAAAGCATGGCGGTGGTAATATCCGTTTATGGGGGTGATTCTCTGCAGCAGGCACTGGAGCACTTGTCAGGATAGATGGAATAATGGATAGAGCAAAATACTGTCAAATTCTTAAGGGAAAATCTGCTACCCTCTGCCAGAAAATTGTCAATGGGATGAAGGTTTTCCATCCAACTTGTGTGACACAAAGCAAAAATGACCACACAGTGGTTGAAGGAGAAACCGGTGAATGTCCTTGCATGGCTTCGTCAGAGCCCAGACTTAAACCCCATTGAATATCTGTAGAATTACTTGAAGACTGCAGTCCACAAACAGTCACCATCAAAATTAACTGAACTTGAGCATTTCTGCAAAGAAGAGTTGGCAACTATTGCAGAGTCTAGATGTGCAAAGTTAGTAGACATATCTCCACAGTCTAAAGGCTGTAATTAAATCAAAACGTGGTTCAACAAAATACTGACACAATGGGGTGATCCTTTTTCCAAATCTGTGATTGTTTTTGAATGGTCTTAATTTTTGTCTGACATTGGTGTTGTACAGTATATTTCACCTGCACTGTGAAAATACAACCGGATAAACAAAAACTGACTATTTCAGGCTGCAAAGCAACAAAATTTGATTATTTTCAAGGGGGTGATTTCTATTCAATGCCCACCATACATAGGCAAATGAGACAATTGACGCTACCTATTGTAAACCTGTGAGAGCAGTCCACCCTATGATTCCCTCTCCCCCATAAGTTTTTTTACTTTGGAGTATATCACATGAAGGATCCACAGAGAGGTTGATACACTCAATTAGTTGGCACTCCGTGATTTCTACAGAGCCAGTTTTTATACAAGCTCTAGTTCATGTGTGTCTGATAATCATTGTGCTAGATATGGGTCAAAAACTATCGTTATATAATAGTGTTGCACTATTATTTGTTTCTTGTTCTTTTTCTATCCACCTAGGGGCCAAAACAAGTGGGTAAAAAAGCTAAAATGGAAGTATATTGCATTTATACACAAAGTCCTTCTCAGATCACAATTTATTCACTATATTGTATTGAAGATCACAGACATAGTCACTGTTTTTCCATTTGGATTTTTAATATTTGGTTTATTTTGTATTGCGCAATGGTGTTTAGCATTTACATCTGGTTGAAAGGCGCCTGATCTTTCTAGGTGTGTTTTCATTGCCCTCGTTCCTTCATGTGGAATAATATTCCTATACAGGGACTGAACATCACGTGTCACCAAAATTAAAATCCTCTTTCCACTGAATGGTTGCAAGAATCTGTGGAAAATTTTGTATCGCTTTTTCTAAATACAGCGTTGTGCAACTTACCAGTGGTCAAAGCATTCTATCAATGTACTATGACACTCTTCTGGATATCCAAATTATATTGGTTATTATTGGTTTACAAGGAGGATTCTATGTGTTTCTGGCAAATG
This sequence comes from Leptobrachium leishanense, assembly GCA_009667805.1. Classification (NCBI taxonomy): domain Eukaryota; kingdom Metazoa; phylum Chordata; class Amphibia; order Anura; family Megophryidae; genus Leptobrachium; species Leptobrachium leishanense. Next base: position 264,839,317 of record CM019065.1, on the reverse strand, counting down.
GTAGAACACCGGTCTTGGGTATACCATCTTGAAGTAGATATGTTCCTTGTCCTTTAAAATACCTAAACTATGTCTTTTTATAAATTCATGAAGTGTACGGTCTTTAATCCTTTGTTAGATCTGATAGAAGTTCCCTGTATGTGGTCTCTCTCCCCCCCCCCCCCAAATCCTATACACTTCCTTCTCCTATTCATCAGTCGTAAGCAAGACAGTTCATCCCCCCCCCCCCGTCATCCGCTGGCTTTATTACCCACTAGCTTTTGTCTGCAGCTTCGCTTGGGTGGATTTTGGGATTTGTTACACTTTGTTTTTAAAAGAAACGGCAGTTTTTTTTTGTCCAAACAGTACTAAATATAATTTACAGTTTGCTGTCTTAACCTCCCTAGCGTTCCGATTCTGACATATTTTATGTGTCAGAGAATCAGAACAATTTCTTTGGCCCCCTAGCGGTATCAGAGTATGACTTGGGGTTAAATGCATTGCAGAAAGCGTTAACCCCGAGCCACACTCGGGATGTAGCTGGATACATACCTGTCCCTGCACTCTATCGCTGTCCCAATTTTCCAGTGATCGCGACCTATCTCCTGGTTCCATTCTCGTGAGGGAGCGCAGGACAGGTATGTATACAGCCAGAGTGTGGCTCAGGGTTACCGCTTTCAGCAATGAAAATTAACTCCGACCCGCACTCGAATACCGTCAGGGGGTTAAAGTAATAAGTAATGTTTATTGCAGACGATAAGGAATATTGTCTACAAAACAAAGTTGTTTCATATGCGTCCATGAATTTTTAATTTTTTTTTGTCTCCTTGTCTATTAACTTTTTGTTTTCTGGCATCTGGAACATAAAAAAAGGAGTACTTTGTAAACTACATTAGTGGTTCTTTAAGCTGCTTGAATCGGCAGAGAGTTAGGTGAGCTCACTCTGGAACAGCAACGTAAAACTGTCCAGGTGAGAAGTAGGCTTTCCTTTAGGTCAATACCCGCGACCTTCAAAGACTGTACCTTTTTAGATTTGTTGATGGTTAGCACCATAGTCTCAATCTCGTTTCTGTGGAGTGATTTTACTTTCAATCTGGTGGCATTACAGAGCTTTGGTGGGTTGAGGTTCTGCAATAATATCGCAGGTGCTCTCATGCTGGAGCATTGAGGGAGTGTGAGAGCCCTGGCTGTGAGAGGGAAACAGACATACTGGAGCAGTGAGGGAATATGCGAGGCCTGGCTGTGAGCAGCTGCATGGAGACTCCATTCTGTGTGAACTAACCACATCCCTCTGATCTCAGTGTATAAAGTGGATTTTCGGAAAATGGTAAAACATGTGTTTTTTTATTTTTCTAGATGATTGTAAATACCAATTTTCACACCTGTAACATCTTTGGTGTTTGAAATCTAGGTATACTGACAAAAGTATTCAACCCCCCGCCCCTTACTTAGATTTTTGGAAAATGGTAAAACACGTGTTTTTTTTAAAAAAAAGAAACCTAGAAACATAGAAAAATGTCGGCAGATAAGAACCTTTCGGCCCATCTAGTCTGCCCAATTACATGGATACTTAACCTGGATTTATCTTTTGTTTAGGATAGCCTTATGCCTATCCCATGCCTGCTTAAATTCAATTACTGTTTTGGCCTCTACCACTTCTACTGGAAGGCTGTTCCATGTATCCACCACCCTCTCAGTAAAATAATGCTTCCTGATGTTACTTTTAAACCTTTGCCCCTCTAATCTAAGACTATGTCCTCTTGTTTTGCTACTTTGTTTCCGTTTAAATATACTCCCTTCCTCTACCTTGTGGATTCCCACAATGTGTAGATTGCAAATACTAGGGATGTACCAATACTAGTATTTGCAGATGTTTTGTACATTCTATATATATTTGCTACCCACCCTGTGTCCACTACCTTGATAAAGGCTCCTGCGAGGGCCGAAACGTCGGTCAGGTTGCATATGGGCATCTTTTAATGTTTATTTAATAAAACATCGATTTTACTTTTATCTGGAGTGCGTCCTTCTCTCTTTTTGGTTTTTGTATGATCTATTGGACTTTGCACCCAGGCATTTTTGTCTTTATATGGCCTCAGCAGGTTGCCATTGTTTTTCTGTATATGTGTATATATATATATATATCTCTGAGATGAGGTGTGTGTGCAGGGGTAAATGGGGTTTCTGGCCATACAATTAAATATAAACATAAACTGGATAGGCTTTCGGCAAAATCCTAAATTATTTATTGGAAAGTGTCACGTGACCTTTAAGTGTCGGTACTCTGTATCGGTGAGTACTTTAAAAAAGTATTGATACTTGTACTCGGTCCTAAAAATGTGGTATCGGTGCATCTCTGCAATCACAAGCCAGAAACACACAGCAGCAAAAGTTTCATTCCAACACTGATCAGTCTGCTAGGAACATCTCTGCAATCACAAGCCAGGTATCCAGATCTCAACACGATGGCCACCATCACATTCTGCAATATTCTATCATCGCAATTAGGGATGCACCGATACCACTTTTTTAAGACAGAGTACGAGTACCGATACTTTTTAAAAGTACTCACCGATACCGAGTACCGATACTTTTATTTAATGTCATGTGACGCTTTCCAATAGGAACAGACCTCATAAAAATTTATGAGATTGACCGCAGCTCACATGGATTTGCCCCCAGGTCTCATGGATTTGCCCCCAGGTCTCATGGATTTGCCCCCAGGTCTCATGGACTTGCCCCCAGCTCACATGGATTTGCCCCCAGCTCACATGGGTTTGCCCCCAGCTCACATGGATTTGCCCCCAGCTCACATGGATTTGCCCCCAGGTCTCATGGATTTGCCCCCCGCTCACATGGATTTGCCCCAGCTCTGATGGATATGTCCCCCAGGTCTCATGGATTTGCCCCCAGGTCTCATGGATTGGCCCCCAGGTCTCATGGATTAGCCCCAGGTCTCATGGATTTGCCCCAGGTCTCATGGATTTGCCCCAGGTCTCATGGATTGGCCCCCAGGTCTCATGGATTGGCCCCCAGGTCTCATGGATTTGCCCCAGGTCTCATGGATTGGCCCACAGGTCTCATGGATTGGCCCCCAGGTCTCATAGATTGGCCCCCAGGTCTCATGGATTGGCCCCCAGGTCTCATGGATTGGCCCCCAGGTCTCATGGATTGGCCCCCAGGTCTCATGGATTGGCCCCCAGCTCTCATGGATTTACCCCCAGCTCGAACGCTGGCCGTGTGCATGTAAAGCACGCGGCCAGCGTTCCCCTCCGGCGCGCCAAATACTCACCCTTCCTGAAGTTCCGGTCGCTGGGCAGTGATGCGGTCACGTGGCCGCCGGGCGCATCTGTGCCGCTGCCTCCAGCCGAGAGGCAGCGTCACAGGAGCGCCCAGTGGCCGCGGGAACGCATCACTGCCCAGTGACCGGAACTTCAGGAAGGGTGAGTATTTGGCGCGCCGGAGGGGAACGCTGGCCGCGTGCTTTACATGCACGCGGCCAGCTTCCCCAGCCCCGCGGATACCGGCAAGCCGGCCCAGCGCCGGCTTCCGGTATCGGCGGGATGTATCGGGCCGTTTGCACGAGTAACAAGTACTCGTGCAAACGGCAATATCGGCCCCGATACCGATACTAGTATCGGTATCGGTGCATCCCTAATCGCAATTGTATTTTGTGTCTGCATGTATTAATTTCTGGCTAATTTATCCTCTAAATTGCCGCATTTTTAGATAGAATATGTAGCTAGTATTTCACTAGTGCCCCCCCCATTACAAAGGCTTCTGACACCTAGATACTTACCTGAATTAATTTCCTTTTCACACAGAAACACACAGCAGCAAAAGTTTCATTCCAACACTGATCAGTTAGATCAGTAGATATAAGTATTCTGTTTAAAATATTCACTCCCATTTTTTTCACCCCCTTTACCTGGATTTTTGGAAAATGGTAAAAAAAAAATCCAAGAAGATTGTAAATACCAATTTTCACGCCTGTAACATAGAAACATAGAAAAATGTCGGCAGATAAGAACCTTTCGGCCCATCTAGTCTGCCCAAAACATCTCTGGTTTTGGAAACCTAGGTATACTGATAAAAATATTGACCCCACTTTTTAACCCCCTCTTAACTGGATTTTTAAAAAAATGGTGAAATACATGTCTTTATCTTTCAAGAAGAATCTAAATACCAATTTTTATGTCTGTAACCTCGTCTGTTTTTGAGAGAATTGGTATCCTGTTTAACCCCCCCCCCCTTTTCACTCCCCATTTTGGATTTTTGGAAAATGGTTAAACACTAGCATTTTTATGTTTCAAGAACACTGTAAATTCCGGTTTTCATGCCAGTAAAATCTTTGGTTTTTGAAATCTAGGTATACTGATAAAAGTATTCACACCCCTTTTTCTCCTCCCCTTGGATTTTTTTGAAAATGGTAGAACACGTGTGTTATGGACATGTTTCTGAATGATCTACTCCAAATGAACAGTTACTAAAACCCCCACGTGGCCATTTAGTAATTGGTGACCACCACTAAAGAGCAAAACCTTCTTTATCTAACCATGTGATACAAGATGGCGACGTCTAAAAATGTGTTCTTGCCAGGATGTGACCTAAGCCAGCTACACCCAGGAAGGTCACATGCCATTAAATTAGCAACGAAGATCCACTCATGGTGGTGGAGACAAGACTGTAGCCCAATTTCCTCCGGATTGATCCAGAGAAACACAGGAAGTGACCAACAGACTAGTGCTAACCTGAGGAAGGGAACACCTGCAGCTTTGCGAGCTGTTTGTGTTCTCCATTATCTGGATGGGTAAATGCTGCTTCTTAATCCATCTTTGCATTTAAAAATCGCCTATGCATGGCTTTTATTTTCTTGGTCAAGAATTTAGTGTAATGTTTTCATTTTCTTATGTTAATCTTTGGGGAGAGCCATTATTATTAAACTCCGGACCATGAGGTTATCTCAGTGTAGTCTCTGAGGAAAGTTTTTATTAATTGTTAAATATTAATCGTATAATGTGTTTGCTCCAGACCAGACTATTATATTGGTTTATTAATTACCTTTTACTAAAGTAAATTCTTAACCATCTGTGTGTCTCCTTACTTGCTATATTACGTCCCACGTTATCGGCTGATGTACAGGATCAGAAACAACATTGGTTTACCTCAGGGAGATCATGCCAAACTAATCTTATTGATTTTTTTGATTGGGTAACAAAAATAATAGACACAGGTGGTGCAGTAGACATTGCTTATTTAGATTTCAGTAAGGCTTTTGATACTGTTCCGCATAGAAGGCTTATCAATAAATTGCAATCTTTGAGCTTGGATTCCAATATTGTTGAATGGATTAGGCAGTGGCTGAGTGACAGGCAACAGAGGGTTGTGGTAAATGGAGTTTATTCGGCGCAAGGTCTTGTTACCAGTGGGGTACCTCAGGGGTCAGTACTTGGACCCATTCTATTTAATATTTTTATTAGTGATATTGCAGAAGTTATTAATGGAAAAGTATGTCTTTTTGATGATGACACAAAGATTTGCAACAGGGTTGACGTTCCTGGAGGGATCAGCCAAATGACAAATGATTTAGGTAAACTAAAAAAATGGTCGGAGCTGTGGCAATTGAGTTTTAATGTGGATAAGTGCAAGATAATGCACCTGGGATGTAAAAACCCAAGGGTTGAATATTTGATACAGTCCTAACCTCAACATCTGAGGAAAGGGATTTAGGGGTTATTATTCCAGAGGATCTAAGGGTAAGTAGTCAATGTAATAGAGCAGCAGGAAATGCTAGCAGAATGCTTGGTTGTGTAGGGAGATGTATTAGCAGTAGGAAAAGTGAAGTGCTCATGCCACTGTACAGAGCACTGGTGAGACCTCACTTGGAGTACTGTGTGCAGTACTGGAGACCGTATCTCCAGAAGGATATAGACATCTTAGAGAGAGTTCAGAGAAGAGCTACTAAAATGGTGTACGGCTTGAAGGAGAAAAGTTACCAGGAAAGGCTTAATGATCTTAACATGTACAGCTTGGAGAAAAGACGAGACAGAGGAGATATGATAGAAACATTTAAATACGTAAAGGGAATCCACAAGGTAGAGGAAGGGAGTATATTTAAACGGAAACAAAGTAGCAAAACAAAAGGACCTAAAGGTTTAAAAGTAACATCAGGAAGCATTATTTTACTGAGAGGGTGGTGGATACATGGAACAGCCTTCTAGTAGAAGTGGTAGAGGCCAAAACAGTGATTGAATTTAAGCAGGCATGGGGTAGGCATAAGGCTATCCTAAACAAAAGATAAATCCAGGTTAAGTATCCATGTAATTGGGCAGACTAGATGGGCCGAAAGGTTCTTATCTGCCGACATTATTCTATGTTTCTATGTTTTTATGTGCATTTTGGGTTCTGTACAATTGCTACCTACTCATTCTGGCCGCATGGTCGGTGGCCATCTTTGTGACCATTTAATCCACATGGCTGGTGGCTATTTTCTTAGTGACCAGTGAGCACATGGCTGGCGGCCATATTAAGAATCAATGAGTCACATGGTCTGCAGCCATTTTTGAGGTGACACGGCAGTAATTGTACCTTTTTTTTTTTCTTTGAGTTTACAATTTTATTTAGTAAAATTGTTATCAAACATGAAATGAGGGCCCCGCAGGGCCACACAAGGTCATCTAATACAGCACAGCACAAGGGAAATAACAAACATAAATAAAAGGGAATGCAGTCACAGAAACAGCATAAAGAGTCTCTAGTAGGTCAGAAATGTCCCCAGCCGGGGGAACAGTTACAAAAAGGCCTCAATAAGAACACTCAGAAGGGTGGTGTTGTAGGTGGTGTCACAAAAAAGAATAGAGGGCAAAACAAAGTCAGCTGGTGTCCAACAAATGAGGCCGGGCCGCCACAGGCAGGTATATGCAGGGTCGTCCAGATCTTTCTGTCCCCTTGGGCGGGTGGGCTCGGCAGAGAAAAGTATTCTGGGGCAGAACCCCATGGTACATCGGTGCGCACATCTGTGCTGTCTTGACCGCTAGCGGAGGGTTAAATCCTCGGAAGGCTCAGACCGATCTGCCATCTCCACCTCCAGAACTCCTCTGTAGATCTACTCGATGTTGCTGCGTGCGCATCTGCGCCTTCCTGGCCGCCAACAGGGTAAAACTGTCCCCTGGGGGGATGTATCGCCGGCCCCCATCCTGCCATCCTATCCGCCGTCTGAGGGGGTGCGGATGATGGCCTCATCGGTGAAGGTCAGGGACATTCCGGGGAGACGAGACTCTCGAGCTGAGACCGCATCCTTGCCATCTTCGCCGCGTCTCTCATCGGCCGTAGCAGGAAGCGGGAAGAACACAGTGGGGCATGGGGAGGTGTCGGCCTTGTTCTCAGTCTGCTGAGTCCTCGTCTCCTGGCAGCATCGCCGCGCGGCCAGCATCCTGCGCCATACCCCCTTAGTGAGCGGGCCGTCTGCGTCTTCTCCCTCCAGCAGAAGCAAGCAAGCAAGCAACCCACCCATGCCGCAACCCACCCAATAGCGGCCTCCACTGCTCCGGTGGGGGGGGGAGAGACTCATCTCGTCTTCGACCCACGGGTCTGCCCGCTGCTCCTGCGAACCTGACATCCAAGATGGCGGCCCTCCATCTCTGTAGTCTGCTGTGTAGATTCGGTCTGGGGTATGCGGTCAGCTCCGCATGGTCACGAGGCTTCTCACAGGTGGCAGGCCTCAAGATGGCCGCCATCGTCTCGCTCCAGCTACAGCAGCCAGGGTTGTCTTACGTCTGGAGGGGGGACTAAACTGCCTCCGTACCGGCGGCCAGCCACTCAGACCCAGAATCATCAAAAAAAATTGGCACACAAGTCTGTTAAAGGTCCCCAAAAGGAGCAGACGTGCGGAGCTCCAGCAAAACACGCCCGCTCCTGTGAATAGCCGGCCACACCCCCAGTAATTGTACCTTTTGCGCAAATAATTTATCCAAAGTGACGCAAACTAAAAAAATTTATTGCGCAGAATTATCACCAGAAGCGATATTGAACCAAAACATGTTTTTTATTTTTCACGAAAATTGTAAATACCAATTGTCACGTCTGTAACATCTTTGGTTTTTGAAATATAGGTATACTAATAAAAGTATTCAACCCCCTTAAGTGGATTTTTGGGAAAAAGGTAAATTACGTGTTTTAATTTTAAAGACAAATATAAATGCCAAAGGCATATGGGAGCGCATAGGTTATATACAATGAATATCAATCACAAATAGCATCAACGGTAATAATCAACATAACAAAATAATTTTATAATAACTTGAGGCAAATAAATCGTGGAGATCTGCTTCAAAGTACCGTCCTTTTAAACGGTCATCAAATCCTATGGAACAGAAGAGAAAGGAACCATTGCGCAATTTATAGCGCCAAAAGATAGTGTAGCACACAGACTTTGGAATAGCACTCACAAAAATGGAGTCAAGAAGACACAAAGTGTAAGCCTCTGAGCCTTTTTGGGGGGCTCCTACCGCACAGCGATTCTTGATCGTAAGTGGGTTCAAATCGGGTTATGTAGCTGTAATTCCAAATAAATAGACATATGTTACAGTCTTGCAACATATGGAAAGATTAACAAAAATTAAAAAGACACACTCACGTGCCGCAGAGCCTCCTGCCTAGGTGGCTCGGTAAGATCGCCTTTGACCTCTTAAATTTGAGGGGGTCCCGTCTCGTCTCTCCCGATATGGTCCGTATCATGCTGGGCTCAAGGTGTATACTCTTACAGTTGTGTTCAAAATTATTCAACCCCCACTGAAATTGAGTGTTTTGGCCAGTTTGACATTGATCATTCAGTCATCTTGCTTACAATTAAATCAAAGAGGCACGTGTAGGTCAGACAAATATAACATAACATTTATAATGAAATAACCACAAATGTCTTTTCTGTGCTCACATCATTATCAGTTTTATTCAACCCCCAAGTGACATTCAATCTTAGTACTTAGTACAACATCCCTTTACAGTTATAACAGCTTTTAAACGTGAAGCATAGCTTGACACAAGTGTCTTGCAGCGATCTACGGGTATCTTCGCCCATTCGTCATGGGCAAAAGCCTCCAGTTCAGTCACATTCTTAGGCTTGCGCACTGCAACTGCTTTCTTTAAGTCCCACCAGAGGTTCTCAATCGGATTTAAGTCTGGTGACTGCGATGGCCACTCCAAAATGTTCCAGCCTTTAATCTGCAACCATGCTCTAGTGGACTTGGAGGTATGCTTGGGATCATTGTCCTGTTGAAAGGTCCAACATCTCCCAAGCCTCAGGTTTGTGACGGACTGCATCACATTGTCATCCAATATCTCCTGGTACTGAAGAGAATTCATGGTACCTTGCACACGCTGAAGCTTCCCTGTACCTGCAGAAGCAAAACAGCCCCAAAGCATGATTGACCCCCCGCCATGCTTCACAGTAGGCAAGGTGTTCTTTTCTTCATAGGCCTTGTTCTTCCTCCTCCAAACATAGCGTTGATCCATGGGCCCAAACAGTTCTAATTTTGTTTCATCAGTCCACAGAACACTATCCCAAAACTTCTGTGGTTTGTACACATGACTTTTGGCATACTGCAGTCGACTCTTCTTATTCTTTGGAGACAGCAAGGGGGTGCGCCTGGGAGTTCTGGCATGGAGACCTTCATTACGCAGTGTGCGCCGTATTGTCTGAGCTGAAACTTCAGTACCCACATCTGACAAATCTTTTCTCAGTTCCTCAGCAGTCACACGGGGACTTTTCTCCACTCTTCGCTTCAGGTAGCGCACAGCAGTCGAAGTCAGCATCTTCTTTCTGCCACGACCAGGTAGCGTTTCAACAGTGCCCTTTGCCTTGAATTTGTGAATGATGCTTCCTATGGTCTCTCTTGGTATGTTTAACATCTTTGCAATCTTCTTATAGCCATTGCCCTTCCTGTGAAGAGTAATCACCTCTTCTCTTGTCTTCCTGGACCATTCTCTTGACTTCACCATGTTTGTAACCACACCAGTAAATGTCTAGATTAGAAGGAGCTGAGTATCACAGTCATTTTAAAGCTGCCTAATTGGTGCTTATTATGCTTTATTGCTGCTCCGTGACATCCACTGGTGTTTTCAATACCTGATTGAAAACAGTTGAATGAACCTCTGTTCTTCAGAGTGGTAGTCTTTAAGGGGTTGAATAATTGTGTCAATGAAGAATTCACAAAAGAAACATTTACTACTGTATTACAAAACCAAATGATGTCATTTTAGTTGCATAAGGTTCTTTAAAAAGTCCTTGTAGGATTTCATTCTGAATACAATTACAAATGTACACTAAATTCCCTAAAACCCTTTACAGCATTGGGGGTTGAATAATTTTCAACACAACTGTAGTGGAAAGGAACAGGCTGAGTATACATAAAGCAATAAAAATGTATTCGACCATAAACAAATAAAATTAAAGAATAAAAACAGGCATAAAAACTGAGACGCGTTTCTCCTGCTTACTGCGGGCCTTATCAATGTAATACAACAAACCAGAAAGAGAGCACTCAGCTAATACATTCAAAGAATTCAACAGCAGCAGCAATCTAATTCAGGTGCCCCCCCACGTGTGCGGAGGAGGCGCCTGAAAGGGAGGGGGGGAGGTCAGACCTTTCTCCCTCCCGGGGGCCACAGGGTTAAGGCAGGCACCGTTTGGAAGGGCACAGCCTGCCCTTCCAAACGGTGGCTGACATTAACCCCTGGGGAGCCGGATCACGATTTGGCAACGGATTGTAATCCTCTCCCGGAGCTGGCCGACATCTTGGATGTCGACCAAGCCTCCGGGAACTCCCCCTGAGGACTGGCGTCATCGTGCATAGCACGATGATGCCAGTCCTGGCGTTAACCCCTAGCTGCCAGCAATGGTGGAGATAGAGGGTTCAGTGGAACCCCCCATCTCTCGATCCGTGGCAGCTAGGGGTTAATGTTTGATATCGTTGGATCGGCCAGAGCATGGCCTTTCCAACGATGCCAAACATGACCATGTAAAAAGTTTTAACAAAAAATTCAAAATAAAAATAAAAAATATTTAAAAAAAATCAAGTTTTTTTGTTTTGTTAATGCAGCAATATTGTTCCCATTTGAATTATGTGAACAATGATGCTGCACTAACGATTTTTGTATGCAGTGCGTTTGTTAAAAATCACGTCATTTTCCCCCCAAAAAATGTAACGAGACCCCATTTCTTATTTTTTTAACAAGCGCACCCCATACAAAATATAACCGCAATTGCTCGCATGGTAAAATGTGAAAAAAAAAAAAACACTTTACACGTTGTAAATTATTGAAAATTTTGTTATAATATACAGACGGGATATGACGTATACATATAATAATGATATATTATGAATCTGCCGAGTCTGCCGGAAAGAATGATCTATAATATGTCTGGGTCATATACTAAAATAAGCCTTCAAAACGCGTTTAAACAAGATGAGCGAAACGGGTAAAAATGAGCTCCGCACAGAGGCGTGAAATGCCTCAGCAGCGAAAGGGTTAATCCTGTCAACTCCAATGTATTCCACCCCTTTACCGGTTCTATACTTCTCACGTAATGACTGCTCTTATGGCCTTAACTCACTTACCAAGGATTGAATCCTTTCTAAAGATCAATGCACCTTCAAAATTTCACGTTCCTAGGTTAAATGGATTGACCTGGGCATTGATGATTCAGTCTGTACTTTTCCTTATATATGCACAGTATCTCACAGAAGGGAGTATGCCCCTCACATTTTTGTAAATATTTTATGATCTTTTCGTGTGACAACACTGAAGAAATTACACTTTACTACAATGTAAAGGAGTGTAGAGCTTGTATAACAGTGTAAATTTGCCGTCCCATGAAAATAACTCAACCCAGCCATTAATGTCTAAACTGCTGGCAACAAAAGTGAGTACACCCATAAGTGAAAATGTCCAAATTAGACCCAATTAGCCATTTTCCCTCCCCAGTGTCATGTGACTCATTAGTGTTACGAGGTCTCGTGTGAATGGGGAGCAGGTGTGTTAAATTTGATATTGCTCCCTCTCTCTCTCTCTCTCTCATACTGATCACTGGAAGTTCAACATGGCTCCTCATGACAAAGAACTTGGAGGATCTGAAAAAAAAATTTGTTGCTCTACATAAAGATGGCCTAGGCTATAAGAAGATTGCCAAGACCCTGAAACTGAGCTGCAGCACGTTGGCAAAGACCATACAGTGGTTTAACAGGACAGGTTCCACTCAAAACAGGCCTCGCCATGGTCAACCAAAGACGTTGAGTGCACATGCTCAGCGTCCTATCCAGAGGGTGTCTTTGGGAAATAGCCGTATGAGTGCTGCCAGCATTGCGGCAGAAGTTGAAGGGGTGGGGGGTCAGCCTGTCAGTCTCTCAGACCATACAACGCACACTGCATCAAACTGGGAGGGCACAAATCTAGAGGGAGCTCCTGTTACAACAGGGATACTATTTCATTGTTCTTTTTTAATTTTCTTCCCATTCTTCAACATAAGGATACCTTTTAATGTTTAGGGGTTCTTGGTGTTTGTTCCTCCCTGGAACGGTTATCTAACCTCCACACATCCTCAGCGTGATACCACCCCTACTCCCCCCCCCCCCACTAGCAATTTAAATTGCAGGTATATGGTCACATGTTTGCTGAACTGATTTAGGTGTGAGGAGAGGGTGCTGCCATCCCAGAAGGCATGAGAAACTTGTTACTGAGCCAGTTCTCTATGGTGATTTTTCAGCTGTAGTCACCAATTTCTATTCTGCACAGAACATATTGCACTATGTCTGTTTTTTGTATGTTTCTGTAATGTGTGGCTGGTCATATTTTGTACTTGGCATGACCTAAACAATTTTCAGGTTATGGATTAGATGTTGGATTCCTTAACAGAAGGATCTTTTTCCAAGACTGTCGTACATATTTTCACGTGAATAAAACTTTGGAAAATTGGTTATTTTATCTTTACTAGCATATGTTTGTGATACTGGAGTAGACGCAAAACATAGTTGGTCATAAATAAAATGAATAAATCAAATTTAATTTTGCATTTTACTAGGTACGGAAAACTTTCTTCACATTGGCATTCTGTGACTTCTGCCGAAAACTGCTTTTCCAGGGATTTCGTTGCCAAACTTGTGGATACAAGTTTCACCAGCGATGTAGCACTGAGGTGCCATTGATGTGTGTTAATTACGACCGTCTAGAGTAAGTTCAGAAAAACATACTGAATCCAGTGCTTTTCAGATTCAGGAGGCAGGAATCCACTTCCTACTCAAATTTTCTCTGGGTCTTCAATTTCTGTATTATATGTGAATTTAAAGACAAAGCTGTGGCTGCTACCTAAAAGTGTGTAGCTCTTAAATTGTCTGGCTCCTACATTTGCTATAAATTTGTCAAGCCATATATGAGTCGACCTTGCCAAGTTTAAATATTGAACAGTGTATGGCTCTTTATTTTTCTTCACCTTCTTCCTGAACCTCTCTATCTGTATTGGCTTAACAAATTAGTAAAATGTAACCAGAATGTGCGGGGGGGGGGGGTAGTTCTGTAACTTGTGTTTGACAACTCTACGAATGTATTTATTCATCTTTCCCTTGCCTCAGCTACTTTTGCATAGCTTTTGCAAGGATTACATTATATCAACGCCATTGTTTGAAATGAATTTAACATTTTAAAGGCAATCCAGTTTTATTTATTTTTTTAACCTGTAGCTGAAATGTTTACTGCAGGGTTTGGGGGATTCACTTCCATGAACAAGGCTATACAATACCACTTTCAGTCTTGCTGACATTTCACAGCAATAACTGAAAATTATGTGAACCTGCAAAAAAGGCAATATTTTGAATGTAGTTAATAATTTTTTTGTTTTCTTAATACATTGTTCTTGCAACATTGCAAACCGGGTTAGCCATCTCAAGTTTGTCAACCTAGCTTTTATTTGTGTTTATTTCCCCATGGGTGCTGAGTGGGAAAGAGCAATGCTTGTCCAGGAGGTGTCAACGTTCAGGCCTACAATGTGGCTCCTAAGGTGGCTTACCATCTCTCACTGGCAGCAACATAACTCATTACAGCCCCATCACCCAAATCTGAACTCCTACGTGGTGGCAGATGTAAAGCGTATGTTGCAGATCGTTCCAGTGTGTGTTCTGTGACAGAAATGTGAGACTCTTAGGAGGGGTGGGGGGAAATCCACCTTATCTTGAGAGCCACACGTTCTTTTATTATTTTTGTCACAAACTACACATAGCAACTATATGCCGCATACACTAGTAAATACAGTGACATGAAATCCGTTTTATTGGAAATGGAAAACCACTTGTCCTAATACAGACAAGGGATCAATCATGACCAGTATACCATAGAAATAAACTCAGGAGATTGGGGGGTTATAAAGGAATTTACCAAAAACTATGAATTGTTCCAGATCACATTTGTGAGAGCCCCAATGTCTAACTCATGTACAGCACATATGGTTCTTCATCGACAGCACCCAGCCCTTCCAGATTTCATCTCTATGGGGTAGGGTGGTGGATTCACAAACAGTGTATTAATGACACGGTAAACGGTGACAAAGCTCCACTAAAAAATTTATAGCAAAAGTGCAGCATAGACTGGGAAGCAGTTTTGAATAAAAATATCCACGCACACACGTGACTTGGAGCCAGGTAAAAGGCTCAGCAAAAACACATGTCGTGCCTTTTTAGGACTGCAACCAGACAATTACAGATGCCCGAACAGCTCGCTTTTTTTTTTAAGATTTTTATTTAGTACAAAAGGAACATACATAGAAGAGAGGCACCAGGCCATCCTGAGCCCCCGACAAGCATGTGTAATCATTCCAGTTGTTAATTTTATATTTTTAAGAAACCTGAGCCAAAGGAGGCAAAAAGAAAAGCGTTGGAAAAGAAAAAAAGGGGGAGAGAGATGGGCAGGGATTGGGACGCACAGAATACGTCAAATAATCATCACATCTTGTAATAAACACATTTTTGAGAGGTGAATACGGCCAGGGAAACCTCTTAAGAATGCAGACCTCAAACGACCTGAAAAATCAACACACTGTGCCACCCTTCCGTGTCCGGGGGTGTCCCAAACGTCACATATTTTATGAAAAGTGGGCATGGTATGGTGAACCTTGGCCGATAATTCGTCCATCAATTGGATATGTGTTATTCGAAACAAGTTCTGCTGTGGTGTCAAGGAAGGGGACCTCCAATGTTCTGCGATCGCCTTCTGTGCAGCCAGGAAAAATTTTGACAGTAAACGATTTTGGTGGTGTGTCAAGTTCCGTGCCGGTTTTGCGACTAGGTAGGTCCAAGGGTCTTGTGGAACCACTGACCCAAAAATGCTTTCCACTAGGACCTGCACCGCGTCCTAGTACACTACAACCTTTGGGCAGGACCAGCACGTATGAGACTGTGTGCCTCTCATGCTGCAGTTCCTCCATCATGTATCTGGGGGTAGGGATGCACTGAAATGAAAATTTGGGACCGATACCGAAAATGCACGGTGAGCTTGGCCGAAAACCGATACCGAAAATGAATATATATATATATATTTCCGAAACGAAACCAGAAATTACTTTTTTCCCCCTACAATTTATTTTAAGATAGTTTTTTGTTTTTGGATAAATGTATTAATACTAGACTTTATTAAATTAATATCATGAATTTAAATCCACATAATCCACATTTTGAAGATATGTTTGTCCTATTTTGGTGGAGTTATTTTGCATCTAGGACATACATTCATGTGTAAAATTTTTGGACACAAACACATTTTATAGTTGCAGAAGACCTTTACACATCCCAGCAATTCAGAGAACTCTGCAACTATAAACTTTATTATTTGCTGTGTGGAGGCTTTTAACCTAATTCTTTTGCCCTCCAACACAACTTAAATGCGTAGATATACAGTATATCTATAATGGCTCAGATGGAGCCTAAACATCAGTCGGTTTCTCTTAATCTAGTATTTTTTTTAAAGTGCAGACACCGCTGGCAGGAGGTCAGTGATAAATCACTTGTTCCTTGTCACTGAGAGGCCAGAGGTTACTGCTTGCACTGATAACGTGGTTCATACAGTTAACCCTTTGTGTGCAGAAATAAATGTGTAGCAGCTCCTGCCACTTTCCAATTACAATTATCTCCAGCTAAGCAGCATTGAAAGAGTGCACGCTCAGGGTCAGCAATTTTCGGCTGACTTTTTCGGCTGGTGTTTTGCTTTCGGGCCGAAACCATCAGTGGCTGAAATATCGGTGCATCCCTGATCAGGGTAGATGGGTTTGCCTTGTGAAGAAAGACCGGGGTGGTATACCATCTCATGAGCGTCTTACTCAAGTGCTCCTGCAGTGTTGTACAGATAGATACGGTACGTTGGGCTTCCCAGATGTCCTACCAATCCTCGTTATCCAATAAGGTTCCTAGTTCTTTTTCCCAAGCCAATATGTATCCCATCGACGCAATGGAGATCTGGAGGAGAGTTGTGCATATAGGAGCGAGATCCGCCCCTTTGGGGAGGAACCATTATAACACATTGATTCCAAAAAAGTGAGGTGGGACGTTGCGGCTTCCTTGATCCTCTGGTAGCAATAGATAGTGGCGAAGTAGAAGGAAACAAGAAAAATCATGCGGACGGAGGTCTCCCCTAGCGCCCAGATCATCAAAGGTGAGGGTCCAACCAACAAACCTATCTTTTATCCTAGTCCCACCACACGCAGCCAGCTTGGCTAATTGTCATTCCCGGTTGAAACTGCAAATTCCTCCATAAAGGTAGAAGGGTTGATAAAGCTCGTCAAAGACCCTTTTTAATAGACACCTTGTCCCAAAAGGCAATGGAGTTGCACAAGGAGGGGCACTTCATTGGCAGTGGAGGTCGATGAGACTTTGGAAGCCATATCCAGAAGTTAGGAGATTCCGGCCACGTCAGGGCCGACTCAAAGTTCACCCATTGGTGTGTTCATAAAGGGGAGTACATGGCCACCACTTGTGCCAGTTGCGCCGCCTGATAATGCCATTTTAGATTAGGGAGGCCCAGCCCCCCTGTGCCTCTGGGCCTGTACAGCGTGGATCTCGCTACCCCTTCTCCCATTATGTCATACAAAAGTATCGAGCTTTGATTGTAAAAAGCCAAGGTCACTCGGGTCGACGAGAATTGGTAACACCTGGAACAAGTATAAGCGCCTCGGTAACCGATTCATCTTTACACTATGAACCCGGCCTAGCCAGGAAATGCATTTTGTCCCACGCCCCAAAGTCCAGTCGAAATTGTGCAAGTATTGGCAAATAATTCACAGAATACAGACTTGCGTGTGAACGCGGCAGGTGAATACCCAGGTAAGGCAAGTAGGACCTTGCTGCTCTGAAACCATACGGCTCCGAGAGATGTTGGATCTCACCCTCAGACATGTGGAAGTGCAGCATTGTGGATTTATCCGTATTTATTCGAAACCCGGACACAGTCGAAGTCTGAGAGCAGGCGGCTCACCCCCTCCAGGGATATGTCCGGAGACATCAAAGTCAAGAAGAGGTCAGCAGTGTAGATGAGACCACAAAAGAGTCGTCTCTCTGGGAAATACTTAATCTAGTCGAAGAGGACCGCTTTTTATCGTAAAAGAGGTTCCAGGGTTAGAGGAGATAAAGGGCATCCCTGTCTTGTATCATTTATATATTGGGAAAGGAAGAGGTAGAGTTCCAGGCAGGAGGACGTCCGCTCGAGGGTGGTGATACATGGCTCCCACTGCAGCATGCAAGGACAGGGAAACCCCTGTCGTTCTAACAGAGCAAACAGGAAAGGCCGTTCGATGCGATTGAACACCTTCTCTACGTACTGAGAGGCACTTCAGAACACCCCATGAACCATAGGGCATCCACCGCCTGCGTGTGTTCTCATAGGCTTGTCTACCGGGTACAAATCCCACCTGGTCAGGATGAATGAGGCCCGGCAAAATACAGTTAAGGCGGGTGGCCATCAACTTGGAAAAGATCTTTACATCTAAATTTAATAAAGATATGGGTCTGTAGCAGCAGAGCTAGAGAAGTCCTTACCCGGCATAGGCAACGCGGTCACCGAGGCCAGTAAAGAGTTCTCTGGAAAATGGGCAGCCTCCCGCACCGAATTAAACAGTCACCAGTTGAGGCCCCAGGACAAAGAGGAACGATTTATTGTAACAGGCTGGAAAGCCGTCTGGACCCGGCACCTTATTAGGTTTCAGGGCCGGAACGGCCGTTGTCAATTCCTCCAAAGTAATCTTCCCGATGTCAGCTGCCTGCACTCCAGTCAGGGTAGGCAAACAAGCCCCTGTAAGAAAAGCTTCAATAGCCGCTGAATGTGAGAGCGAGGGAGGATGGTGGTCATGTGAATGATTATACAACGAGGAGTAAAAGTCAGTAAAAGCCCTCTTAATCCCTTGGGACGAGGTGATGATCTTTCCAAAGCTATCCTTGAGGGACAATATTTTAGTCTGAGATGGTCGAGGGCGGAGCTGCCTAGCCAACAACGTGTCCATTTAATTCGCAGATTCATAAAACCTACGTTTGGACCACACCATCGACTTAGCCACATCGTCCAACAACAACCTGTTCAAGTCATGGCAAGTCTGCTGCAATCGGTCAAAGCCCTCCAAGGTGGGTGCCGACTGATGAGCAAGTTCTTGCATATGTAACGCATGCTGCAGGTCCAGAAGTGTCAATAGCTTACATTTCTTCTGCCAGGAGACGTTCTGGATAATAGTCCCTCTGATCACAGCCTTATGGGCTGCCCAAATTGTGGAGCTGGGGAGATCTTGCGTACTATTTTCAAAGAGTAGGTCTTAAGCTCCTCAGACAATTCCTGCACTAAAGCAGGATCCAACAAAGTGTGGGAGCCCAAGTGCCAATTCGATGTCGGGGAGTAGTCATGTATCAGTAGGTCCAGCTGGACATCCGCATGGTCAGACCAGCTAATGTTCCCAAATGATGTGGACCGGACCCAGGGCATCATGGATGGGGGACAGGAGGATATTATCTATCCTTGAGTAAGAGCCATGAGGGTTCGCATAGGATGTGTAGTCCCTGAGATGGTTGGGAAACCCTCCACACATCCACCACGGCACATCGTCAAAGAAATGGGGCAAAAAGCGCGTCCTGTCTAGTGCCAGCCAGTAGTTCCTGAGGAATGCCTGGACGGGACCTGTCCACCGAAGGACACGGAACTGCTTTAAAGTCACCACACACAACTTCTCTGCTGGCAGTTCTCGCAATATCGCCCTGTAAACTATCCCAGAACTGTTTATCTGGGGTGGTGGGTGTGTAGAGGTTTATAAAAGTGATGGGTCTAGATCCCAGGGAACCTTGTAAAATAAGATTGTGGCCAGCTTGGTCAGAGACATGCGATGTCACGGTAAAGGGGCAGTCTTTATGCACCAGGATAGCTACTCCTCCATTATGTTTGCTACGCGCACAAGAGGAATATACATTCGGGAACAGAGAATCCCGTAGCCAGGGCGAGTCTACTCTCGGAAGTCTAGTCTCTTGCACAAAGGCCACGTCCACATGTCTGAGATCCCTAAAAAAGGAGGCGCCTCTTATGAGGAGTGTTCAACCCTTTAATATTCAGCGAAAAGATAGTCCGTTTTAGTGGCCAACACCGATTTGTACAACGATACACAACCACCTATGCGTACCGGGGAAAGGGAAGGGTAAGGGGGAAAGGGAAGGGAGGAAGGAGAGAGACACAGAAAGAAGAAAAGAGATGAGCGAAACGAGAACCCAGAAAAGGGAAGCTCAAGGATCCTAGAAGGTGGGGGGAGCAAGCAATAAGTGCGTACCATACCTAGTACAGACTCCTTAGTGACGCGCAAAGCGACAAACAGTAAAATAGTGAACCCAAACATTGAACAAAACATAAAGATGCAATAAAGCAAGACAACAAGGGTTAAGTTATGAGGTAAGACTAACAAGCTTAAACCTGTTTAGTTTAGAGAAACTGCGCCTTAGAGGGGATCTGATAACCTTCTATAAATATATACGGGGCCATTATCAACCATTGTCTGATAACCTATTCATTAACAGGACTATACACAGGACAAGGGGTCATCCATTTAGACTGGAAGAAAGAAAATTTAGCTTAAAGCATAGGAAGGGTTATTTTACGGTGAGAACAATAAAGCTGTTGAATTCTCTGCCTGTTGAGGTGGTTGGGTCAGAGACCGTACAGACTTTTAAAAAGCGACTGGATGACTTCCTGCAGACACAGAATATTAAGGGTTATAATATTTAATATGTGGGTAAAAGCTTCTTGATCCAAGGAGAAATCTGACTGCCATTCTGGGGTCAAGAAGGAATTTTTTCCCAGTATGTTGCATATTGGCAAGCATTTGACTGGGTTTTTTGCCTTCTTTTGGATCAACAGCAGTAGGTTATGTGGGAGAGGCTGAACCCGATGGACGCATGTCTTTTTTTCAGGGAATATATAACTATGTAACATACCCCTGCATAGTGAGATTAGCCGCGTAACATGTAAATAACATCTATAACGTGCCCGCAATATCGTTGCCAACGGAGGAAAAAAAAAAATGAAACTGATAAATATAAAGACCAAGCCAAATAACCCGACTGCAATATTTGAGGCTCCTGAGTGACCACACCCCTCAGTGGCCGAAGGCCACAGTGCCAACGTCCCATACCAAGGACAAGTCTCAGGAAAAAACTCCAGGTCCGCGGGAGGGGTCAGGGGAACATCAATTAATGCTAAGGCACCCTCTGGGGTGTATGGACTACGGAGACCATCCTCAAGTAGGAGTCGATGGAGGGTCACGGCTGGGGACAGACTCCCATTTAACAGGGGCCAGCTCCAGAGGTGGAAATGGGTCCCAGTCGTGAGGAACATCCAGGGTGGGCAAATTCAAGCAGGCCAAGAAAACATGAACTTCCCGTAGCGAGGAGCAGACCATGTTGGAGCCATCCCTGGTCACCAGAATTTTAACAGGGAAGCCCCACGCGAAGCTGACATCATGAGACCGCAGATGGTCTGCTGCTGGTTTCCAGGCACGGCGAGGTGCAAGGTCCTGAAAGCTCTGCAGGGCTTGATCCTGGTACATTAGGGGGGTATCCCGAGCAGCCCGTGTGATGGCCTCTTTCGTAGAAAAATGGTGAACCCGCAGAACGTCCAATGGGCCTGCGGGAGGAGCGGCTCAAGCCCTTAGCGCCCTGTGGTTACGATCCACCAGGAGTTGTTCCGGCGTATAATCAGACAGGAGGGCCCTAAACGAGGCCTGGGCAGTGTCCCAAAGTGCCGCTGAAGGCACAGATTCCGGGAGGCCACGAATCCGGAGCGTTATTGTGGCGCAAGCTATTGGAGAGGTCTTCAACCTGCTGTTCCAGCTGCACAAGCCTCTCTGCCACTGGTTGGAGCTGTCTGCCACATCATTATGCCGTGGGTCATCGCTGCCACATGATCTAGTGCCGAGGTGCATAGGCCCACCTCTTGGATCTCTCTTGTACCGCCTGCGCATATTTTTCCATCTCCCGTGCCAGATATGTTTGAACCTCCTCCAAACGCGCGAGGATCTGTTGTACGTCCTCCTTAGTGGCTGCCCCCGGTGGGCCGCCTGGGGTCGAGCATGTTGAAGCGGCCGCCTATGAATCCCGGCCGCCATCTTGATGGCCGGGCATGGAAAGCAGCGGCCTAAAAATTGGGGCCACGGACGGGTCCTTGGCACCCGTCGCCTTCTGGGTCTTAGTAGGAGACCTTCTGGGGTACGATGGGACAGAACTCCAAAAAAATTTGCCGGGTAGATGTCTTAATCGGGTTCAGTGACCGTCAGGCCAGGAGAGCGCAGCTCACAAGTCATAAAGTCACAAGTCATTCTGACATAAAAAATAAATTTGGTAATCAACTAATGATCAATTTATATAACCTTTCCAGACTCGACATCTATTTAAAATGCATTCAATATAAGCCACAAAAAACATATCCTTCTCAATAAAAGGAGTTCTGCGTCAAATTATTCACAACCTACTTATTGATTCCCCAATGGGCTATATTAACAGAAGTACTTAATATGATTTACATCTGACTATAAATGAGAAAATTCATGAAAAATATAAAAACAAAAAAATTAAAAATGCATTATATTCTGTTAAATTATCCAGTCTCTCTAGGAAAAATGCTGAAAGATAATTATAATTTACCCATATTTTTAATGGTAGAGTAACACTTTCACAACCAACCAGCCTATTTATTTTACTGAAAAGTGGTAGAGGGTCAGAATAAAATGGTATGTTTGTTAATGGTCTGATAATTGTATTCTCCAATAAGCGAAAATTGCTAATGTGACCTAAATTCAGTCAGTATTACTAATCTTGATATACCCGAATATCCACTATAAACGATGTGATTCTTATCAAAAAGATTTATTTATATGCTCATGAATGGAATACCACATATAAAGCCCATGTGAAGATTTCACATTTATGTGCACAAAATTCCATCTGCATATTAAAGCGACTCTCTGCAGTATAATTAATGCAGCATATGAATCCGCACACTGTGGGGTAGTACCTCTCTGCAGATTGATTCGGATCGATTCATTTTTCGGATCAGTTTTTTGAGTTTTAATTAATGCAGCATATGAATCCAAACACTGCTGGGAAGTTCCCAGCAGTGTGTGGGTTCATTTTGTATAATATGATTTTTATTAAAGAAAGCCTATTCAAGCCAAAAATGAGCAACATCAACATACATGATTGTTACCATCAAGCATACAGGAATGCGTATCCAAATGACAGTCATACATCTGTGGCCGATAATGGCCTTACGTAAAGCATGTTCATTAATCACAATGCAAGTAGTGTCAATGCATCAACCTGAAGGTAGCATATAAAGTCAATGAATTGATTTGAAAACACTGATACCATCCAAAAAGAATAGGAAAATAAAAGCAAATCAAAGTAAAAGAAACAAAAACAAGGTTACTACCAACGCAAATTAACATTAGTGCATCAGTCATCTAATCAGTGGAGCGGAGTTCTGGGGAGTCAGACCATTGGGGGAAATGGGGGAGGAGAAGGCAATTGCCCAGATGGTACAGCCTGAACCTCACGGTTGCCCCGACGGCGTTTCATTACAAAGTTGGACCACCAGTACCACGTTTTAAAATAGTGATCATATTTGTTATCAAGTGAGTAGTGGAGTTCCTCCATTTCCCTGACCTTGCTGACTTGGTCAATCCACTCAAAGATCGTCGGCGAGGTCTGAGATCTCCAGTGCCCTAGGGATTCAAGCTTTTGCTGCATTAAACAGGTGTATCGCTAACAACTTAATATAGCTATTCAGGGAGATCGGGACCACGTGAAGAAGGGCAGCCTGAGGTGAAAACGGTATGTCCAAAGAGGTGATCTCTTTAATATATGTATAAACTACTTCCCAAAAAGGTACTATGACCGGGCAATCCCACCAAATATGCACAAAGGTTCCTTCGGATAGCCCACATCTCCAGCAATTCGGGGTCACCTCCGGGTGCATCACCGCAGAGAGTAGCTTATAGTTAATTTCCTGAACTTTCAGGTCTCGAGACGAATGAAAAGTTAATATGGAATATATCCAACCATGTTTTCTCATCCAGGGAAGGGGGCGTCTCAGAGTCCCATTTAGCCGTAAAAGGAGGTAGTACAGGGTATTCCACGGTCATCAGGAGGGTATATATTAATCAAAGGAGGTGGGGGAGAGGGGGGTCAGTAATACAGAGGCGTTCAAATGCTGACCGGACCGGTCTAAACGGTTGTCGTGCTGTCAAACTAGACCAAAAATGTTTTAACTGAAGATAACGATATGCATCCAAAGAAGGCACCAACTTCTGGAGAGGCATAAGCGATCCCTCCGTGGAACATGTCTGAATTGGCAAATAAGGGCCGTCATAGGTGATATCTAGGAAAGTGGGTGTCAGACCAGGCGGGAAGTCAGGGTTACTAGACACAGGTGTGAGGGGAAATGGAAGTGGGGATAAGCCCAGTCTAGTGCGATCGTTGGATTCGGTAAGGGGCATATAGTCACATGAGTATGCCATAGGCTACTATAGAGACTATAGGGACTCGAAGAAATTTCTGTAGCAGTGCCGCTACATAGTAATATTCCATATGTGGTGCACTCAGTCCTCCCCGTGACTTAGGACGTGTAAGCAAATTGAAAGCTATTCTGGGGCGTTTCCCAGCCCAAATAAACCTCCCAAACATACCCCGGCGTTTGCTAAAGAGGGATTTATGTGAATGGGAAGGGTTTGGAACAAGTAGAGGAATTTAGGCAATATTGACATCTTACTTATGTTGATCCTACCAAACCAGGAGAACTGAGGTTTATCACACGCCTGCAAGTCCCGTCCTACCTTGACTAAGAGAGGTTCATAATTAAGGGCATAAAGGAAGGATAGGTCAGGGGGAGCCCAAGACCTAAGTACGTGATGGCCTCCGTGGTCCAGAAGGAGATGGCTTGAATCCGAGAGCGAACAGCATCTGGGATACCCACACCCAGAGCTTCACATTTAGTAGTATTAATTTTAAAGTAGGACACTGCAGCGTAGAGCCTGACCTCTGCCATAAATGCCGGAAGAGACGTCAACGGATCAGTGATTGAGATTAAAATATCGTCCGCAAAAGCGGACACTTTATAATCATGGAGCGAGGTAGCAAAGCCTTTAATGCGGTCCTCGTCCCGCAATCTTTGAAGAAAAGGCTCCAAAGAGAGGATGAACAGTAAAGGAGAGAGTGGGCATCCCTGACGCGTACCATTGTGAACTTTAATCAGGTCCGAAAGTGTACCGTTTACTCGGAGAAGGGCGGTAGGTTCACTATAGAGGGCAGAGACCCAGGCCAACCAGCGGGGGCCTAGACCCAATTTAGATAGGACCAATCCACCCGGTCGAACGCTTTCTCAGCGTCGACCGAGAGGAATAACCTGGGAGAGGAGTTGCTATGAGCCGTGTGGATAAGGTTGATTGCCCGCAGAGTTATCCCTAGCACCCCAAAGGGGGACAAAACTCACCTGATCGGGGTGAATAAGGTTGGGGAGCAGGGGATTTAATTGTCTAGCTAGCATCTTCGCCATGAGTTTAATGTCATGATTTATTAAGGAGATGGGTCTATAGTTAGAACATAATAAGGGGTCCTTCCCAGGTTTGAGCAGGAGTGAAATGGTCGCCTGGAAATTGCATTAAAAGAGCGGATGAGGTAAGGGCCCAATGATTGCAGGACGGTCCAGTAGTACCCAGTGGAAAATCCATCAGGGCCCGGAATCTTCCCGGAGGGAGTGGCTTTAAGGGCTTCTCCCAGTTCCTCCATAGTGAAAGGGTTCGTCTAGTTCCGCAGCCTGTTCTGGGGAGATGGAAACCTTCAGGGAGTTGGCCAAATAGTCTGCCACAAGCCGGGGCTGGGGGGGAAAATCCCTGATATTATAACGAGTAGTAATAGACCTGAAACTCCGCTAATTTAATTGTTAATATGGGTAATTGACCCATCAGAGCGCTTGAGTTTAGGAATATAGGTTGACTGGTACTTGTGGCGTAGGGCCCTCGCTAAAAGTTTACCACAACAATTTCCGTGGAGATAATAAGACTTTTTGGTGAGGAGCAGCGACCTGCAGGCGTGGTGGGGTTTTAATTGCCTCAATTCTAACCGAATTGAGGATAAGGAGGCATAATGTTCAGCTGATGGCGTGGTTTTATGGCGAGTCTCAAAGGTCTGAATATCAGTAAGCAGAGATTGTATTTTTTTCCCCCTTTCCCGTTTACACTCTGGCCCCTAATTGGATCAGTTGTCCCCGATGTACACTTTTATAAGCTTCCCACAGTATTGGAGCCGAGACCTCCCCGTTATCATTTTCAGAAAAATATTGGGTAATACTGTCAGAGATGTAATCCCGGTGGACCACTTCTTTCAATAGGGATTCGTGAAGGCGCTATTGGTAACGTCTACGAGGCATGTCAGGAAACTCGAGGTCCAATTGCACCGGGGCGTGATCGGACCAAGTGATACTCCCTATGGACACTGAGCGAAGCATGTGCAAGGTATGGTGAGACATGAGGAAGAGGTCCAAACGGGAGTAGACTCGGGCCGCATGAAAATAAAAAGTAAAATCACGCCCAGTAGGATGCATCTGCCCTCCAACAATCTACGAGTTGAAACATGTGCAGCAATTGGTGGAATCTACGTCTTTTAGATGGTTGTGGGGATCCAGAGGAGGGGGCGGCCTCCGTAGGGGAGTCCGGGGAGACATTGAAGTCCCCGCCACATAATAAGAGGCCCTCGGTAAACCTGTCTAGCTTCCCCAAGATCTTACGCAGCGCTGAGCACTGGCGGGTATTAGGGAGGTATATATTTGCCAGCGTGACTAACCTGGAACCGATATGACCCTTCAGAAACAGGAAACGGCCCTGTGGGTCAGTGCTCTGGGAGGTACATGTGAATGGGATATGTGAGGCTATAAGGATGGCCACCCCTCTAGATTCAGACACGGCGAAGTTGCTAAAATAGCTCTGAGTAAAGTAATTAGAGCGCAGACTCGGAGCCACATTGGACCTGAAATGCGTTTCCTGTAAGAAGGCGATATCACGTTTTTGTTTCCGTAGATCAACCAGAGCTATCTGCCTTTTAGCCGGGTGATTCAACCCCCGGACATTCAGGGATACAACTCAGATCTTAGCCATAATCTAGAAATCTGACCATCAAAACATCGTAGTGTTGGAGAGGATGCAACCCATGGCATGACCCCTGCGCACATACCATTGGTAGACACACAATGCATAAACAAAGACACATACAGAAAACAAAATAAAAATGGCACCAAACAGTGCGGTCTGAAAAGCAAATATCAGTGTAAATACCCAGAAAATACCCAGCCTCACATGGATATTGCCCCAGCCTCCCCAGCTGGGGAAGCTGGCCACGTGCATGAAAAGCACGCGGCCAGCGTTCCCTTCCAGCGGCAGCGATACTCATCCATCCTAAGGTCCGGTCGCGCTGCTGTGGCGCGATCACGTGGCCGCCGGCGCTTCTGTGACACAGAAGAGCCCAGAGGCCGCGTGAACGCGTCACAGCAGTGCCGACCGGACCTCAGGATGGGTGAGTTTCGCTGCCGCCGGAAGGAAACGCTGGCTGCATGCTTTTCATGCTTCCCCAGCCCTGCGGATACCGGCAAGCTGGCCCAGCGCTGGTTTCCGGTATTCGGGGGGGGGTGTATCGGGCCTTTTGCACGAGTACCAAGTACTCGTGCAAACGGCAGTATCTGCACCGATACTGATACTAGTATCGGTATCGGTGCATCCCTAGTCAGAATGATTAAAGTTCACTTTTTTTGCCTAAAATATGGTGTAACTTTTCCATAATTCAGTAATTAGTCAAACTAATGCTACTTTCTAGAAAAGGGTCTGCTGAAAAAGGTATCATTTGTGTATTTCTGTGATAACTGTATTTAATCACTAAATTCATCCATTTAAGTCCTATAGCTGGGAAATGGCACAGCAGTGAAGGGGTTAAGGATGTCAATTGTAAATAACTTTATCCACTTTGAAAGTGGACATTACAGCCCTTGAGTATGTAATACCCCTAAGGGACAGTATATAAGATATAAAATGTTATTGTAGCAAAGATGTAGACCTCCTTAAACAAGCTGATAAACCGATTCAAGAATTTAAACAAGATTCCAGCAACCATTCTGAATGAAACCCCTTCTTTTTTTTTTTAATATAGATAGGAATCCACTACTGCAAGAGTGTTACATTCATAGGGATGTACAGGAAGATACACAAGTTAGATAAACTTTTTTAATGACAGTGGAGCAGATTTCCTTTAAATTATAACCTTTTAATTTTCTTTATATTTAATGTTGTTGAACGATTTATCTGGGCACTAGCCTTTTCTACTACAATCAATGCAGAGAAGGCAAATAAAGCACCCAGACTCAGAGAAAAAGTATTAATACTTTTTTTTCAAGTCACCCATATCACAGAAGCTTGCTTGCCACGCTAAATCTTTATTACTAGAATGGCCTTGTGGACTGCAATGCATTGGCTGGACTTTCATTAGAATCGGTGAACACATGAGAACCATTGTAAATCATTTTGTCACCTAGTGTATCTCACCAATTTTGTTTTCACCACAATTCACACTGTGTGATTTGAAAATTGTGCGTTTTTCCGCGCAATTTTCAGATTTGTGACATTTTGCGATAATGTCGTGTGACATTGCGGTTTTGCGCGATTTTGCAAAACGCAAAAAAGGTCATGTACCAGCGACATGGTACAACGACGTGCGACATGCTACTTCGCGCGGCAAGATGTGAACAGCTCCATTGAAATGCAATGGAGAAGCTATATAGCGTGGATCTTGGCGCGGCAAAATCCGCGCGATATGTTGCACCAGTGTGAACGGGGCCTCAGACCCTACAGATCTTCGCCAGTATGAAAAAACAATATCAACTGGAGAGAGGATCTTGTGTATAGAAGCCCAAGTTTAGGTCTTAATACAGACTTTGAACGTTTCAATTTTCTTTAGTGCTTCTCTATTCTTTTGTATCTTATATTTTATATAATTTGCACTTTCAGATCTTCATGTCCCGAGTAATGTTTATATTTTTTTTTTATTCAAAATTTTATTTTGAAAGCACAGCAGCAGTACAAGATGACAATAAAAAAAAGGAAATTTTAAAATCTATTGACCACGCAGGGCTAAACAAAGATAATCACAAAGAAATGCATCAAAAAGGAGGGGGGTAGGTGTGAGAGGGTGAGTGAAACTGATCAAGTTGGGAGGGCCAATCCAAAAAAGGGTAAAAAAAAATGGTAGAGGCTGGCAGGTGGGCATCAGGAACACTGGAAGAGGAAAAAAAAGGGGGGGCAACTCAGTGAGTCGTGGCATTCCCAGCTGACCCCGGGGGCAATGGAAGAGGCCACAAGGCCAGCAGACCTGGGGCCAAGAGGACGGCGGCCAGAGCCTAGGTCTCCATCCCAGTGGCTTGCCCAGGTTACTACCCATCATCCCATATGGATATTAAAAAAAAAAAGGTGGTCCCGATGCTTCGTCAGACAGATCACCGCAAGTCACAAAATCCAGCAGATAGGTCAGCATGCTCGCTCAGGAGAATGCAGAGAGGGGGTGCATTCAAAAGCCTAAACAGAAAAGCCACACGGAAGGAGTCCAAAATGAGTGGATCCGTAGAAAAAAACACTCAAAAACAGAGGCTACATGAAGGGATCACTGCTACCGGTAGGGGGAGCGGCATCAAAAGAAATACAAATGACAATGGAGGGGCAGTCGGAGGCCCTCGGTGCAGCTCCTCAAGTCCCAATTTAGAAGGCATAGCCTGGGCTTCCATTCGTCACTGCCGAATAGGTCTTCCCATCTTGGGTCACATTGAGGCTCCCCAGCGGTATTGCATGCTGTGCTCACGGAATTGGGAGGTCACCGCCCTGCTAAACCCTTGAGCCATCAATGCCAGGAACGGCAAGTCCCGATAAACAGTGATGCAGGTGGAGGCGTATGTAACCTTGAACTCAGGGCCAACTGCAGCAAGGATCTGGGAATTGATACCGACATCCCTGGTAATCATAATGACATCATGCAGGGCAGTCACCGGCGCAATAGCAGCCTTCCAAACATGCATCGCCGAGACCACAGACGACTCCAAAGAAGTCCCACCGTCCAACAGAAGGTGAGACCCCAGACCCCGGAGATGGCCGAGAAGGTCACTGCTGCACACTTCTTCAGAGATCCCCCACAGACAGAGATTCCAGTGCATGTTGGGCTTCCATAGACTGCACTGCTGAGCTGAGTCGGGAAACCTAAAGTCGAAGGTCAGCAATCGTAGCGTCAAAGGCAGCCTGTGCAGTCGCCATCTCAAGAGATCTAGTGTGTGCCTCGTCAATCCAGGTCCGAAGGGTCTCTATGGCTTAGCGTACTTCTTGGAGATCGCTGCACCAGAGGCCCCGGAAATCCTCCATGACCCTGTGAAGGTCAGCGGTCAGAAGGTCAGTTTATAATATTTTATGTATGGTCTTCATGTCCATCTACACCTTGGAAGAGGCTCCTGGACAGGACGTAAAGCATTGTGTGATTGACTTGATTGTACGAACTGTCTACTGGAACCAGGATGTTGGGAAACTTGGTGATTTATGGATGCTGACTAGCTGTATTACCTTCATTTTGTGTGATTGGTCGTATTCTCACCTCCCACACTCTAGTACGGACCCCAGTATCCCTTTTTGGAGAATCTGTTTTCCTGATTTATGTTCATTTCGCTGGTTAAATTATATGATGCCACTACTTTTTGATGGAATGCAGCTATGGAAGTTCCTGCCATTTAGGTTTGGATGAATCCATTTTATTTTTTAGAGTTTTATCATAATTACATGGCCATCAAGAATTCGAAACAGTGACTGAAATTACTGCAGAGATCACATCCTCAAAAGTGATAAATATTCAGCCCCGTGGAATAGAGTCTGTAGGTGATGAGTAAAAAAAATAACATGGAAGGGTAAATATGAACCAGTCTCATAGGCTTTGCCTCAATCGGTAACCGGAGAACCACTCCGTTCTAGGGATGCGGTGTGGGGAATTGATGGGCAGCCCTGTTATATATATTCACTGCTAAAGCACTTTGAGTCCCACAGGCAACCGGAGGCTGTGAAGAATGTCCTGTGGCCAGAACCTCTCTCCGGGCCAAAACAAGGCAGACAGAGCCTAGCTGTCTACCCAGTGAAGTGAGCTAAGTGTGGCGAGGTATCCACAAGCTTCCTCCTGGCAGGGGATCAATAAGGAACTCACTGCACCCCAAAGGCATGCAAGTCCCCAATTCCTCAGTTCCGTAATGGTGCAGAATTCCCATCTTGCTGCATGGGCCAAAAATGGTAAGTCCTTGTATGTTTGGGCAGTGCTCCTGCTCAAAAAGTTTGGACAGGGCATTCGTAGCAGTTTTCAGCAATCCTGATTGAACCAGGGGTCCCAGGTAGCAAACCGGACATCATGGGGTGCTGCCACTGACTTGGAGCCCTAATCACGGTTGCAAAATAGTAGCAGGAAAGCGATTTGACATAGAGTAGGTCACATCCAAAACGCTTTCAGAGATCCATCAGTTTGAGATATTGCTTGTGGTCTCATTGCTTAAGCCCTAGGACTATTGCTGTTAAACTATAAACTTGGAATGGAGCGCAGCCACTGAACAGAAGTTGTGTCCTGTGTCACCTCCAGCTCCTGCTTGCATGCCTTTACAATTCCCATTGACATGTGCACTTCCGAAATGTCTGCTTTCACAGCCTATAAATCTCGTTTGCAGGAGCTGCATGCATCCTTGAGCAATCTTGGTATTTGTGGTTGTCACGAAGTCTGTCTCCACACACAGGAGCTGTGAGTGTGGATTTTTCTGATGAGTGTGAGTATTCTGCATCCAGAGTTTGCAAGGAGGAGGGGGTCACTGTAGCTCCTGGTCTCTTCCCAGTGCTATCAGAATGTCTGGGAGGCAATGACCATCCGGCAGTACATATTTTTTTTTTTTTCTTCCCCTTGCCGTCCCATGAGATTTGATGTTCGCAGCTAGCAGTAGCAGGTGGTGTCATCAGTGAAACTCAAAATGGCTGTGCCTTTAAGGCCACTGGTTTGTTTCTTGTGAATGTTCCTATTCCGGGT
The DNA here is from genome assembly GCA_009667805.1 of Leptobrachium leishanense. NCBI lineage: Eukaryota > Metazoa > Chordata > Amphibia > Anura > Megophryidae > Leptobrachium > Leptobrachium leishanense. The sequence continues at coordinate 264,807,671 of CM019065.1, read as the reverse complement.
GGAAATCCAAAGCACCCCTCCAGTCAAAGTGGTCTCTTGTCAGCTGGACCATTGTGAGGCAATACAGCAAGGAGGAAAGAGCTCTGTTAGTATGTGACCACTCTCCACCTCTGCTATACATGCCCTCCTCACCAGCTGAAAGAGCACGTTTTGCGCTTATGTACAAGCAAGATATGACTTGCTTATGGAACAAGTGAGTGAAGTCCTAGACATGTCGTTTCCCCTGTTACGTATAGATTTTTTATTTCTTCAGATCACCCCAGCAATTCAGGAGTCTGATGAAACGGTTTTATAAGTATGCATTTTATTTTGCACTGTTGCATGTAAAAATGTGCATTACATATTTATGATCATAAATTCAGAGTTTCTATATAGAGGTATATGGTCTGGGAAAATTAAAACTCATCACGCAGGAGGATGGCATGCAGGATGCCAGTGCAGCATTGTAAATTGAAAGTGGCAAAAATAACTGCCTTTTCTATTTACTTTACAAAAATTATACCCCATGACAGACATCATTAGAAAAAGGAGGAAATTATCTATCCAATGACACCTGTTTTGGTTGTTTTTTTTTTTTGAGAAAGGATTTTACCAGGGAGGATACATTGAGATTTCTCTCGTTTTCAAGTATGTCCTGGTTGGCGAGTATGTACCGTTAGGTGTCTCGCCCAAGGACACTTACTGGAGAGTTTGCTTGCTGGGATCGAACCCATGACTCCACAGGCTCTCTCCATGCAGAGCAGTGATGTTACCTCTACTCCACCCAGCCGGTGCTGTTTTGGGGTTCTAGGACTTATGGAAGTAGAGATGTTGGAGTCTAATGTCCCGGACTTATCCCTTCCTTATCCTTCTTGGCTCTGCTGGGGTTAAGGGTTTTGATGATGTCAGAGTTTATAAACATGATGTTGTCACTTGTTATCTGGTTTCCCCCCATTCTACAGACTCCTACACCGGGGAATAAGACGTCATTCACTTTTGGATTTGTTACTTGCATTCCACTGTGAATGCATGCATTTCCTTTGCATCCTCTCCATGAAAGGATGTAATTATACCGAAATAAATAAGAAAAATTTTGGAAAGATCAGGCGGTCATTCCAAAAAAATGTGTTTTAAAATAACAGAAACCGGGGTCTACATGAACAGTCATTTCTCTGTGCTGCCATGTTTGCGTATTAGATGACTTGGTATTAGTATCATCTTCTCTGTACTTGGTCCTGGCTTGACATGAGAAGGTTAGTTAAGGCAGAGGCATTGTTCGTTTTAAAAGCGAAAAGCAGAAAATGCCACTGTGTAAAATATATACTTTTTCACTTTTTGCATGGTCGTCTTAGCCACCATGGAAAGGCCAGACCCTGTCTTTTCTAATTATCTCACCTGACCTTGTGGGTTGTACATAAATTGAGATACATTGATCCAAAGGCTTCCTCCCAAAGGCAAAATCCTGTCTCCAGCTATGCTGAAATGAAGCGGTTTAGCTGAAGTCATGACATCGAATCTATATTGTGTGTGTGTCTTCTGCATATAGGTGCAAGGTTTCCCACATGTTGTCCACATCCATCAGGGTAATCCTTTTACTTGGGGAAATATATATTTGTTCAGATTAGCAGTCATTCACTCCGTATTCTTAAATATTCCAAAATTTATTGTAAGACAATTTGAGGTCTTATTTGAGGTCTTTCAATGCATTATGGGGTATTTTAGAAAATGGATTGATCGTCGGCATAGCTGAACTCTGGTACAGCATGGTGTTTGGATCTCATGTTCACCAGTGTCAAATCCTCCAGTACGGTAGTCTATATAATCTGTACAGCACTTGTCTGCTCTGATTTTGTGAGTGTGCTACTTCTTAACTCAATATTCTATTATAGTTATACCGAATGCACTATATATTTTTTGTGATTTTGTTTTTAGGCAATGTGAAGTATTAACTTATGTCCATGTAATATACAACATCAGTGCGTCATCTGCTTTGGTAATATGTGGGGCTGTACTAGACCAGAAAGAGGATATTCACTTTTGGACATATACATCGCAAAATTGCTCTGGTAGCAATGCTAAAAAGCAAATGTCCTTAAGGGGTTAAAATATTTACAAAATATTGCACTTTTTTGCAGGTTTGCATGAGAAATACAAAAAATATTATATAAATTGTCTCATTCACATAGCTGCTGTATATCCCATAGTACTATGTAAAGGACCGTAAAACCGATTACTTTCTGTGCCAGGGCATTTCTTAATTTCCGTCCAATTGAGACCAGGCCAATCTTGAGTATTTTGCCATAAATCACTTTGTCACTTTCATAGTACAGGAGGAGCGGGGTTGCGCCTATTCCCCGATGGGGCGGCTGCAACCACCAAATTGTATCCAGCCCAGCAACATGTATAAAACATAACAAGAAGGAAAAATGTCATCTGCGCTTATTCCTATTACACCGTGTGCGACTTTGTCACTTTCGTTGAAACCGTATCTACATAAACAAACTTACTGTTTCAGGAGACAATTTATGCTTTGTCGTACTAAAAATGCTTACCTAGTTCAAAATCTACTATGAAAAACTTTGCAGTGAATTTTTTTACCACCAGCATTTTTCCCTTATAAAGCGTGATTCATAAAGAAGTATTCAGTTTCCAGATGCTGTAAAATAAGTAACCGTTGAAAACACTGACCACAACTGCGAAACGTTAGGTAGATGTACTCATAAATAGTGATGCACCGAAATGACATTTCTTTACCGAAAATACAGTATGCGTTTGGCCGAAAACCGATACCGAAACAGATTTTTTTTCTTCAAATTTATTTTGGAGAATTCTGTGTGTTTATATTAAATTCTAAAAGGGTAAAGTTATAAATCTAAAAAAAAAAAAAATCATTTTTAAATTAATTAACGCTTTGAGCTGGCTTTCTGCACAGCTTCAACAAATAAATAGGACAAAAAGATAACAGCAAATTTTATTGAGTTCACTTGTTAATGTGCTGATCTTTGGCCACCGTCAGCAATTAATTTTAAAATAAACAGACAGCCTTGTGCCTACAGTAGCATATAGCTGCCTGTGTTGAGACACGGCTGATGTTGGGGCCAGTTCACTGAAAAAAATTTTCTCCCTCTGGCACACAGAGGGTTAAGGGCTGCCCTGCACGCACTGCTGGCCACAGAGGATCGAGGGTGGGACAGTCAGTGTCTAAGAAGTAGCCAGGCTCCCTGCTCTGTAAATGGTCTTGGCAGAGTCTCACATCAGGAGGGGATTTCAGGCAGGTTTTCTGTCCCCCTAGAACCCCCCCCCCACTGCCATTAACTAGGGATGCACCGAAATGAAAATTTGGGACCGAAAATGCACGATGAGCTTGGCCGAAAACCGATACCGAAAAGGACTTTCTATATATGACTATATATACACATACTGTGTATACATGTGTCTGATGTGTGTAATCTATGTATATATATATATATATATATATAATATATATATTAGTGATGCTCCTTCGAAATGAAAACTTTGGAACGAAACCCAAAAGGACTTTTTCCCCATAAATTTATTTGAAGATCGTTTTTTGGAGAATTGTATTAATACTAGACTTTATTAAATTAATATCATGAATTTAAATCCACATTAAAATTTTGAAGATATTTTTGTCCTATTTTGGTGGTCATTTTGCATCTAGGGCATACATTCCTGTGTAAAATTTTTGGACACACACATTTTATAGTTTCAGAAGACATTTACACATCCCAGCAATTCGGAGAACTCTGCAACTATAAACTTTATTATTTGTTGTGTGAAGGCTTTTAATCAAATTTTTTTGCCCTCAAACACAACTTAACTGAGTAGATATATATAGAAACATAGAAAAATGTCGGCAGATAAGAACCTTTCGGCCCATCTAGTCTGCCCAATTACATGGATAGTTTACCTGGATTTATCTTTTTGTTTAGGATAGCCTTATGCCTATCCAATGCTTGCTTAAATTCAATTACTGTTTTGGCCTCTACCACTTCAACTGGAAGGCTGTTCGATATGATATCTATCATCTATAATGGCTCAGGAAAAGACAAACAATTGCAAAATGAATGTGTATACGTTCCATGAACTTTTTGGACGCATGGATGTAAGCTCCCACATTAACCCCCCCCCCCTCTTGTCCTCTGAGCAGACACCTCTGGCAGGAGGTCAGTGATAAATCACTTGTTCCTTGTCACTGAGAGGCCAGAGGTTACTGCTTGCTTGGATCATGCAGTTAACCCTTTGTGTGCAGAAATAAATGTGTAGCCGCTCCTGCCTCTTTCCAATTACAATTATCTCCAGCTAAACAGCATTGAAAGAGTGCTCATTCAGTGTCAGCTGGGATCAGAAATTTTTGGCTGACCTTTTCGGCTGGTGTTTTGCTTTCCGGCCGAAACCGATAACCCCATTATCGGCAGAATCTATCGGTGGCCGAAATTCCGGTGCATCCCCTGCCATTAACCCCTGCAGCTGCAGAAAGCAGACTTAATGCTTTAATTTGCACAGAGCAGTCTACACAATCGAGCACAGACTGCACTGTGCAAATGAAAGCTTTAATTTCCCTGGTGGTCTATTTATTTTGGAAATTCCTTGTCTAAAAGTGGTGAATTCCCCCCCCCCCCCAGCGGCATCCCGAGTGTGGCTCGGGGTTAAATTCCTATGTTGGAAGCGGTAACCCTGAGCAACACTCGGGATGCCGCTGGATACATTACCTCTCCCTGCGCTCACTCGATGTCCCCGCAGTCTCCTCATGCGACCACGACCCTCATACTTCCTGGTTTCCTCCTCGCGAGGTTTCGCAAAGAAATATTTTAACTAGGAGGGGGGGACAAAAGGGTAAACAATCTGCCCGATTGTCCCCCAAAACTAAATCGGAGGGTGCAAGCAACATGCGAGGTAAAAAATGACAAGCTCAGAGTCGTGTCTATAAATTCTCGCAGTTTAGTCAATAAAATCAATGAACTGGAGGCAATGATGGCAGCTGAAAAAGTAGATTTAGTGGCGGTTACTGAGACATGGTTCAGTGAGAAAAATAACTGGGACATAACAATACCGGGGTACTCTTTATATAGAAAAGACAGAGAAGGTAGGAAAGGAGGAGGAGTGGCCCTGTATGTGAAAAACAACATAAAAACAAACCAAATAAAAGCGAGGTGAACATAGTCAGTTTGGGTTACGCTAACATTTGGCAATCATACAGTAGCTGGTGTAGGGGTGATCTATAGACCCCCTGGACAAGTAGAAGAGCTAGATAATCTGCTGGTTGAGAAAATAGCCAAAATGGCAATGAAGGGGGAAGTTATTATCATGGGGGACTTTAATCTTCCTGATGTGAACTGGAAAACCAAAATAGCTGGGTGCACCAGGAGTACAAATATTCTAAACTCCCTACTGGGATTATCTCTAACACAAGTAGTTGAGGAGCCGACCCGTAAAGAGGCCATATTGGATTTAATACTCACAAATGGAGGTTTGGTATCGGACGTTGTTGTAGGTGAAAATTTGGGATCTAGTGATCACCAGTCAGTATGGTTTAATATAAGAACAGGGATGGAGCCGCACCACACAAAAACAAAAGTTTTAGACTTTAAAAAAACAGATTTTTCTAAAATGAGATTTTGTGTGAAGGAGTCATTATCAGACTGGAGGAGTTTAAAGGGAGTCCAGGAGAAATGGGATTATTTAAAGGAAGCATTATTGAAGGCCACAGGAAATTGCATTCGGCTTGTTAGCAAAAACAAAAAAGGGAAGAAACCACTGTGGTACTCTGCAGAAGTGGCCAAAATAGTGAAGAACAAGAAGATAGCATTCAATAATTATAAAACAACAGAGTGAAGAAGATAGGCAAATTTATAAGATTAGGCAGAAAGAGGCAAAGCAATTTATAAGAGCTTCCAAAGCACACGCAGAAGAGAAAATAGCTCAGTCAGTAAAAAAGGGGGACAAAACATTTTTTAGATACATAAACGAGAAAAGAAAAGTAAAACAAGGATTAGTTAGATTAAAAACAAAGGAAGGAAGGTATGTAGAAGAGGATAAAAGTCTCGCTGACTGCCTCAATGAATATTTTTGTTCAGTCTTTGCAGAAGAAAAGGAAGGAAAGGGACCTCAGTTAGGAGAGAACACTAAAGAGACATTTACATATGAGTTTACAGAGGAGGAGGGTCTAAAGTAAAGACAAATAAGTCAATGGGGCCTGATGGGATCCATCCTAAATTATTAAAAGAGCTCAGTGATGTAATGGCAAAACCGTTAACAGATTTATTTAACCAATCCTTGTTAACAGGAGTCGTCCCAGAAGACTGGAAATTAGCAAATGTTGTGCCCATTTACAAGAAGGGTAGTAGGGAGGAATCGGGGAACTATAGGCCAGTTAGTCTTACGTCAGTAGTGGGGAAATTAATGGAAACCATGTTAAAGGAAAGGATTGTTGAACATCTAAAAACACATAGATTACAGGACCAGAAACAACATGGGTTTACCTCAGGGAGATCATGCCAAACTAATCTTATTGATTTTTTTTGATTGGGTAACAAAAATAATAGACACAGGTGGTGCAGTAGACATTGCTTATTTAGATTTCAGTAAGGCTTTTGATACTGTTCCGCATAGAAGGCGTATCAATAAATTGCAATCTTTGAGCTTGGATTCCAATATTGTTGAATGGATTAGGCAGTGGCTGAGTGACAGACAACAGAGGGTTGTGGTAAATGGAGTTTATTCGGCGCAAGGTCTTGTTACCAGTGGGGTACCTCAGGGGTCAGTACTTGGACCCATTCTCTTTAATATTTTTATTAGTGATATTGCAGAAGGTATTAATGGAAAAGTATGTCTTTTTGCTGATTACACAAAGATTTGCAACAGGGTTGACGTTCCTGGAGGGATCAGCCAAATGACAAATGATTTAGGTAAACTAAAAAAATGGTCGGAGTTGTGGCAATTGAGTTTTAATGTGGATAAGTGCAAGATAATGCACCTGGGATGTAAAAACCCAAGGGCTGAATATAGAATATTTGATACAGTCCTAACCTCAACATCTGAGGAAAGGGATTTAGGGGTCATTATTTCAGAGGATCTAAGGGTAAGTAGTCAATGTAATAGAGCAGCAGGAATTGCTAGCAGAATGCTTGGTTGTGTAGGGAGAGGTATTAGCAGTAGGAAAAGGGAAGTGCTCATGCCACTGTACAGAGCACTGGTGAGACCTCACTTGGAGTATTCTGTGCAGTACTGGAGACCGTATCTCCAGAAGGATATAGACATCTTAGAGAGAGTTCAGAGAAGGGCTACTAAAATGGTGTACGGCTTGAAGGAGAAAAGTTACCAAGAAAGGCTTAATGATCTTAACATGTACAGCTTGGAAAAAAGCCGAGACAGAGGAGATATGATAGAAACATTTAAATACGTAAAGGGAATCCACAAGGTAGAGGAAGGGAGTATATTTAAAAGGAAACAAAATAGCAAAACAAGAGGACATAGTCTTAGATTAGAGGGGCAAAGGTTTAAAAGTAACATCAGGAAGCATTATTTTACTGAGCGGGTGGTGGATACATGGAACAGCCTTCCAGTTGAAGTGGTAGAGGCCAAAACAGTAATTGAATTTAAGCAAGCATGGGATAGGCATAAGGCTATCCTAAACAAAAGATAAATCCAGGTAAAGTATCCATGTAATTGGGCAGACTAGATGGGCCGAAAGGTTCTTATCTGCCGACATTTTTCTATGTTTCTATGAATCCAGAAAGTATGAGGTCGCGATCGCCGGAGGAGATTGCAGAGATCAGCGAGGGAGCGCAGGGAGAGGTGATGTATACAGCCCGAGTGTGTCTCAGGGTTACCGCTATCAGTGGTAAAATTTAACCCCGAGACACACTCGGGAACACCGCCAGGGAGGTTAAGTCTGCTTTCTGCAGCTGCCGGGGTTAATGGCAGTGGGGGGGGGGGGTTCTAGGGGGACAGAAAACCTGCTTGAAATCCCCTCCCGATGTATGACACAGCTTCTGCCGGGACAATTTGCAAACCAGGGACTGGGAGCCGTGGGAGTGCAGAGAGGATATTTTCGGCCATTTTCTATCGGAATGCCGAAAGAGGCATTTTCGCCCGATAGCTTTTGGGCTCCGATATATCGGTGCACCCCTACTCATAAAGTTTGTGTCCCACTACTGAGGGAAGTGACATAGTCGATGGTGTGCATGTCACATCACTAGTCAGTCAAAATGGCAGCGTCTGTAGTGAAGGTGTTTTGTGCTCTTGAGCAAAATGGAATCTAACTGTTGTGCAATGGCATATTCGATCACGATTCGGAAAAGATCCTCCAACCAGAAAATCTATTTAGGATTGGCATAAATAAAGGTCAGGTAAACAAGCAAACAATAGAAAATACTGGGGATTAGAAAACGAAGACCAGTGTTTACAATGGGCGTAACCCAGCAATATTATACGAAGGAAAATGGTTGACACCAACAACCCAATATAAATTTTTATTAGGTGTACTAAAAGACCAACATAATACCGAACGCATAAAACACATGTAATGGGATAATGTAGATCACAAAATAACTCAACCCAATAAGGGATAAATTGCCTCACTAGGGATTATCCTAATGATCTGTGCACTCAAAGCAGATAACAAAGAGTATCACAATGTAGCTGGTGCAGGCGTCTGAGCAGCAATTAATAATGTACTAGGTACTCCTAGAAAAGCATCGTGTCAAATACACTTTTAGAACCACCTTTAGACAGATTTGCAAATAAATCGATATTCCATTGGGGTATGCACATATATTGGCATTCGAATTGATTATGCAAATACACTTGGGGAACCACTTTTAGACAGGCTGGCAATTAAAGCAATATTCCATTAAGGCATACACAAAAATTTGCTTTCAAATAAATTATACATAATACTATTATAAAGGGGTATCAATGCTGTAAAAGACCCAACGTTTGGCTCCTGTTAATGCCTAATGTACACTCATTTTAATGCCAGAACAAAGAATTGTATCCAAACCTCTAAGGTAAATTTGCAATAGATTAGGTATTTAATTTAGGATGTGCATACAAATTGTTGGAATGTAACCACTTCTATTGAAGAGACCTAGAAACATCCGTACTGAGACCTGCCCAGCACTCGCAATCGTTAGTAATTACTGTGTACTCATTGGAGCTGCTAAAACCACAGTACAGAGTTTGTTGATGAGACTAGAGTCGCAGTGCAGCACAAAGGCCATACACCCAAAAATAGCTACGCCATCATTGATAGGGGCAAGATTAAACCGATACCAAAGTGGGCAAATGCGACCAAAAACCATAGACCACTGTTAAAAAACCTCACTCCTCGACATGTTTCGCAGCCTCAAAACAACGGCTTTTTCAAGAGAGGAGACCCTCTGTATTGCTACTCCTCAGGGCTGGACTGGGACAAAAAATCAGCCCTGGACTTCATCCAGACCTGCCCACTTTAATTATGCAAACACACACAAAAATAGTATATAAACCAACCGGATCGCTCAACCAATCGCTCTACAGATACCAGAGTTACTGCAGAGCGATTGAGTAAAGCAACGCAGCGGCACTGACATTGACTGCGCACCATGTCTTAAGGTGAGGCAGATGCGCAGGGGGTCTCACCAGCACGGTGGCCCCAATATGATATTGTGGCAGATTACATCTCTTTTACAGATGGTGAGGAATTTCTCACTTCACCTATTAAGGGAAGTGCATAATGCGGTGAACCAACATTCTCACTGGCCCACTGAGCCATCGGCTCACCGGGAATCTCCTTGTAGTCCCTATGGCCAGTACATGCCTGCTACTCCTTAACCACTTGGCTGCTATGTGGCCAAGTGGTTCTCCTGTGCTATGGACGCGCTGAGCGCGTCCATGCACAGGAGGCAGCAATCCGCCGTATTCCGGCGGATTGCTGCACCCCCCCCCCCCGGTGCAGACTGACATCTTGGATGTCAGCCCAGCACTCGGGGACCCCGGCGGGGCCATTAGATGTCATCGCAGCGCGCGATGACATCTAATTCAGACGCCCCCCCCCGCATGTGCGGAGGAGGCGCCTGAAAGGGAGGGGGGAGGTCCTTCGGACCTCTCTCTCTCCCCGATCGCCGGGGGGCAGGGGGTTAATACAGGCACCGTTTGGAAGGGCACAGCCTGCCCTTCCAAACGGTGGCTGTGATTAACCCCTGGGGATCCGGATCACAAATCGGCGCTGAAAAGCGCCGGATCGTGATCCTCTCCTGGAGCTGGCCGACCTCTTGGATGTCGACCAAGCCTCCAGGAACTCCCACTGAGGACTGGCGTCATCGTGCATAGCACGATGACGCCAGTCCTGGAGTTAACCCCTAGCTGCCACCAATGGTGGAGATAGGGGGTTCCAATGAACCCCCTATCTCCCGATCCGTGGCAGCTAGGGGTTAATATTTGATATTGTTGGATCGGCCAGAGCATGGCCGTTCCAACGATACCAAACCTGAAATTTTTTTTTTTAAATAAATAAATAAATAAATAAATAAAATTTAAAAACAAAATTCTAAAAAAAAAATCACTTTTTTTTTGTTTTGTTAATGCAGCAATATTGTTCCCATTTCAATTATAATGTGCACAAACGATTTTTGTATGCGGTGCGTTTGTTAAAAAAAGCGACATTTTCCCCAAAAAAAGTAACGAGACCCAATTTCTGATTTTTTTAACAAGCATACAAAATATAACCGCAAACGATCGCATGTTAAAATGTGAAAAAAACCACTTTACACATAATAAATTATTGAAAATTCTAATTTTATTGCATTTTTTGTTCTAATATACAGACATGACATAACGTATACATATAATAATGACATATTATGAATCTGCTGATTCTGCCGGAAAGAACGATATATAATATGTCTGGGTCATATATCAAAATATGGCTACAAAACGCGGTTAAACATGATGAGCGAAAGCGGTAAAAATGACCTCCGCACAGAGGTGTGAAAAGCCTCAGCAGCGAAAGGGTTAAATGATAAATCTCAGCGAGCACGTAATCAGCTGTGTAACTCCACCCACTTGTTGAATTACATCCTCCGTCACACCTTGAACACGCCTCTCCATTGGGAAATCCCATCGCTGTAGTAACCCACTTTGTTGCGCTCCGATCAATGGGTTGCACTAGATGACGACACGGCTAGTCCCATTCATAATAAGAGACGTTGCTTGCTGCTAGGCGACCGGTATACATAATGTTTACGTGAATGTATAAAGAACGTCACGGAATGAGCGAAAATGGACACAAACGCATCATCTGTACCCCACAATAAAGTATTAATAATAAAGCTTAATGCTTTGTTGGATAGTGGACACGAAAAAAGTGTGACATTACGGTTGGTTTAATGTTAGTATAAATCGCCATCTGTTTAAGCGCATAAATTACTACTTTTAAAACGAAATAGTTCTGATCCTAACAATTATTGCTTTACTTTATTAGATAGTAGGCACAAACAAGTGACACTGTGGTTGATGGGATGTTCATATATATGTATATAGCCATCTATTTAAGAGCATAACTCACTACTTCTTACAAAGGGGTAGTTCTAATTATAACAGAGCATTAAAGTTAAAGGGAGGGAAGGCGTAAATAGATAAAAGGAGTAACCTTCAGTGAGATGAATAGTAGAAATGAATATTCTAGAATATGAGTGGAGAAACCATATTTGTATACAACAGCTATCAATAGGTAAGGAGGCAAAATAGAGAGGATCCCAAAATGGAAGTATAAAAATATTTACATTTCTGAAATAAATGGAGCGAAGGTGAAACCCTCATTTAGTCCTCCTGGGTATAATGTACACAAGTCATAAATCCAGAACACCTCTCTTCGGCATAAGCGTAGATCAAAATTTCCACAGCGTGGACCAACTGATACCTGTTCAATAACTTGGAACCGAAGACCATCGGCATTTCCATCATGCTCAATCCTAAAGTGTCTCGCTAGTGGTGTATCTCGAATATATCTCACAGATCTAACGTGTTCTAATATCCGTAACGTAGGGGTCTGATGGTTTTCCCCACATAGTTTTTACCACATGAACATGTCATTAAGTAGACCACGCATTTGGAACTACAGTTGAAGAATTGTTTGGCTTTCTATTCTTTTGACCCATTCGGACCTGACCATGTACCAGTTCCATGCTTAATGTGTTTACACGCCGTACATCGGCCACATTTATAGGTCCCTTTTAATGTTGTGCCCAGCCAAGTTTGTTAGGAGGGGTTTAGAAAAATGACTTTTAACAATCTGATCTCCAATGTTAGGGCATTGTCTGGACGTGAACGATGCCCTATTAGCACCTTCTTCAAATGGCGATCTCGTTTTAATACAGGCCAATATCTGTCACAGATCTCTTGTAATGATTTCTGTCCCGCATCAAAACCACCAATAAGTCTAATTTTCGGCTCGGGGTTTGGGCGCTTCTATGAGTACCTAGTACATTATTAATTGCTGCTCAGACACCTGCACCAGCTACATTGTGATACTCTGTATTATCTGCTTTGAGTGCACATATCATTAGGATAATCCCTAGTGAGGCAATTTATTCCTTATTGGGTGGAGTTATTTTGTGATCTACATTATCCCATTACATGTGTTTTATGCGTTCAGTATTATGTTAGTCTTTTTGTACACCTAATAAAAATTGATATTTGGTAGTTGGTGTCTACCATTTTCCTTTGTTTCAGGTAAACAAGCACAATGTTCGCTTTTGGGGAACGGAGAATCCCAGATTTACAGTGCAACACATGCGAGATTCCCCTAAGGTAAATGTGTTCCGTGCTGTGTCCCTAAAGAAAGTGTAAGGACCCTTCTTTGTTTCTCGAGAAAACTGTCACGGGAGGCACTTTTCTGGATATGTTAAGTGTTTGATGCCACAGTTGCGGGACGACTGACAACTTTATTCTCAAATTGGATGGTGCACCACCGCACTGGTTAGGCGAGGTGCAAGATTAAATCTATGAACCCCTTCCTCACTGATGGATTGGACGAGCATCGGACTACAACATGCCAATAGCCACCCAGAACCTAACACCTTGTGACTTTTTCATGTGTACGTAAAGGACAAGGTATTTGCCCCTCTCCTTCCTGTTGATCTAGCGGAGCTGAAATGACGGTATCAGACACTATCCCTGCACTTGATTCAGATATCTTACCAGTGTTTGGGTGGAAATGGATTACCGGCTCCGTGTGTGTCGTGTGACTAAGGGTGCACACATAGAACATCCTTGACTGTTTCTTAAAAAAATTTTAAAAAAATCTTTCCTACGACTCTGTTTTAGGTAACCTAACATATCTTGCATTGTTATTGTTTTATAGGGCGTTGAAAATTTATACTTCTTTGTGAATCCGTGTTTGTGTGTGTGTGTGTGTAAACTACGGTGTGTATATATATATATATATATATATATATCTCTTCAGAAAATAACAGCTCATGGAATTTAAAGCATTGGGTGTTTCATGTGGTCAAAGAATATGAATTGTGTTTTGCCCAATTTTATGTCATGGCTATAGCAAAATCTGCAACAAACAGCAGCCTGGCAATCATCACAGCGCCTGCAGTCTGTTGGTTCAGTTCATGAAGTATGCAGCTCACGAAAGGAAAATCACTGTAGCCCATTCTTCTAGTCTGTCATTATTGTCCCTTCAGTGAAAGTTAAGCAAACCATTTAAAAGTATTGAAAGATACTGATCTGAATAACATTGAATGCTCAAGTTGCCTTGAAGGAGGAATCAACAAAAAAAGCTGCACATTAGACTTTCTTCTCATCTATGCCTTGCAGAAGTAATGGAGTACACAAATAAGATGCTATGGATGTAAAAGTGAACACCTCGTTGTAGATGAATTAAAGACACTGCAACACTTTAGCAGTTGACAGAAAAACTATTTACTTGAATTTATAGGACTTCAGAGTTGGCTACAGTTTCAGTAGGCACAGCAACACACTGTTAATCAAATTTTGTAAATGACTCCTTAAAGGATCTCTTGGATCTACAAGAAAGCAATGTTAACCCCTTCCCGACAGCTGATGTACATTGTATGTCCTGTAGGGAAATCCACTTAACGACTGCGGCCGTACTATGTACGTCAGTCTCCTAGCCTCCCTCACTATACTCACCTCTCTGCCTGGGCTCCCTCAGCATTCTGGCAGGCTGGAAGTCTGCCCCGCCTATACAGGGGACCCAGCAGTCACAATGTCGTCATCAACATGCATGATGACGACATCGCCAGGCGCCCACTGGTGCCTGTAGTGGAAAAATAGGAAGGGGGTGCTCCTTTTTGGAGCCATCTCCCTCCCACACTTTTCCACTTAGAGAAAAGTACCGCTGGAAAGGGGAGTCTCCCCTATTCAGTGGAACCTGTCTTTAACCCCTCCATTGCCGAATCACGATTCAAACCCAGAAGTGGCTGATATCTTGGATGTCAGCCAACTGACATCTTGGATGGCTCAGCAGTGAAGGGGTTAAAAAGCAAAATATGTAAAAATTGGGTATTTCTAATCTCAGGACAAAACTTCTAAACTATTTAGCCAGGGTCTTTTTTGGCGGTTGTAGATTTTGGGAATTACATTTTGAAAAAGGTTTTTTTTTTCTTCATATTTACATTTTTTTTTTATTATTATTATTATTATTATAGTAAGTTATACTATATGATGGAAATAATGGCAACTTTAAGTCCATTTAATGGCGAGAAAACCGTATATAATATGTGTGGGTTGCATAAACTAGTAAGTGGAAATTTGACCTAAAAACAAGTAGCGCAGAAAGGTAAAAACAGTGGGCACTTTTGGACAGAATTTTGTAAAACCGCCTGGCCACGAAGGGGTTAATTTTGACAAATTTTTATTTAGTTTTAGTCTGTCTTCTGACTATAATGTATAGAGTAGATTTGGTAAACTAAAATCTAATTGGTTTAAAGTATAATACATTACTAGTTTCTCTAGAATTTAAAAACTCCTTATATACTCCTGGGGTAAACCTCTTATCCGATTTATAGAAAATTCATAATTTCTCTAGATTAGTTCTGATGGGATTCCTTCCCAAATAGTCCCTCCCTCACATTTTAGTGTAGTTATCGGTTGACTAAAATGTCAATGGATTTTTGTCATAACTTTAGCCCTCATTTTGGTTTAATTTTTTTTTTTTTTGTGACTAAATGTAGTCGACTAAGTGATATAAATGTAGTTGACAATTAACACTGCAAGAATGAAAACATTAAAATAATAATACAACAGAAGTGCTTGTGATTAGCTGTCAGCATAAAATTAATTGGTCTTTGTCAAAATCTTGGTCACACAACCTAAAACACATTTGTGTGAAGTGCACAAATTAAGTGAAGGAACTAGGGCTGATACAACTAATCGATAATGAGAATAGTTGTCAACTATTCTCATTATCGATTAATCGGCTGTCGATTTAATCTATTTGTGTACAGCACACATTGTTTAATCTCAGATTCTGCTTTGTCCTGTGCTACCACCTCACCCTGCTTGTCACCCCCTCTTTGGTCTGGAGCTGCCATTCTCTCCCTTTCAGTCCCTTCCCACATTCAGGTCCTGTCTTTTGCCCAAATCCACTCCCTCTATCTCAGGTCAAGTCCCTTGCCCAAACTCACTCCCTTCCACCTTCGGACCTTCTTCCCGCTCAGTTTGCTCATGAAATTATTGTAAAGGGACACTCTAATAAGCTAAAGTGGTCAGGCTGCGTGGAGTGCCCCCTTCTCATCCTGATTTCGTGCTGACCTCGTCATGTCTATCTGAGCGCTTGTAGCAACGTTCGTTTAGGGAGAAATCAGGCATGGGCTTAAATTTCACTGACGAGAACGTTAACACCGAGCCTCACTTGGGCTGTATACATACCTCATCCAGTGTTCCCTTGCTGTCCCCCCCCCCCCGTCACCTCAGTGCGATCGGGGGCAGGACCTGGCGGCAAATTTGAAGACAAAAAAAGTGTAAAATCCTGACAGATGCAATGCATTCTGTCAGGATTACTTTGTCACACACTCTAGGTATTCCCTAATTAGTTGTATTATGCCCTGCCTGCACTTTTGTACGTCCATGGCGTCTAAAATGTGTGCTTGTACCACAAAAGCGGTTGCAGACCAGCCTGAAAGCGGCGACAACGAGTTGGAATTACTCGCAGAACTGAGCGACGGTGATTTGTGGGTAAATTCGTCATCAGACACTGAAAGCATCGACGGCGATGAATCTGATACTGCTCTCAGTGATGTGCGAACTTTGTGCTCTTTTGAGTGTGGTGCGGATCATGCAGGGCCCCCAAGATTCCCATTTACTGGATCACCTGGTATGAAAGTAGACATTGAACACGACAACCCCTTGGCATACCTGCAATTATTCCTGACCAATGCAGTCATTGAAAACATTGTTACGAAGACAAACCGGTTACAGGAGTAACAATCGTGTAGGCCCCGTTCACACGGTGCGATTTGAAAATCGCACGTTTTTCCGCGTGCTTTTCATATTCGCCACATTGCGGATAATGTCACGCGACGTCGCGATTTTGCAAAACACCACTAATGGAAAACACAAATCGCAAAAAGGGTCATGTACCAACGACCTGCTACCGCGACGCACAACATGCGACATCGCACTGCAAGATGTGAACAGCTCCATTGAAATGCATTGGAGATACTACATAGCGCGACACAGTCTGCGCGATAAATTGCACAGTGTGAACAGGGCCTTACTGTTACTCTGCAGCAGAAAGTGGGAACCAGTGACCAAAGATGACATCTGGAAATTCCTGGGCCTGATAATACTCCAGGGAGGGGTGGGTAACCCCTGCAGAAGTGGTATTGGACAACTAATAAATCGCTTGCCACTCCATCCTTCGACACGGTGATGTCAGAGTACCGGTTTACCCTGATCATGAATTTTTAAAAATAAAAAATTTTGAGAATGTATTTTACCAGGAAAGATACATTGATATTTCTCTCGTTTTCAAAGATGTCCTGGGTTTCCTGCACTTTGGAAACAACAAGGAATTTGACACCAATCATCCTTCCCCAAAACTGAGGGAAATTTGGGAGTGTATCAACTGATCACCAATAATTTCCAATGGACCTATGGGCCAGAGAGGGACATCAGCATAGACTAAAGTCTAATGGCCTACAAGGGATGGCTAAGTTGGGTGCAATACATTGCATCAAAGAGATCACGATTTGGCGTGAAATCAAAGATGCTATGTGAATCCTCAACTGGCTACATCTGGAATTCCATCTACACTGGAAAAGGGATGGAATTCAATGAGAAATACAACAAGTATGGATTGGCAACATCTTCTGTTCTGTCACTCATTGAGCCATTGCTGAATCAGGGCTATTGCGTGCAACGGACAACTTTTACACATCTCCTGAACTCTGTCTCCTGCAGCACAAGACAGACTCCTATGGAACCGTCCGGCCTAATCGTGTGACATGCCGCCAATCTTTAGCAATAAAAAGCTGAAGACTGGAGAAATGGTTTCCTGGCAGAAAGGCAAAATAATGGCGTGACCATAAAGATGCATGCCTAATGAGTACTGTCCATAACACCTCCACTGTCATGGTACGTACGAAAGGTGGGAAAGACCTCATGAAGCCAAAGGTAGTGATGTGTGACGACCAGTCGTCACGTGTGGAGGGAGAGGGTACAAGGGGATAACAGCTCCAAGCCTCTGGACTTACTAACTCTACCCGCTCTCAGGGCCCCAAGTTAGTCCAGCATAACCCCCCCAAGACGGTACACACCCTTCCGACTATACGCTGTCACCACAAAAGTAATAGTGCACTTTCGAAACCCACTTAACTGTATACCACCCCAATCCAGGAGCCTAACCATATACAGCTAATACGTCTACCACATGCTATATTCTACAGTAGCACTAAACCAAGCTATTCGAGAAGCGCGAATCATCTAGAGCAAAGCAATACTGGGTTTCAAAGTTTTAATGGAAAAAGACAAAAATAAAAATTTACACAGTGCCAGTATCGCATAAAACAAGACATACAAAATATAATAAAACATGCAAATACAGTTCTTGAAATAAAATAGGACTTGCATAGAAAACCTAACTTGCATTGGGTAACCCTTCGATATTTCCAGATTTTAAAACGTCCCAGTACTGTACTTTCAGAGATGTTCCTTGTACCTAGTCCTTGGAGAAATAGACTGAGATTGGGGTGAGCATCCTGTACAGAAGACATGCACCTCACCCTATTTGGATCATGTTTCCATTCAGCCTTTCACCCAAGAGAGCAGATCAGATAAGAGGGCTGTAAATACCAGAGGTGCCTTGCAAAGTCCTTTGCAAAGACAGGAAAAAAAACACAAAGTCTGCTTTTAAAATCTGCCACACTGCGCAGAAGCGATGCCTGCGCAAAAGTGATGACCGTGCGTGACACCTCCCACCTAAAGATGGACAATCTGAGTAACTTGCTGTTGTTACTGGCCACCTGGTCTAACCAATGTAGAGGGTTATGATCAGTTACCACGGTAAAATCACGGCCATACAGATACGGTTGTAGCTTTTGCAAGGCCCACACCACAGCTAGGCACCCTTTCTACCACCGCGTATGCGACTTCCCTGGGCAAAAGCTTACGACTCAGGTAAAGTATGGGGTGCTCTGCTCCCTTAGCATTAACCAGGCTAAGCACTGCCCCAAGGCCATAGTTTGAGGCAACTGTCTGCACGACAAACCTTTTACAGAAATCCAGTACTTGAAGCACTATGGAGCTGGCCAATGCTGCCTTAAGCTCCGTAAAGGCCTTCTCACAAGATGGGTCCAGTCTAACTGACTGGGGAGCGTTTCCTTCCCCTCTGATAGCGGAGGGTTAATTCCTATATCACATAAGGAATGCCAATTCTTTGCTTCCTTCACCAGGGTCACCATAGGGTCACGGACATCCTCGCCCTCAGGTAAACGCACACTCAAGATCACAGCCTCGAGATCATAGTAGGCCTTGAGATTCTCCAGTACTAGCCCCGTCAAAGCTTGCATCCTGTCCCTAAATGTTAGGACCTAATCAGCAGAGGTTTCTGGGGGCTGCACTTTGCCTTCCCATTCCTCCCTTACTAAGTTCAGGGGTCCCCCGCACCCTGCTCCCATACAGCAAGTGAAAGGGTGAAAAACCTGTGGACTCTGACACCTCCCAATACGCAAACAGTAATTGAGGAAGATATTTCTTTTACTCACGGCCTTGCTCCTCCCTTGGAAGATTCTCTCTGTACAAAAGCCCCTCATACAAGTACACTCTGTAGGAATCAGAATCCGTGACTGGCACTTCCATACGTTTGATCATCCCTTCCGGGGAAGGGTCTGTGTGCAGGGCTGCTATAAATTTTTCATTCCTGCTCCCTTGCTCGAGGGACTCAGGAGCCATAGCCCCATTGGACGGAGCCTCCTGGGAATTTGGGTTCTCCTGGGGATAATGGGGTTCCTCAGCCACCGGAGAAGGAACACAATTATTTTCCCCTTCATTACTGGCTGAGTTCACAGCCTCACGGGCAGCCTGTAACCGGGTCACCACTGTTACACTGGATATCTGACTGGGCTCCACCCCATTCACATTGGAAGGGACAGTAGGGAGGGCTCCACCTTCCCCTGCCCTGCTCCTGGAGATCACATTAGCACAGGAGCTGGACACAGGTGAGGTATTGCTCTTTCCACTTCCCTCAGTTAAGCAGAACAGAGTATCTCTCTGCTTTGGCAAGCAGCCTGCTTTCGTGCAGGGTTGGCATCAGACACCGTCTGGAATCCGTCTTCAATGCATTTCCTCCCCCATGCTAGCATAGCTGGTTCAGGCTAAACATTCCCAGGGTCGCCCTCACCGCTCCCACAAGCAATAGAGGGTCCCAAAGTTTCACACAGTACCTCAGATTGTACGGGGTTGTCCATTAACACATTCGGGTCACAGAAGTCCTCCTCTGGGGGCATGCCGGCCCAAGTCGTTCCTCAGCAGCACATTCACGGGAATATCCTCAGTGACCCCAACCTCCAGGAACCCTTTACCAACACCCCAATCTAGGTACACTCGTGCCATGGGCACCGTGGGGCGAACCCCACCAACTTCATTGATGGCCATCGTTTTTCCTGGAATAATATCCTCCAGACTGACTATTTCAGGTCACACCAGGGTACATGATGCACCAGTGTCATGTAGACAATGGTCACCCACAGGAACGCTCTGCAGGTGGTCGCTACCTCATTCCACTGATCCAGCAACACAGAGGACAGGCGTTGGACTTCCTGAGGCTTTTCCAGTAGGGAGGGCTATGGCGTCATAGTCCTTGTCACTCTCCTGGAAGGGTCTGTTGGCGTTTTTGTTTCTCCACCATTGCTGGTTTGGGTGGAAGAACTGGCACTCTCCAGGCGACGCAGTTCCAGTTCATAATGCCTTTCTCTCTTTCTGTAGCCTCTCTTTCTGCAGCCTCCCTTGCAGCAGCTCTTTCCGCAGCTTCCCGTGCAGCAGCTCTTTCTGCAGCCTCCCGTGCAGCAGCTCTTTCTGCAGCCTCCCGTGCAGCAGCTCTTTCTGCAGCCTCCCGTGCAGCAGCTCTTTCTGCAGCCTCCCGTGCAGCAGCTCTTTCTGCAGCCTCCCGTGCAGCAGCTCTTTCTGCAGCCTCCCGTGCAGCAGCTCTTTCTGCAGCCTCCCGTGCAGCAGCTCTTTCTGCAGCCTCCCGTGCAGCAGCTCTTTCTGCAGCCTCCCGTGCAGCAGCTCTTTCTGCAGCCTCCCGTGCAGCAGCTCTTTCTGCAGCCTCCGTGCAGCAGCTCTTTCTGCAGCCTCCCGTGCAGCAGCTCTTTCTGCAGCCTCCCGTGCAGCAGCTCTTTCTGCAGCCTCCCGTGCAGCAGCTCTTTCTGCAGCCTCCCGTGCAGCAGCTCTTTCTGCAGCCTCCCGTGCAGCAGCTCTTTCTGCAGCTCCCGTGCAGCAGCTCTTTCTGCAGCCTCCCGTGCAGCAGCTCTTCTGCAGCCTCCCGTGCAGCAGCTCTTTCTGCAGCCTCCCGTGCAGCAGCTCTTTCTGCAGCCTCCCGTGCAGCAGCTCTTTCTGCAGCCTCCCGTGCAGCATCTCTTTCTGCAGCCTCCCGTGCAGCATCTCTTTCTGCAGCCTCCCGTGCAGCATCTCTTTCTGCAGCCTCCCGTGCAGCAGCTCTTTCTGCAGCCTCCCGTGCAGCAGCTCTTTCTGCAGCCTCCCGTGCAGCAGCTCTTTCTGCAGCCTCCTGTGCAGCAATCTGATGCTGGAGAATCAGCTGCAGTCTCAGCTGGGGATCATCACTTCCCAGAAGTTTGAGGGCCATTTCCAACTCAGTCCATGGCACTCATAGGGTTAACAGCTGCAGATACCAGTCCTGGGGTTGCAGACTCCACAGTAACCCCTGCTGTGCCTGCATCCTGCTGAGTTCATCATCCTTCAGCAGATCTGATAAGCTGCTCTTTGTTCTTGCCATGCAGCTCTATCTTTCTAGATTGGCACAGCATCTCCAGATCCTCCTTATACTTGTTTTTGTAGGAATCCATGGTTTTCGGGGATAGAGAAAGAAAAGCGAAGGGAAGAACAGTTTCACACAGTAGGTCTGTGACTTGGCACGAGTACTGTTTGTAAAATTATACAAACATGGAATTAATTTAGTACCACGATTACCCTCCAGGCAATAGAAATGGCACTAAAAACTCTAGATATCCCAGACCGCTGCCAAGTTTCTGACGACCAAACACTACCCAGTCGTCAACAGCTCCAAGCCTCTGGACTTACTAACTACCCGCTCTCAGGGCCCCAAGTTATGCCAGCCTAACCCACCAAAACCGTACACACCCTTTCGACTATACGCTGCCACCACGAAAGTGATAGGGCACTTTCAAAACCCACTTAACTGTATACCACCCCAATCCAGGAGCCTAACCATTTACAGCTAATATGTCTACCAAATGCTATAGTCTACAGTATCGCTAAACCAAGCTATTCGAGAAACGCGACTCCTCTAGAGCAAAGCAGTACTGGGTTTCAAAGTTTTAATGGAAAAAGACAAAAATAAAACTTTACACAGTGCCAGTATCGCATAAAACAAGACATACAAAATCTAATGTGCAAATACAGTTTTTGGGTATTTTGCATTGGGTAACCCTTCGATGGGTATTTCCAGATTTTAAAAACGTCCCAGTACTGTACTTTCAGAGATGTTCCTCGTACCCAGTCCTTGGCGAAATAGACTGAGATTGGGGTGAGCATCCTGTACAGAAGACATGCACCTCACCCTATTTGGATCATGTTTCCATTCAGCACTTCACCCAAGAGAGCAGATCAGATTGCAAGTAGTTTGCAAAGACAGGAGTAAAAAAACATTCTGTGCTTAAAATCTGGCAAACTGCGCAGAAGCGATGCCCGTGCGTCACATGTCAGATTACACTTCCACCATGGGAGTTGTTGACAGAGCTGATCAAGTGATGATATTCTACCCATCAATGCGGAAACAGCAGAAGAAATATTACAAGAAGATCTTCAGGCATTCTCTTGAGCAATGCTTACATTCTGCAAAAAAAATAAAAAAATATGACAAGCCTGTTGTGCATTCGGTCTTCATTTGGAAGGTTGCCGAGTGGATCTTTCTGCACCACCAAACAACGGTGACTGTGAATAGAGCAGGACGTCGTGCTGTTGGAATTGTCAACCCGAAATGCCTGACTGGTCGTCCCTTTGTGGACTACATCCCACCGAAAGGAAGTCAGCACCTATTAGGATGTGTGTGGTTTGTTGCTCCAAGTGGGATGACAAGGGCAAGAAAATCCAAAAGGAATCCAGGTTTCATTGTCCCGATTGTGATGTTGCACTTTGTGCCGTCCCATGTTGCAAAATATACCAGGGATGTTTACTGAAGCAATATGCAGTGACTAATATTGCACCCTTGTTTTCTAAATAGTTCAGTGTTTTTAGTTTGATTTATATTATTGAATAGTTATTATTTTTTATTGTATAATCTATTTTTTTGTTTCAAACTTTAGCAGACTCAGTGTGTTTACTAGACTCTTGTTTGGACAGATTTCAGTGAGTTATTCCTCAGGATTACAGGCCTACAATGTAAAACCAAATTTCCAAGCAATAAAAATTGTACCGCTTTGAGACTCTAAGGCTAGGGTCAAACGAAAGCATTTTTACACGCGAACGTAAAAAAGTGCGTCCGAACGCATTGACGTAATTTTTCACGGAATACGCGAAAACGGTCATACGATGCGCATTTTTGTGCGTGATTTGTTACGGATCGAAACCAGGAAACTTTGGGTGTCTGGACGTTATGTTGGCCGGACATGAGCAGCATCTGACGTCTCCAAATCACGCACACACGCCACTAGTGGACGCAGCGCACTCTGTACGTCCGTACTAGCGGTTCTGCGTTCTCAAAAAAATGCATTCAAATTCCACTTGCGTTGCACGGCTGGACTTTTGTGCGGCCGTACTTCGTATATTGGCCGCCATTTGCTGCTAGTGCGGCCGTAATTAAGTGCGCCTAAACGCATGTTAAAAGTGCGCTGGTCTGACCCCAGCCTTAATGTCTAAAAAAAAAAAAAAAAAAATCAGACCGCCAGGGAGGTTAAGCTGCATCAATCCATCACTGTGACCAGTGCTCATGTCCACCTTGTGTGCAAAAAAATATGCAATTTGCCTATATTTTTTTTATGAATTGGACAACTAATCGATTATGAAAATAATCGTTGGTTGCAGCCATAGAAGGAACACTTGAAGCGCTTACCGAAAGCCATAAAAGGGTCAAATTGAAGAAGGAAATTTTTACAGGTTCATAGAAATTGACTGCTTTTAGAGAAGGGTTAATGATGTTGATTGAAAGCTACTTTTCAGTAACTGTTTAAACGATCAGAATCTGCTTTAAATTTTTTTCCAGATAACAAAAATTAGACCCTAGGTAATAGATACTGGCAAGGCTGCAAACTTCAGTGCAAACAGGGCATCTACCTTGCACAATTCATGATCACTAGATCTGATCCCCTGGGGCTCAAAGTGAAATTCGGTTTCCTTTGTTTCCTGATCTCCAGAACCTCTGAAGGAAACCATTCCAAGCTTATTCTAGAAATTTACATTTTGCAGAACAAAAAAGCTATAGGGAAAACTTTCAAGTCACTTATTGTCACCAGTTTCTGGTCATCTAACAAGATGGTGCAATCTGTTCAGCGTCCGTAAACAAGTCTTTTCAGGAGATTGTTCAAGTGAAAAATAATTCCATCAGGGTTATTCAGAGACAACCGATCTGGCCCGAAATGGCACCAAACAGGGAATTTCCCCGTACGGGGGCAATTTGTGGCTATTCAGAGAGAAGGCAGTTCCGCAAATTGCCTGCAAATACAGTGCCTGTTTGATGGCAGTGAACCTCCCCCATAGAAAAACAATGATCTATTCAGAGAACATTAAACAGCAGAGAAATGACCTGTGTTCGGTGGTTTCATTCGACAGGTTTAATCAGGCGAATCACAGTCTTCACTGCCCGGTCACTAAGGGGTTAAAAAATATATATATTTATAATTTTTTCCCTTCTAACAGACCTTTTTATCATTTACAGGACCTCATGTTAATTCCAGACATGTTTGTTCAATAGTTATTTTGCAAACAGCGTTTCAATTTTGACACTTTCAATCATTCACACCCCCCCCCCCCCCGTTTGTCAGCTTGGCGGCTTTTTCCGGCCGCTGGTCAACGCTGTGTTCGGCAGGTCGTCTGCTTTATCATGATGGGTTCATCGGATACAAACGTGTATCGGATACGAGATGCTTCTTCCTTCGCATTTAAGAAAAAAAAAACACAGCTGCAAAACCGCCGACATTATCGAATCCAATATTTTCAGTGCGTTCCCAGCGTTTTATTGAATCCGATTCGATAATACGCCGGACTCTCCAAAATTGTCGGATCCTATCATTTCGGTGGTTTTGCGGCTTCTTTTTTTTTTCTTCTGACTGCTTTGTGGCGGCTTTTCCCCGCACTCCAGGGACACTGGTGAATGCAGAATTCACCGCAGGGTCGGGACATTTGTTTCCCCGAAGTGCGAGGAACGAGAGGGCACTAACATTTCTGTGCTCTCTGACTAACCCCTTTTAAAATTGGTCAGCCATGATGAACGGTTATCTTGGAAAAAGAGGAATACGTTTTTGCTGTAGCTGGTTGAATGACTTTCAAAAGCTACTTCTGAAGAAAAACAACTTTGATTATGATAAAATAAATATACGAACACCATAAGCACTGGTAGGCACACCGATGCCTGGAAAAACGGAACTACGCACATACAAAAAACTAAAATGCCTAACGTTTAGGTGTTGCTATATTGTAAAATAGTTGACAAATATGTCTGGGGCAACTCAATAACTTCAAAGTCTTAGCCAGAAGGGGAAAAGCCTTTTGCAGCAAAAAATAAATAAAATGGCTGCCAAGGCCCTTCTGTTCAGGGACGGATTTATAATTGGGCAGAGTAGGTATGTGCCTACAGGTGCCTGCCACAAATTGTTGCCTTGCTCTGTAAAGGTCTAAATGAGGTGTAATTTTTTTTTCTATGTATCTCCAAATCCCTACAGGCTAGAGGGACATGTAAGGCATCATTGGAAAGGACAGATTATGGCCTTTTTACAATCATACGTGATGTTTTATGTAAAAATAAAAAATATATTATTTTTTTACGCAGCACTATTCATATTTATAACGTGAACAGTGATTCTTCATCCAGAATAAAAAGATAAGGTATAGGCGCAAGTTCTGGTGAATACATCCGATGTGGTTAAAAAACAAACACGATTGTTGATTCACCCACGTGTCCTCTCTATATTCGACACCCACGATCAAACATAAAGGCAAAGAGTGTGGCGATATACAGAGTTAGAAAATATACAATGAACACACATCTTTTTAAAAATTATGAGCCCAGCAGTATAAATCCTCCAAAAAGAAACAAAAATATAACATAGTGTCATAGTACATGTACAGTGAAAGTATAGCAGAGGTGAAAAACCACTAACACTATATAGAGTCCATAAATCGGCTCTGACTTTAATTGTCGTTGGGTGATTATACTGGCCCTCTTCAGTTTCTAATGTTCTTCCTTAAAAACCTCAAAATAAAAAACCACCATAGTGTGAATCCATATGGACAACCGGATAACCTAGGAACCAAATTAATACTCACTCGTTCCTGAGCCCACTTGGCTTTCTTCAAAACGTTTGGGGGATGTGGAGTATTGGCACAACTCCTGAAAAAGCCTCAAATATATTTTATGGCATTTGCTTTTTGAGAGAATAATATTTCTGTGCATATTCCTAAAATATATTTAACATAAAAACACAGTATAAAATAAACCATAACTTAATCAGATAATTTATAAAATATAATTGGCCAAATGCGTTTCACCTCTGGCATTCTCAGTGGCACTAAATCCTCTGGCCAACTGACCTCATTTTATTTAGTCTAACGCTCTTTCACCCCAGAAGTCATCAGTCATCAACTGCCGGCTATCCATGCATCCTTCTCCCAAGACTGCATTCTCGGTGGCTCAAATGAAAAACAAAACTGAAAGCGAAGCTACTTCTAAAATGCACGCATCCTCCCAGGCTCCTTTTGTCCGTACACAAGTTACTTTGTTAAATCGCTCAAATTCCTCTTTTGGGGAGGGCTTAAATGGTCGGAAAATTTATCTTTTGAATAGTCTCTCCATTCAACAATTCAAAATATATGCTTTTACCTCGTTCAAGTCCATAAAAGGGAAGAAAAAAACTGGAATAACAAATCAAGTAAATGCACCCACTTTTTCTATAATCAAGTGTATACATTTAAAGTCTAAATTTAGACCTCGTAGAGGGCGTATCGAACTTAGAAATCCATCCCATCTCTTTATTTTCTTAGTGAAATTTTCTCCTCTCCAATTCCTCTCTACTTGCTGGATTCCAATAAATGAAGACTCTAAAAGGGAACAATTATGGGCAATTTTAAAATGGTTAGCAAATGAGTGATGTTCTAGTCCCCAATTAATTAATGCGTATAAATGTGCTTCCATATAGGTATGCATAAAAGCCATGTAATGTGTCCTATATAATGTAATCCGCACAGACCAGTACACCTATAAATAATATGTGACACACACATGAAAACTCCCTTAAATTTATACTCCCTATCCTCTTCTTGAATCCACCAGGCTACTGATTGTCTCAAACCCAGAGATTATAGGGCAGCCATCTGTCTCAATATATAGAGTGACAGCTGCAAACGTATGTGCAAAAGACCCCTTCATATTTAAAGGATCGTATAAATGTAATCAAACTCTTAAACGTTCAATGGGAAGCTGGTTTTGTATTGGCCACATATGACGTTCACTCACTCTATACTATTATTCCCCACAATTTAGGATGTAGAGCTATAGAAAGGTTATTGACATGCAAAAAATACAAATAGCATTTATCATTTAAGGAATTAAATTCCTTTTGGAGAATAATTATTTCTCTTTTTAAGGATACTTTTTATCTGCAGAAGTCGGGTATACTATGGGGACCAGGTTGCACCTATTTACTGGAACCAGCTTTGTCCATGGTGGGCATGGCTGGATGCCTTTTAGAAGTGCTATATTGCTGATATTCTATTGATATGGAAAGGAGAACAGGGTATAAAAGAGCTAGATATGAAGTCAGACAACCTTTTGAATTTAAACACTTCTATAGAGGAAGGGAAAATTTATAACAAAAATTTTCTGTGAAAAGGTTAAGTGAACCGTTACATTGACCAACTAGTTGCCATGCACCTTAATGGTTGAAGGCTGCCTTCAAAAGACAATTCCCAAGGGTGAGGAGGAACTGGATGACTTTAATTTGCAGGCCGAGAGGTTAAAACGAGGGGTTTTTTTTTGGAAAGGGTAGAAAGAAAAAGATTGAATAAGGCTATACAGGAAGTGCGTATGATGAAAAGGAACCAATTATAGTTATTTAAGAAAAACAATAGAGAAGATGGTGAAATGGCCTTTGTTTCCAACTACAATACACAAGCAAAGTGAATTGATGATATTGTTTGGAAGCATTGACCTATCCTTAAGCAGGATCCTTTACTAGCTGTGATACTGGGGGGGGGGGGAATAAATCTGAGAATTATAGAGGAGCAGAGAATTAAAAAAATTAATCTCGTTCCCGGCCACAATAATCTGAAGACTCTTATTATCTAAAGTATGTTTTTTTATAGATGTGGGAGTTGTCCCACATGTAATTATTTAAGGCTATCAAATGCTTTCTTCCCTTTCAAGAGAGAAGAGGATAGGGAGTATAAAATTAAAAGATTTTTTTTTTTAAAACTTTATATTTCAAGTTTATTTTGAAATGTCAGCATATATCAAACATAGAAAGAATAGAAAATGGCCACGCAAGTCCACAGTAGGTCATCGAACGGTTTGCAGAAGATAAAGAAAAAACACAGGGTCAGAGCAAATCGTCAAACCTGACATCTAGGAATGAAAAATAAAATAAAAAGAGTAATCTGTGGGGAACCCTTACAATGGAAAGACAAAGTGTCCGCAGGAAGTGTCCAAAAAATGTTAGGGCCTCGTGGGGCCGCAGGAAGACCTCTATGAAAGCTCAGCATGTGAAAAACAACAAAAGGAGAATCGACCTAAGACCTCTAATAAAGGGGGGAGAGAAATAATGTAGAAAGGGGAGAAAAAGAGGTGCATAAAAAGGGGTGAAATGGCAAAGGCCAGAACTGTGCCGACCCCGGTACATACTCATGAGTCAAGGACCTGTGGGAGACGAGTGGCACCAGGCCCAAGGTACTCGGAGACCAAGCTGGGCACCAGGCCGCAGTGGTGCTCACAAAGCTAACACGAATACACCAAAATAAACAGAGGAAGGGAAAAGAAAAAAAAGAAATAAAAGCTGAGGGGGGACAACATGGGGTAAAAGGGGAAGAGAACCCAAAAAGCATCCTCGGTAGTGGCCTAAAAAGGGAAAATAGATATCAGAAAGCCGTAGCGAATGAAAGCAATGGGGGGTCCATCAATAAATTAGGGTGTCACACGAGGGAGTCCACAGGGGTGCTCTCAGCCAGCATCCCGGAATGGTAACCTCTGCACAACAAGCAGGCATGGCATGACAGGAGCAAGAGGCTGGGACAGGGCCGCAGGCGGCGCTGGGTTGGGGGACAGCAGAGGAGAACCAGGTTGTTACTCCCCCCTGTAGAAAATTCGGACCCACTGGTTGGACAATCAAAGAACACTGTGTAAAATGAGGCTGGAGGATTTCGTGCCACTGAGGGAGACTAAGGTTAGATGCATAGGTAAAATGCGTTTGGCTAGTTTTATACATGTGATTTTAAGTTATGGTTTTTGCTTTTCTGTATTTTTATGTAAATTTTATGGAAAGGGGGGTTTGTGAGGGTCCTGTGAACTAGCAACAGCACTAGTGGCCTGCTCTACGGTGGGGGCCTGCTCTACGGTGGGGGCCTGCTCAGGGCTCACAAGGTTTTAGCTTGTT
The DNA here is from genome assembly GCA_009667805.1 of Leptobrachium leishanense. NCBI lineage: Eukaryota > Metazoa > Chordata > Amphibia > Anura > Megophryidae > Leptobrachium > Leptobrachium leishanense. The sequence continues at coordinate 264,778,164 of CM019065.1, read as the reverse complement.
TGTGCCATTACAGGGATGAAGGCTCCATATGCAAATCAGCCTGCTCTCCCCCAAATAGGGTGGCCAGTGCTGATTGCCAAGGACGTCATCCCTGCACTAGAGGTGCAGCAACCCCCGATGATCTTGTTAGGCCTCGTCAGGAGGGTATAAGCTGACACCCCTCTAGGCACACCCTCGTTGGGGTTTGCTGCACCTCTCGTGCAGAGATGACGTCCTTGGCAATCAGTACTGGCCATCCTCTCTGGGTGAGAGCTGGCTGATTTGCATATGGAGCATTTGTCCCTGTAATGGCACAATCGAGCAAAAACCCTGTGAGACCTGAGCGGGCCCCACCGTAGAGCAGGCCACTAGTGCAGCTGCTCGTCCTCAGGACTCTCACAAGTCTCTTTTTTCTAAATATATTTTATGGCATTTGCTGTGGGAGAGAATATTTGAGACTTTTTTCAGGAGTTGTGCCAATACTCAACAACCCCCGAGCTATTAAGAGCTATGAAGAGAGCATGTGGGCTCAGGGACATGTGGGCGTACCAATTTGATCCCTTTATTATCCTGTTGTTCATATACAGTGTTTTCTTTATCTTCTGAGGTTTGTTAAAGAGCATTAGAAACTGAAGAGGGCCAGTGGGGGTCCAATATAATCACCCAAAGGCGATTGAAGTCAGAGTGGATTTATGGTCTCTATATAGTGTGTGGTTTTTCACTTCCTCTATACTTACATTTTATATGTACCATTATGCCTTGTTATATTTTTGGTTTTCTTTTTGAGACTTTATACTGCTGGGCTGCTCATTTTTAACCCCTTAGTGACCGCGGACGTACTATGTACGTCACTGGCAAGTCTCCTTTAGATCCGCTGACGTACATAGTACATCCCGGTGTCCTAACCTCCCTCCCTATACTCCCCTTTCTGTCTGGACTCCCTCTGCGTTCTGGTAGGCCTGGAGTCTGCCCCGTCTTCTGAAGGGGCCCGGCAGTCGTGACATCATCATGTTGCGTGATGACATCATCGCCAGGCACCCCCCGGTGCCTGCAGTGAAAAGGTGGAAGGGGGGCTCCTTTTTGGAGTCCTCAATCTCCCCAACCATTCCACCTAGAAATTAACAAATTGTCCCACTGGAAAGAGGAGTGTGTTCCCTTTTCAGCAGTGTCCATCGCAATTCAAACCCGGAAGTGGCTGACATTCTGGATGTCAGCCAAGCCTCTGGGTCACCCCCCACCCACTGACATCGTCCCCATATGTGTGAGGATGACAGTGGGGCCAGTTAACCCCCTAACTGCCATGTGGAGATAAGGGGATCCTCTTATCTCCTGATCCATGGCAACTAGAGGGTCATGGCCTTTCCAGTGATGCCAAACATGACTAGGTTTGTTGTAAAAAAATAAATAAAATATATATATTTTTTTTAAAGACTTTTCTGGGGGGGTTAGTAAAATGGGACTTAAGCTGGCATGTAAAAATGATGAGCATAAAATGGGCAGAATGAACTCGGCGCACAGAAGTGAAATGGCTCAACAGGGAAGGGGTTAAAAAGCAAAAATATGTAAAAATTGGGTATTTCTAATCTCAGGACAAAACTTCGAAACTATTTAGCCAGGGTCTTTTTTGGCGGTTGTAGATTTTGGGGATTAAATATTGAAAAAGTGTTCTTTCCATTTTTTTTCTCATCATATTTAATTTTTTTTTTTTTTTTTTCGTAAAGTGTACACTATGATGGAAATAATGGTATCTTTAGAAAGTCCAATTAATGACAGGAAAGACGGTATATGATATATGTGAGTTGCATAAACGAGTAAGAGGAAAATTTGACCTAAACACAAACAGCGCAGAAACGTAAAAACAGCAGCGGGCACTTTCGGACAGCGTGGTCACTAAGGTGTTAATGGTATATGTGTTTATAATATATTTTCTCACACTAGATATTGCTGCACCCTTTTGTCTTTTTGTTTCTTTTTCCACACTGCCACCAAGAGTGGGGGTGATGGCATAACACATTTTAGTCCACCTAGACAGTGGCACTGTAGTGGGAAGATGCAGGGGGACTATGGAGCCCTGCATCTGACTCTTAAACTGCAGAAGGTCAAGTGATGTGTCCATTGGAAGGCCAGAGTCTGACCTTTCCATGACCATGTAATGTGTTAAAAAAAAATTAAGAATATTAAATGCAAAATTTAAAAAAAAATTCTCTATTAAGGCAGTGGCATTATGTGCTTTTACTTATAGAGCAATGAATGCCACTGAAGTAACTCCCCTCATTTCCCATGCCAGAAGCAAATGTGGAGGTGGTACAATGGGTTATTACGGTTCATCTAAAACACAAGCTCTGTTGCAAGGCAAGCGGAGGTACTTTGGACCTTTTGTATCTCCATTCTTTACAACCCACAAGTTAACATAGGTGTGATTGGACCAGTCAGAGTCTGGCCTTTCTAATGATACCAAACATCACCATGTTAAATGTGAAAAAAAACATACCAATCAACACCCCCCCCCCCCTTATTTATTTTTTGTTTCGAAGCAAATTTTGATATCCTATTTAAAAATTGCTGGAAATCGGCATAAAAAAATGAACTGGTTAAAGTCAGGTCTTGAAAAAGACCCTTAGCAGCAGTCATAGTTTGATAGCCAGAATTTTGGTTGTTCCGGGCTGAAATGCAGCATCATTTTCCAGAGCTACGGTTAGAAATTGTGGATGGGCTTAGAAATTAAGATTAGGTTACTTTTTGTGCTAGTTTTAGGGTTAACCCGACCCTTAGCATTCTACTACATTTTAAGGCCACACATTCTGCCCCGAAGAAAAAAGTTCCAAAACATACAGGGTTATTCAGAGAGAGGTGAAAACCAGGCGAATGACTGGAGAAGTGAAAATTTTAGGTCAAAACAGCTGATTTGGAAAGTGCGATAAGTGGGAGAATTTTTCTGGTTTGGGTATTTTGACATAGAATTTTCACTTCTCCAGTCATTCTCCTGGTTTTCACCGCTCTCTGAATAACCCCTAAATTTTGTTTTAGGGGTGGGGAACTAAAAATTTTAAAAAAACTGAAAAGCAGTTTCTCACCCTGCAGGGTATTAACCCCTTCCCGACCGCTGATGTACCATGTACGTCCTGTCCACGGGTCTCACTTAGACCCGCGGACGTACGTAGTACGTCACTGGGCTCCTAACCGCCCTCCCGCCGATACTCCCTCCCCCCGCTGGCTTCCACGGCGTCTATGGCAAGCTGGAAGCTTGCCTCGCCGTTTCCTGGGGGCCGACAGATCCGATGACGTCATCACACTGCGTGATGACGTCGTCGGCAGGCGCCGGTAGGGAAAACTCAGGAAGGGGAGGGGGGGCTCCTTTGGAGCCCTCTATCTCCTCAACCATTTAACTTACAGCAACTTTTCAGCGGTGTATAGCATTAACATTTTCCCTGCCGGATTGTGATTCAGCACAAATCGGCCCCGAATAAGGATTCAAACCTGGAGGGGGCTGATATCTTGGATGTCAGCCAAGCCTCCAGGTCCCCCCTCACCCACTGACAATCTCACCATATGTGTGAGGATGTCAGTGGGCCAGCTGCCATGTGGGGATAGGGGGATCCTTTAGATCCCTTTATCTCCCGATCCGTGGCAGCTAGAGGGTGATATTTGACATCATCGGAAAGGCCTGATCATGATACCAAACATGACAAGGCTTGGTTTAAAAATAAAATTTTAAAAAATAAATTAAAAATAAAAGGGTTTTTTAAAAAAATTAAAAAATTGTCTGGGGGGGGGTTTAGTTAAATAGGACCTAGGCTGTAATCTAAAAATAATGAGCATAAAACAGTCAGAATGAGCTCAGCGCACATAGATGAACTGGCTCAGTGGTTAAGGGGTTAAAAACCAAAACATGTAAAAATATTGGGTATTTCTATTCTCAGGACAAAATTTTGAAACGCTTTAGGCTAGGGTCAGACGAATGCATTTTTCGCTTTGTCCGTGAAAAAGTGCGTTCGAACAAATGGACGTATTTTTTCACGGAATACGCGATAGCGGTCATACGATGTGCATTTTCGTCTGTGATTTTGTACGGATCATCAATAAAACCCTTTTTGCGTCTGGACGTTATGTTGGCCAGACATTAGCAGCGTCTGACGTCTCCTAATCACGCACACATGCCGCTAGCGGACGCAGCGCACTCTGTACGTCAGTACTAGCGGTATCACGTTCTCTAAAAAATGCGTTTGTTTGCCGCTTGCATTGCGCGACCGCACTTTTGTGCGGCCGTTCTCCGTATATTGCCCGTCATTGGCCGTCATTTGCTGCTACTACGGCCGTAATAAAGTGTGGCTGCACGCGCATTCGCACTGCGTTAGTCTGACCCTAGCCTTAGCTGGGGTCTTTTTTGGTGGTTGTAGATTTTGGGGATTAACCCCTTCCCGACCGCGGACGTACCATGTACGTCATTGCAGCGGGTCTCTCTTAGACCCGCTGACGTACATGGTACGTCCTGCCGTTTTTGAGCTGCTGGAAGCGATCGGATCGCTTCCAGCAGCTCAAACGCCATTGCAGGATGCCTGGGAGTCCAGGCATCCGTGCAATGGCCGTTAGAAGTGCCGGGGCACCATGTGATCGCTCCCCGGGAGCGATCTACATCCGGTTGCACCGGAGAGGTGCCCGGCACTTCTACAGAGCGCTGGAAGCGATCGGATCGCTTCCAGCTGCTCTGAGCATATTACAAGGATGCCTCGACATCGAGGCATCCTTGTAATATACTTACCTGCCGCCGGTCCGTCCGTGATCGCTCCCCCCGAGCGATCACTTCCGGTAGCGGCAGGAAGTACTGAGTGCCACGAGGTATCGTGGCACTCAGTACAAAATCGATCACTTCAGTGATCAGGTGCTCTGCTGGGGGCCTCGAGGGATCAAGGCACCCAGCAGAGTAAAAAAAAGTAAAAAAAAAGTGAAAAAAAAGTAAAAAAAAAGTGTAAAAAAAAAGTGTGTAAAAAAAGTGTAAAAAAAGAAAAATAAATAAAATAAACTGACAGTTAGGGGTAGGGTTAGGGTTAGGGGTAGGGTTAGGGTTAGGGTTAGGGTTAGGGGTAGGGTTAGGGGTAGGGTTAGGGTTAGGGGTAGGGTTAGGGTTAGGGGTAGGGGTAGGGTTAGGGTTAGGGGTAGGGATAGGGTTAGGGGTAGGGATAGGGTTAGGGTTAGGGTTCTAAGGGCAGGGTCAGGGGTAGGGTTAGGGTTCTAAGGGCAGGGTCATCTTGGGGCTGAGTGGGATGTTCCTAGCCTGCCTCATCAGAGAGGCAGGCTAGCAACATCCAATCAGAAGTTAGAAAAAATCAAAATAAAATTTCTAATTTGTCAGGTCAGGCCAATATTTTGTAAATATTGGCTCTGACCTCTGTGATTCTCCCTCCCTCTCCTCACTTGTGTTTTGGTGAGCGAGAGAGAGAGATCAGATTTGACAGGTTAGAGATTTTAGTGAGATTTAGTGAGATTAGAAAAATTGAGGCAGATTTAGAGAGATTTTAGGGAGATTTAGAAGAATTGAGGCAGGTTTAGAGGGATTTAGAGAGATTTAGGTGTTTATTTGTATTTTCTTGTGAAACCCAACGGTTCTTCTAAGAACCAACAATCCGCTTATATATATATAATAATTATAAAATTTTATAATCTATTATATATAATGTCTGAGAGGGTGTACAGCGCCGAGGAGGCATATGCCATCCTGGCGTCAGAATCTGAGGCATCTGCGTCAGACTCAGACCCTCATTTCGACCCCGCTAACTGCTCAGAGGCGTCGCTAGATACATTATCTATGCTGGCTGATGTATCTAGTGATGTTTCTGATGCAGATCCTGGGTCACCACCTGCCAGCAGGAAACGCACAGCTCCAGCTGAGGAGTGGGTAGTGCCTCATCGCCAGAGGCCAGATATCCCTCCTTTCACGGCAAATCCTGGCATCAATATTGATGTTGCAGGATTTACCGCCACACAGTTTTTGCAGGTGTTTATGGGGGATGATTTGTTGGGCCACATCGTGGCCCAATCAAATCTGTATGCCCATCAGCATTGTGCTGCGAAGCCAGACTCCTACTTGGCAAGGCAGCAATGGACCCCGCTAGATGTGCCAGAATTTCTGAAATTCTGGGCACTTACTATGCTGAGGGCATCATAAAGAAGCCCTCAATTCGCTCCTGCTGGAGCAGTAGCCCCATCTGCTCTACCCCCATTTACCTCCAATCAATGTCACGTAGAAGGTATGAAAACATTTTGCGTTTCATGCACTTCAGTGACAACAGCCTGTGCTCCCCTAGAGAGCATCCCCAGTTTGACAGGCACCAGACTTTTACATTTTATTCGTACATTTTTATGTTCTACAATTGGTGCTGTATTTTGCCAAAATCTTTGCACACCTATGCATGGGGGGCATGGGTGTACTCAGGAGATCTTGCAGAAAACAACCTGGAGAGTTTTCATGCAGTAACAAACAACAGTGTCTGCTAAGGCTAGGGTCAGACGAGCGTGATTTCTACGGACTGTACGTCCGTGCAGTACGGACATCGTCAGTACGGAAGACGCAGTAGTGGTCACACAGTCCGTTTTTTCACTGACATTTATTTTTTGACAGATGTAAGAGGGACAATAAATTCAATTGCAAAACCATTTTGTCCGTGAAAAATGCAGGACGTATAAATGCAGTCCGTCTGACCACGTTCCATCACTCACACACAAAGCTATGCAGACGTTGCGGACGCAGCGCACTTTGTGCGGCCGTTCTAGCGGTTCTACGTTCTTGCCTGCCTTGCGTCCGTGGGCCGCGGCCGTTGTGCGTCCGCAGTTCAGTGCGGACGTACTTCGTGTGTCGGGCTCCATTGGACTTTATGTCATGCTATCACGGACGTACTTTTAGGCGCGATCACGGACGTGAACACTACGCTCGTCTGACCCTAGCCTAAATCACAGTCCAAAACTACTGTGGGCGTAAAAATCTGAAATTTGAAAAATTACCGCCACACACCTTGTTGCCAAATGTTTTGGGCTAAAACCGTTGCATCCATGGCATCAAAGCACTCCATATGCAATACCTTGGGGTGTCAACATAACAAATATAAACAATTTTCTGGCAATAATTCAAACTGGGGTATGCGGTAGACCCAAAACCAAAGATAGGCCTAGCTGAAGAAATAACCTCAATTTCAACTCTAATGACAAAGTCATAAAAATTGTATTTGAACCTTCCCAAAATCCTGGCAAACCTAGGCATGGGGGGCATGGGTGTACTCAGGAGATCTTGCAGAAAACAACCTGGAGAGTTTTCATGCAGTAACAAACAACAGTGTCTGCTAAATCACAGTCCAAAACTACTGTGGGCGTAAAAATCTGAAAATTGAAAAATTACCGCCACACACCTTCTCAAATGTTTTGGGCTAAAACCGTTGCATCCATGGCATCAAAGCACTCCATATGCAATACCTTGGGGTGTCAACATAACAAATATAAACAATTTTCTGGCAATAATTCAAACTGGGGTATGCGGTAGACCCAAAACCAAAGCTAGGCCTAGCTGAAGAAATAATCTCAATTTCAACTCCAATGACAAAGTCATAAAAATTGTATTTGAACCTTCCCAAAATCCTGGCAAACCTATGCATGGGGGGCATGGGTGTACTCAGGAGACCTTGCAGAAAACAACCTGGAGAGTTTTCATGCAGTAAAAAACAACAGTGTCTCCTAAATCACAGTCCAAAACTGATGTGGGTGTGAAAATGAAAAATGACCACCAAACAGTATCTAATTTGTTTGGAGCAAACGGATGCATCCATAGCATAAAAACACTCCATTTACAATACTTTGGGGTGTTAGCTTACCAAATATATGCACGTTCATAAAACTGGGGTATGTAAAAAGGCCCCTAAAAAGAAGATAAGCAAAGAAGATACTGTATGTCAAATTAGAAAATTGACAAGCACATGTCAAAGATTGGCGTAGCACCCCAAAAACAACAGAACAAATCTATATATGGTTGGTATCAATTTACTCAGAAGATGTTGCTGAACATATTTTGGGGTGTTTTTTGGCAGTAACCCATAACTGGATTTGACAATTCATGCCTAAAGTACAATGTGTGTGAAAAAATAACACAAAAAGTGACTACCTGAAAGATTGACAAAGAGCTAGTGCATGGAAAGTGTTAAAATACAACTCTTTGAAGCACCCTAGGGTGTGCCCTTTCTAAAAATATATGGTTTGATGGGGGTAAATTACTTTGGCCGGCTTCAAAAATGTCCCAAATAGGACATGGGTGCATGATGACGAAATGTGAAAATTCCAAGTTGGAAAACTGAAATGCGCACCCCCCAAATAAGGCCTTTTAGCCCCCAAATGACCCGACATACCTATACATGGGTGGTATCAATTTACTCAGAAGATGTTGCTGAACATATTTTGGGGTGTTTTTTGGCAGTAACCCATAACTGGATTTGACAATTCATGCCTAAAGTACAATGTGTGTGAAAAAATAACACAAAAAGTGACTACCTGAAAGATTGACAAAGAGCTAGTGCATGGAAAGTGTTAAAATACAACTCTTTGAAGCACCCTAGGGTGTGCCCTTTCTAAAAATATATGGTTTGATGGGGGTAAATTACTTTGGCCGGCTTCAAAAATGTCCCAAATAGGACATGGGTGCATGATGACGAAATGTGAAAATTCCAAGTTGGAAAACTGAAATGCGCACCCCCCAAATAAGGCCTTTTAGCCCCCAAATGACCCGACATACCTATACATGGGTGGTATCAATTTACTCAGAAGATGTTGCTGAACATATTTTGGGGTGTTTTTTGGCAGTAACCCATAACTGGATTTGACAATTCATGCCTAAAGTACAATGTGTGTGAAAAAATAACACAAAAAGTGACTACCTGAAAGATTGACAAAGAGCTAGTGCATGGAAAGTGTTAAAATACAACTCTTTGAAGCACCCTAGGGTGTGCCCTTTCTAAAAATATATGGTTTGATGGGGGTAAATTACTTTGGCCGGCTTCAAAAATGTCCCAAATAGGACATGGGGGCATGATGACGAAATGTGAAAATTCCAAGTTGGAAAACTGAAATGTGCACCCCCCAAATAAGGCCTTTTAGCCCCCAAATGACCCGACATACCTATACTTGGGTGGTATCAATTTACTCAGAAGATGTTGCTGAACATATTTTGGGGTGCTTTTTGGCAGTAAACCTTAAAGTTCACAGTACATGTATTCTTAAATTGCGTTCAAAAAAAAAAAATCACCAAAATTTTTTTTTTTTTCAAACTTTGGCATAGATTTGTGGTAAAATGGTTTGCATGGAAAGAGTCAAAATACCCCAAGTTTAATACCTTGATTTGTGTACTTTAAAAAAATATGTATATGTGGAGGGTTATTCAGGAATTAGTGACAGATATCAGTGTTACAATGTCACTATCACTAGTTTTGAAAATAAACTCTTTGGAAATGGCAAAGTGCTACTTGCACTTATTGTTGCATAAAATAAGGAAAAAAGCGAGGAATATGTAAACATTGGGTATTGCTAAACTCAGTACTAAATTTAGAAACTACTAAGGAATAAAAAAATTTTGACGGTTGTTGATACATAAGAAATTTTGGGGGTCAAAGTTCGAAAAAGTGGTGTTTTTTCAATTTTTGTGTCATATTTCACAATATTTTTTATAGTAAATTATATGAAATGATGAAAAAAATGGTATCTTTATAAAGTCCATTTAGTGACGAGAAAAACAGTGTAAAATATGTGTGGGTTACATAAACGAGTAAGAGGAAAATTTGACGTAAACACTAAGAGCGCAGAAACGTAAAAACAGCTGCGGTCACGAACGGACGGATTTGTGTAAAACCGCCCGGTCACTAAGGGGTTAAATTATAAGTGTGTTTTTACCATATTTTTTCATCATATTTATGATTTTATTTTATAGTAAATTATACGATCTGATGGAAATAATGGTATTTTTAGAAAGTCCATTTAATGGCGGGAAAAACTGTGTATAATATGTGTGGGTTGCATAAACTAGTAAGAGGAAAATTTGATCCAAACACGAGCAGCGTAGAAACGTAAAAACAGCAGCGGGCACTCTGCCCTGCGTGCATCAGTAAGGGGGCAGAGCCAAAGCAACGTGCCTGTTGGAGTAAACACTGTGGGAAGCAGGCACGCTGCAGCGCCGCTGCAGGGAGATGGCTGCCCGGAGATGAGCCTAACAGGTAGTCCATCGGCCTGGTAGGAAGTGATGTTATATGTTAACTTCCACCCAGCGCACAATAGCAGGCTGCCGCTGCAGCAAGGAGGAGGCAGCGGACAGCGCGTCCCACGGGGCCGCGGGTCACGATGACCTGCGGGTCCCGCGGGGAGGCTGCCCCCTGGAATTTGCTGCCCTAGGCCTTGTCGGCCTAGGCCTAGATACACCACAGATACCAAACAAGGCTAGGTTTGGTGAAAAAAAAAGTGTTTATTTTAATAAAAAATTGAATAAAAAAATAGACTTCAAACACATTTAAACATGAGCATAAAATGGTCAAAATTTGCTCAGCACACAGGTGAAATGGCTCAGCAGGGAAGGGGTTAAAAAGCAAAAACGTAAAAAATTGTTTCTCTAATTTCAGGGCAAAATTTCAAAACTATTTATTATTTAACCCTGGTCTTTTATGGCGGTTGTAGGTTTTGGGGATTGAAGGTCGAAAAAGTTGTGTTTTTTTTTTTTTTTTTTTTACTTTACTGTAAATTATACGATATGATGGAAATCATGACCTCTTTGAAAACTCCTTTTAATGACGAGAAAAACAGTATAGAATTTCTGTGGGTTCCATAAACGAGTAAGAGGATAATTGGACCTAAACACAAACAGCGCAGAAATGTAAGAACAGCAGTAGGCACTTTCGGACAGAAAATGGTAAAAACCGCCTGGTCACGATTGGGTTAAACCCATCTCTCCTATTAAATAGACCCAATTCACTTGGACTGAATCAGTCTAGTGAGGAGTTAGGCCGGGTCAGAATTGCACGTGCTACAGCGGACATGCTGCGGCCGTGCTGAAAGTGTCCCCTTCGAAATGCCACGACACACGTTCGAGGCTGCAAAACGCAATCCAGTCGAGCCTTGCAGCGCTCAGCGCACTAACTGCGCTCAGTGAGGTGGCCAGATGGACATTCCTTCCGCTCATAAAAATGCTCATATGACCCTGGACTTTATTTGCATCTTATGCACCCAAATTGTAGATTTGATTTTTGAGCATTTGCTTAAAAGGCATACCTGCAATCCAATAGCCTTGGCAACATGGATAATTAAAACAGGGCACATAAAGTATGTATCTGGAAAAGCCTCCAAATGAATTAACCCTTTCACTACAGAGCAATTTTATAAAAAAAATTGGAGGTGAACAAAATATATAGAATAGAAAACGTACACAATGATTGTTTTAGGATCGTTAAAATTCAAATGTAAATTTGCTCGTTCTTTTTTAATTTTTCATGTATTCGTTTATCCATTACAGAAATATTTTCAACTCTAAACGGTGTCCTTTTATCCAGTGGTGTATTTAGGTTTTTTACTGCCCTAGGCCTGACTAAACTCGTACATCCCACAATTTAAATTTGACACACTCCTTCCTGTCAAGGCCACACCTCTTCCTGTTGTGGCATTCAGTAAGTCGTCACTGCATGCGGGAATTTTACTAATCTTGGCGTGCAGCAGCTGCCTCAGATGGATTCCGATCACTCTATCTAAATTCCAAATCTACCTGCCGTCTTCTACTTGTCCTCTAGTTCCACCTGGCATTGTGTCACCTACTTGTCCCTCTCCTCTTCCCTGCTTCTGTGGACACTCATCCTTCCCGTGTCCCATTCCTTTACAAACGCACACTGATCCCTAGCTAGGGGCTGTCTACCTTCGCGTCCTCTGCCTGGCATTGTTCCCCCCTGAGATGTATGGATATCAGTCAGGGCAACAGCTATCAGATCTGTCTGTCTTCTCATACGACGTTCCTCCTCCCTCTTATTCTCCACATCCTGGTTTAGGAATACATTTATAGGCTATTTCCCCCAACTGACTCATCCCTGCAAATCCTTCTTGCTTCTGCAGCTTTACTCTGTCTCTCTGGGCCTGGCTGATAAAAAGTATTTTCCTAGGCTTTATGGGCACAGGTCTTTGCTCGTTTTCGTTGCTCAGTGCTAAAAAGAGTAGGAGTTGCTGGCAGTCCGCCCAGGTAGGATTATTGGTTCGGATAATGGATGTAAATTGATCTGTCACAGTTGATTTCTTGTCCGAATAGGTGTGGGTCTTCCAGTTATACAAATCAGTGGAGGTGAATGGGACATACATAAAGACATCATTAATGGGTTGCAGTTGGTTTCCCACAATCTGGGATTGACCAGGATTGTGCTGGAGGGGCATCTGGAAAGGAATATGTGGGCAGGTTATGCCGGCGGCTCTGCATGTGACTACCGGACTGCGTGCAATGTCCATGGGTGTGGGCGCCCTGAAGAATACGGTGGGTGTTTTGTGGTCACTAAAGTCAGTGGTCAGGTTGGAGTCTGAGACGTGCAGTCACATAAAGCGGCATAAGGAGTGAGTTTCCACCATGCAATAACTGTGATTATGTGAGCATGACAGCTAAGGATCAATGCATTACAGGTATATATAAAATCTACGTCATTGAGACTGCAGACCGTAAGGACTGCTGTGTTTTGCTGTGTATGTGTATGCGTCTTTGCAAATTAATCTCTCAGGGGCCAGGGCATGCCAGCCGTGATTTTGGACCACAGAGCGTTAATTTTACTGAACATTGTTTCTCTTGTAAACAAAGCAGGGAGCTGATTGAACGATCGAGCAGGCAATCAGCAGCGCGAGTCACCCCCCCTCTGCATAACAGGTGGGGCGAGCTGGGACTGAGGGGAGGAGGGAGGGAACCTGGGAGCCAAGGCTGGAGGGACACCACTAGGGTGGGCTGGCTGAGCAATTGTTGCAAGTGCTGTTGTAGCAGGACAATATGGGCAGGGTCTGCACAATATGTATCTTTATTATGTTTCATGGTTGTGCTGACCCCATTGTAAGGCGCTATGGAACCTGTTGGTGCCATATACCGTAACTGTCCCTCTAGAACAGTGTGGGCCGGAGTAGGGTTGCCACCTGTCCAGGTTTGACCCGGACAGTCCGGTTTTCAAGTCAGGCGTCCAGTTTTCAGACCTCCTGCTGCTCGGACCCACCTCTCATATGCATGCCGTGGAGTTTTCCCGGACCGACTAAATCCCTATGTAGCGCTCACTCCCGGAGGAGCCGCTGAATTTGAACCTCGGGTCAGTCTCCCCGCACTAGGGAATAAATATACTCCAGCACCGTTGTGGATTTTATAAATTATATAGTTTACTGAATAAACGGGCATATAATGAGTAACACGGTATATGTATATATTTTTACAGTACTTCGTAATACGAGAAACATGCAGCGGAAAAGGAAAAAAGTATTTTTAACCCCCTTGGTGGTTGGAGAGTGAGTCCCGTACAGGTTATGTCCCAAGGAATGTATGTGTGTATTGGTACCCGGGTACAATATTCAACTGGCCAGTGAATTATTTGAGGTATCGTCGACTAGTCACGTTGGGGCCCTGTGGGTTTTGAAGAAACTGCAGCGTGCTTTAGTATTTTACAACGGCCTGGAAGGCCTCTCACCCATCCGCCAGATACTCTGTGCTCCGCTCGACCCAGGACGTCTCTCCGCTCGATTTTGACTGGGATTCTCTGTGTCACCGGATCCGCTGTCTTGCTTGTCTGTATCTGCCACAAGATGTCCAGCGCACCGCCTGCACTCCCTGTTAGATCGGTCTGCGGTTCTCCTAACTCGGGGTCCTCCAGCTTACTCTGTATCAGCGTGGGTTACTAACGGTGGATCACTGGGTCTTCATGTAATAAGAAGGAAAAACCCGGTCTCCAGCTCTGTCAGGCCGCACCTGCGCTCCGGCCTGGTCGGGATCACTTTCAGCTACACTGCGTCTTGCTCCTCTCACTCCTCGGCGCGCTCTGCCAGCTCTTTCCACGAGGCTGAGGATATCCGTCTCTCTCTCCCCACCCACTTCCTGTATTCACCACAAAGCATGCTGGAAAACGTAGTACAGTGCTTTCCTTGGTTGTCCAGCATTAATCCACCAGTCTCGGTCTTCCTCTGGTGGCCATTGTAAGTAAATGCAGCAGAACAGTCTTTTTAACAGCGCTACACCTACATGGGCAGCAGAGCAGACCTTTACTGCCCTGGCTCATGCTGCTGTGTGTGCTGCGCTGCCTGCTTTCAAATGGCTTCCTGAATGTTCACTCGCACGCAGGTTGCGTGCGAGGGAGAGAGTGACGTTCTGCCAGTCACGGAGTGTGGAGGTGGTCTGTGGTGAGTGACATCTCCCCCCCCCTTGTCTCCGCCTCTTCCTCCATCAGCCACTTTCTCCCGCTCACAGTATCTTCGGCGTGGGAGAGGCAGCAGGACAGACTTCTGGGTGAGTTGTGAGAGCAGCTGCTGTGACTGCTCATCTGAATCAATTCCTCACTGCTTCCTCTTCACACACAGCCCTGCTGCTTCCATGGTAACGGACATTGCACTGCCCTGCTCCCAGTGGCATAGTGTGGGTTGTCACCGCCCAGGGCAAGGCAAGAATTGTGCGCCCCCCCACCAACCTGTGGACACGGTAACACACCCTGATTCCCTTCCATCGGTAGAGTATTGACCCCCTTACCCCACAAGCACATGTATTGTATATTAACAAAATACTGATGTAAAAAAAATGAAACACACATGCCCCCCACGCTACGCCACTGCTACCAGTAACCCTGTCCCAGTATACCCCAGCATAGTTCCACTCTCACACTAAACCCAGTCACTCTCTCCCAGTACCCCAGTCACTCTCAAAGTACCCCCCAGTCACTCTCCCTCAAGTACCCCAGTCACTCTCCCTCAAGTGCCCCCAGTCACTCTCTCCCAGTACGCCCCAGTCACTCTCTCCCAGTACGCCCCAGTCACTCTCTCTCCCAGTACTCCCCAGTCACTCTCTCTCCCAGTACTCCCCAGTCACTCTCTCTCCCAGTACGCCCCAGTCACTCTCTCTCCCAGTACGCCCCAGTCACTCTCTCTCCCAGTACGCCCCAGTCACTCTCTCTCAAAGAATTGCAACGAAAAAACAAAAAAGGAAAAAACTAAAAGTTGAGGCCAATAGGTACTTAAGGATTGAACCTTTAAAACTAGTATGCACTAAAGAAGAATCTGAACAGAATGTTCAAAGTACCGTAATTGAACCGTGGAAGGCTCCAGAGTCCACCTTTCCAAAAATTCCCTACTCAATTTTATTAAACACACAAAACATATAATAACCGTACATTTAAAAACCTAAATAAAGTAATGTTGAGGCGATGTTGATTAGCCTAATGTCATAAGGATGTCTTTACAAAAATGGATGTGATGATAATCCAATCTGTATCTCAGTAGATAGAGATAAAGGATAATCCTATTCAATTCTAATTATGCGTGGTGTGATGCAAATAAATCAAGCAATAGACAACAGGATGAATTAGTTGCCTACAGAAAAAAGAGGTAGACTTGCATACTTCAACTCTAAGATGTGCCAGTGTGAAAGAATTGGTCAGAAACAATTAATAAATCTGACACTGTCTATCATGACTCTATACTGATTCACTGACAGTTATGGAAGACTACCACATTTAGAACCGAAAATTGAGTAATGATTGTAGTTGTGAAGATCCGCTTAATGGCCAATTAATTAATTACAATAGTGTAAGATGAGAAGAATAATAATAAGCTTCAGCTAACTTTTTTCATAGTCCGTAATTGACAGAGTGGAGTGGTTCTATTCCTATCATTGTCGATAGATAGAATTGAAATCGTACGTTACATACCACAACACCATACTGCCGATTACCTTGATTAGTAAAGGCACCCTCCAATTGTAACCAATAAGATCGTATATAGGAGGGAATATTGCAAATAATTGTAGCAAGGTTATCTTATCCTTAACCAGAAGGGAGAAAAACCATCTTATAATACACTTCTTAGGCTGCATAAATCCTATGGGCTGTTAATGTAAGGTGCCTAGATAGTTTTATGAAATACTACAGATTTCCTCTAGACATACATGGAGACAAATAGAATAATTTCTCTTGCAAAGTGATAATCAGCAGATTAAAAAGAGGAAGAGAGATAATTTCTCAGATCATTTAAATAGAGAATGAAGCAATAGGCTTAGCTATCATTCCTCATAATTCGTATTAAACAGGAAAAATAGTTCTACTCATTTCCATTGCACATGATTGACAATTCTTTTATCACAAGGTTAAGATACAAGTAGTCTCCATACAGCAAAAAAGCCTTGATGTTAAATGGCTAAATACCCTCCATTTGCACCCAATTGAATTGCAATCAAGGAGATATGAGGTGAAGTGAATTGTTTGCCCATGTATCAAGGCTATCCTAATTCTTGACCAGAAGAAAAACCGTTTTACATAAACATTTGCTCACAGAAGAAAATATAAATAATTGCTCCCCTGTTTGTAATCTTATTGACTGTTGATACAAAAAATGCCTTGATTACTTTTATAAGGTACTACAGTTTATGATAAAATGATTTCCACGCAATAACGGTCAGTAGTGAAGAAAAAACTGAAAATTTTTGTCAATTATAAATTCCCAATAGTCCCATATTCAGCCGCAGATTTCCTCTCCTACAATACCCGTACAGCTGGATTGCTTGATCATACAACAAACTGCATTATGCTCAAAGACCATCAGATCAATCCATTACTTAAATCGCCATTAATGTGACCAAACTGGGATTGTACCCAGCAAATTACAACCACTGTTAAAACATAATTAGATATTGCTCAACGCGTTTCGAAAGTAAAGACTTTCTTCATCAGGAGCGAAATATTGTGTGTCCCGCTCACCATCTCTGAATATATACTTATCGATCCTCCCTGCAAACCACTGGTGTCCCCTCAGGTTTGATTGGAACTAATCACTAATAGGGGGTATGCGTGTCTCCGTAGGTGGATACGTATGCGTTCCATACTTAGTCAATGAAACGCATCTACTTCCCCTCTACTCTGCGCATGCGCAGAAAAACGGATCCATTATGGTCAGCATAACGACAGTTACAATCTAAAGCTTGACCAGATCTATACATAGTCGTACCTTACCACGTATACGCCCTCCACAGGGCACATATACTGCACTACAACTCATTCTATGTATACTGCGCCCTTGATGTCCTTTACATATAAGCTGGGTTAGTTACAACCAATATCACAGAACATATTAATCCTTCTGCTATATTAATGTGGTCACATATTTAAGGGGCAGGAAAGCTGCTACAAAGGAATTTATATATAGGAAATAGTAAAAAGTAGCAATCCTCATTAATCTGTTCCTCAGACCTCACTCAAATCCATAGCCAAAGGTCCATATAGACAGTGGATTAATTACTATAAATTATATGGGATCACATACTTTAGAGGTTGCTTTTATATTGGATACTTTATTCCTATAGCTCAAAGCTCTAATTATATAACTGTAGATTCTTGATGATATTGAATATATTCCATATCTAACCCTCATCTTAAAGACATGCTAGCAGGGATCCTATAATCTGAATGGCGAGATGGGTCAAAACGATTATTTCAATGGGATTAATTGGAAAGGACAATAGTTCTCATGTATTATCCATTGCCTATAAACGGTGTGAATGTGAATCCCTCGTTGAGACCCTGCGGAGACAGGGTACCCAACCGATAGATCCAAAAAGCTTCTCTCTGCCTTAGTCTTATATCCCAGTTACCTTAATCTCTCTCAAAGTACCTCCAATCACTCTCTCCCAGTACCCCCAGTCACTCTCTCTCCCAGTACCCCCAGTCACTCTCTCTCCCAGTACCCCGAGTCACTCTCTCTCCCAGTACCCCCAGTCACTCTCTCTCCCAGTACCCCAGTCACTCTCTCTCCCTGTACCCCAGTCACTCTCTCTCCCTGTACCCCAGTCACTCTCTCTCCCTGTACCCCAGTCACTCTCTCTCCCTGTACCCCAGTCACTCTCTCTCCCTGTACCCCAGTCACTCTCTCTCCCTGTACCCCAGTCACTCTCTCTCCCTGTACCCCAGTCACTCTCTCTCCCTGTACCCCAGTCACTCTCTCCCTGTACGCCCGTCACGCTCTCAAAGTACCTCCAGTCAATCTCTCTCATAGTACCTCCAGTCAATCTCTCTCCCAGTATCCCCAGTCACTCTCTGCCCCAGTACCCCCAGTCACTCACTCTCCCAGTACCTCCAATCTCTCTCCCAGTACCTCCAGTCACTCTCTCCCAGTACCTCCAGTCAATCTCTCTCCAAGTACCTCCAGTCAATCTCTCTCCAAGTACCTCCAGTCAATCTCTCTCCAAGTACCCCCAGTCACACTCTCTCCAGGACCCCCAGTCACTCTCTCCTTCTCTCTCAGTACCCAACTCCCAGTACCACAGTCACTCTCTCTCCCAGTACCCCAGTCACACTCTCTCCAGTACCCCAGTCACTCTCTCTCCAGTACCCCAGTCACTCTCTCTCCCAGTACCCCCAGTCACTCTCTCCAGTACCCCAGTCACTCTCCCAGTACCCCAGTCACTCTCTCCAGTACCCCCAGTCACTCTCTCCCAGTACCCCAGTCACTCTCTCCAGTACCCCAGTCACTCTCTCCCAGTACCCCAGTCACTCTCTCCAGTACCCCAGTCACTCTCTCCAGTACCCCCGTCACTCTCTCCCAGTACCCCCGTCACTCACTCTCCCAGTACCCCAGTCACTCACTCTCCCAGTACCCCAGTCACTCTCTCTCCCTGTACCCCAGTCACTCTCTCTCCCTGTACCCCAGTCACTCTCTCTCCCTGTACCCCAGTCACTCTCTCCCTGTACGCCCGTCACGCTCTCAAAGTACCTCCAGTCAATCTCTCTCATAGTACCTCCAGTCAATCTCTCTCCAAGTACCCCCAGTCACACTCTCTCCCAGGACCCCCAGTCACTCTCTCCTTCTCTCTCAGTACCCAACTCTCCCAGTACCACAGTCACTCTCTCTCCCAGTACCCCAGTCACTCTCTCTCCCAGTACCCCAGTCACTCTCTCTCCAGTACCCCAGTCACTCCCTCCCAGTACCCCAGTCACTCCCTCCCAGTACCCCAGTCACTCTCTCTCCAGTACCCCCAGTCACTCTCTCCCAGTACCCCAGTCACTCTCTCCCAGTACCCCAGTCACTCTCTCCCAGTACCCCCAGTCACTCTCTCCCAGTACCCCCAGTCACTCTCTCCCAGTACCCCCAGTCACTCTCTCCCAGTACCCCAGTCACTCTCTCCCAGTACCCCAGTCACTCTCTCTCCCAGTACCCCAGTCACTCTCTCTCCCAGTACCCCCAGTCACTCACTCTCCCAGTACCCCTGTCACTCACTCTCCCAGTACCCCAGTCACTCTCTCCCAGTACCCCAGTCAATCTCTCTCCAAGTACCTCCAGTCAATCTCTCTCCAAGTACCTCCAGTCACTCTCTCTCCCAGTACCCCCAGTCACTCTCTCTCCAGTACCCCAGTCACTCACTCTCCAGTACCCCAGTCACTCACTCTCCCAGTACCCCAGTCACTCTCTCTCCCAGTACCCCCAGTCACTCTCTCTCCCAGTACCCCCAGTCACTCTCTCTCCCAGTACCCCTGTCACTCACTCTCCCAGTACCCCTGTCACTCACTCTCCCAGTACCCCTGTCACTCACTCTCCCAGTACCCCAGTCACTCTCTCCCAGTACCCCAGTCAATCTCTCTCCAAGTACCTCCAGTCACTCTCTCTCCCAGGACCCCCCAGTCACTCTCTCTCCCAGTACCCCAGTCACTCTCTCCTTCTCTCAGTACCCAACTCTCCCAGTACCCCAGTCACTCTCTCCTCTCAGTACCCAACTCTCCCAGTACCCCCAGTCACTCTCTCTCCCAGTACCCCAGTCACTCTCTCTCTCCCAGTACCCCAGTCTCTCTCTCTCCCAGTACCCCAGTCACTCTCTCTCCCAGTACCTCAGTCACTCTCTCCCAGTACCCCTGTCACTCACTCTCCCAGTACCCCTGTCACTCACTCTCCAGTACCCCAGTCACTCTCTCCCAGTACCCCAGTCAATCTCTCTCCAAGTACCTCCAGTCAATCTCTCTCCAAGTACCTCCAGTCACTCTCTCTCCCAGGACCCCCAGTCACTCTCTCTCCCAGTACCCCAGTCACTCTCTCTCCCAGTACCCCAGTCAATCTCTCCCAAGTACCCCCAGTCACACTCTCTCCCAGGACCCCCAGTCACTCTCTCCTTCTCTCTCAGTACCCAACTCTCCCAGTACCACAGTCACTCTCTCTCCCAGTACCCCAGTCACTCTCTCTCCCAGTACCCCAGTCACTCTCTCTCCCAGTACCCCCAGTCACTCCCTCCCAGTACCCCAGTCACTCTCTCCCAGTACCCCCAGTCACTCTCTCCCAGTACCCCAGTCACTCTCTCCCAGTACCCCCAGTCACTCTCTCCCAGTACCCCAGTCACTCTCTCCCAGTACCCCAGTCACTCTCTCCCAGTACCCCCAGTCACTCTCTCCCAGTACCCCCAGTCACTCTCTCTCCCAGTACCCCCAGTCACTCTCTCTCCCAGTACCCCAGTCACTCACTCTCCCAGTACCCCTGTCACTCACTCTCCCAGTACCCCAGTCACTCTCTCCCAGTACCCCAGTCAATCTCTCTCCAAGTACCTCCAGTCAATCTCTCTCCAAGTACCTCCAGTCACTCTCTCTCCCAGTACCCCCAGTCACTCTCTCTCCCAGTACCCCCAGTCACTCACTCTCCCAGTACCCCAGTCACTCACTCTCCCAGTACCCCAGTCACTCTCTCTCCCAGTACCCCCAGTCACTCTCTCTCCAGTACCCCCAGTCACTCTCTCTCCCAGTACCCCTGTCACTCACTCTCCCAGTACCCCTGTCACTCACTCTCCCAGTACCCCTGTCACTCACTCTCCCAGTACCCCAGTCACTCTCTCCCAGTACCCCAGTCAATCTCTCTCCAAGTACCTCCAGTCACTCTCTCTCCCAGGACCCCCAGTCACTCTCCTCCCAGTACCCCAGTCACTCTCTCCTCTCAGTACCCAACTCTCCAGTACCCCAGTCACTCCTCCTCTCAGTACCCAACTCTCCCAGTACCCCCAGTCACTCTCTCTCCCAGTACCCCAGTCACTCTCTCTCTCCCAGTACCCAGTCTCTCTCTCTCCAGTACCCCAGTCACTCTCTCTCCCAGTACCTCAGTCACTCTCTCCCAGTACCCCTGTCACTCACTCTCCCAGTACCCCTGTCACTCACTCTCCCAGTACCCCAGTCACTCTCTCCCAGTACCCCAGTCAATCTCTCTCCAAGTACCTCCAGTCAATCTCTCTCCAAGTACCTCCAGTCACTCTCTCTCCCAGGACCCCCAGTCACTCTCTCTCCCAGTACCCCAGTCACTCTCTCTCCCAGTACCCCAGTCAATCTCTCTCCAAGTACCTCCAGTCACTCTCTCTCCCAGGACCCCCAGTCACTCTCTCTCCCAGTACCCCAGTCACTCTCTCTCCCAGTACCCCCAGTCACTCTCTCTCCCAGTACCCCAGTCACTCTCTCTCCCAGTACCCCAGTCACTCTCCCAGTACCCCAGTCACTCTCCCAGTACCCCAGTCACTCTCTCCCAGTACCCCAGTCACTCTCTCCCAGTACCCCAGTCACTCTCTCTCCCAGTACCCCCCGTCACTCTCTCCCAGTACCCCCCGTCAATCTCTCTCCCAGTACCCCCAGTCAATCTCTCTCCCAGTACCCCCAGTCAATCTCTCTCCCAGTACCCCCAGTCAATCTCTCTCCCAGTACCCCAGTCAATCTCTCTCCCAGTACCCCAGTCAATCTCTCTCCCAGTACCCCCAGTCAATCTCTCTCCCAGTACCCCCAGTCAATCTCTCTCCCCGTACCCCCAGTACCCCCTCACTGTGTGTTGGTTACGCTGCTTTGGTGTCACACAGTGTCGCCTACCTGCGTGGAGTTGCTGGTGGCCTGGGGGGGCTTTCAGAGGGCTTAGTGGAGACCAGATTTTAAGTGTGCTGCAGGGTAGACGCCTCCCTCCCTCCTTCCTGTTCAGCGGCTGCAGGACTGCCAGCGGGCCGGGGGGCTTGCACAGTGCTTCAAGGGGGCTGACAAGCGTAGTACAGGGTGTTCCGTTGGATAATGCTGCGCTGCTTCACGTGACTCATGTCAGCGTTGATAAGGAGTCCGGACAGGACCAGAATTTTCTGTCCTGGTCCTCCCTTCCGGACGCTGAGTGCTAAATCACTGCTGACGCCGCAAAACTGGCGGCTACCCATGCAAGGGCCTCTCACGGACACCAGTGTCCGTGACCAGACACCTTGCTGATCCCTGCTGGAAAATATTAGTGGTTCAAATTTCTTTTGAAATTTTGCGCCCCTAAGAAAATTGCGCCCGGTGCGACCGTCCCTGAGGCCCCTCCCACACTACGCCACTGGCTGCTCGGGGTGATGACGTCCTGCAGAATTGCAATGCAGGTAGATGGCTGGTGACTTGTGCAGCATTTTGGTAGTGGCTCTCCCCCTCTCTCTCCCCTCTCGCTCTCTCTTTCCTCGCGCTATCTCTCTCTCTCCTCGCGCTCTTTCTCTCCCCCCTTTCAATTCAAATAATCTTTATTGGCAGGACCCCTCTCTCTCGCCACCCCCCCCCTCTCTGGATTCATATACAAAGACTGATCGCCAAACACTGGGTGGGGCAGCCAGCCTTTTTATTTTGCATATGAAAAATACAAACCCTGCCTTTATGCAGAATTTTCTATCCAAATACAATTTATATTTGTCACTACACGGTGATCTGCAGACGACGGATATCGCTAGGGCTTGTGCAACCGTCAGAACATTGCACAAATATGCTTTCCCTGGGACCCGTCCAAAGACTAAGATTCTCGCAATACATGCCATTCCCTTAATATGGGCACGTCATACTTCCTGATGGAATTTAACTCCATTCGCTGCCTGCCACAATACCAACAGAGTACAAGCAGCCTGGTCATAGCCAACAAAATATGGTCACAGTGTCACACAAGAACTAGTCGAGAAATGGCGAATGCTGGCAATTTGACTTTTAAAAGGTTGAGTGCACACACCTGTTATATTGAACCTCCCCACAGGATTGTCTCCTGGGACCTGTACTATCAACAAATAATAAATAAATGTCTCTCAGGACCAGATCTTCAAATTCCAGGAGAACAATAGCAGATGGCGATGAAAAACACTATATTGAGATTTTACAGAATCTTCTAACTTATTCCAGGGAGGGATTTTCACATTAACCTACTAATAAATAGAAAATACAAACAATAGCCGGTCACAGCAAACCTGTTTCTTCCCTGATGGCGTGTACCCCGTAGAATAGAATAAAGTCCACCATAAATGTAACCACCTGAGAAATTAACCCCTTTGGAAATCCAGAGCTGATTAAACTTGAAAGCAACGGGAACCCCAAATCCATCACAGATTCTTTTTAATGCCTTATTTTTAATTGTCTACTTTTTTGAAGGCACCTCTTTTTTTTAATGCAACTGTTTTGTGGCATTTCTATACTGAACCAACCTGAACACTTTAGTGCTGCAAACCTTGCAAAATCCTAGAAAAAGGGGTTCTTCACTAGGCCCTGAACTTGCCACCAAAGTGCACCGAATATTGAATTTCACCATACGGTGCAATTTCGAGGCAGTATGTCTAACAAAAGATAAATCCAGGTAAAGTATCCATGTAATTGGGCAGACTAGATGGGCCGAAAGGTTCTTATCTGCCGACATTTTTCTATGTTTCTATTCACTTAACTGTCATTTCTTCAAATACTGACGAATTGATGGTGAAACACAGTGGAGTTTGCCGCACTTCGGCTGTGTTTGGCGGTGACTAAATTGTCGCAAAGAGAAGTAATGATCTATTAACAGAATGGAATTGCCGAAGTGCGATTTGAAATGTCAATGCTTGGTGAATAACCCCTAAAGTTAATCGTAGCTTGCCATGATTTTTGCTGTAGAAAGACATTATTTGTGCTTTGAAGTAGTCTGTAGATTGTCTGTCCAACGTAAAATGCCTTGCTCCTGCTGCAGTTGTCCATAGGATGTGTCAGTCTGTATTTGTAAGTCTGTCATGGAGTACCAGACCTAGTCTTTCTTTGTATGTGTCGGCGTGTGTCTCTGTAGCGGTTATGTGGGTTCAGTGTGTGTTATTTACTTGTGTCTGAGTTGGTGTGTAATGTGGTACTCGAAGTTGCTGTTTGAGTTATAGAATTTTAACCCCTCATTTGATTCGTCTGAATTGATAGTTTCCTCCAGATTCATGCCTTGTAGTTTTCTTCTTTTGCGGTATTTTATTGCAGGTATGCCTTCTTTCAAAAATCTCCAAAAATGTCTCCAAATTTAGTTTGTGCGAGATGCAAATTTGCCCCCCCTTTAGTCTAGAGACTCAAAAATTGGTTCTGTTTATTGGTAGGACTGGGGACTTTGCTCAAACAGTGTTTATATACAGTGCTATATACAGAATGCCCCAAGCTCTCATGGATTATGCCCCCAGCTCTCATGGATTATGCCCCCAGCTCATGGATATTGCCCCAGCTCATGGATATTGCTCCCAGCTCATGGATATTGCTCCCAGCTCATGGATATTGCTCCCAGCTCATGGATATTGCTCCCCAGCTCATGGATATTGCTCCCCAGCTCATGGATATTGCTCCCCAGCTCATGGATATTGCTCCCCAGCTCATGGATATTGCTCCCCAGCTCATGGATATTGCTCCCCAGCTCATGGATATTGCTCCCAGCTCATGGATATTGCTCCCCAGCTCATGGATATTGCTCCCCAGCTCATGGATATTGCTCCCCAGCTCATGGATATTGCTCCCCAGCTCATGGATATTGGCTCCCAGCTCATGGATATTGGCTCCCAGCTCATGGATATTGGCTCCCAGCTCATGGATATTGGCTCCCAGCTCATGGATATTGGCTCCCAGCTCATGGATATGCCCCCAAGCTCTCATAGATATTGCCCCCAGCTCAGACCCCAGACCAGACATGGGGCGGCTGTTCGAATGCTCTATCGGCATTCGGACAGCCGCCCCTGGAGCTCTCGGCGGCATACTTACCTTCCTGAGCGACGCCGACAAAGTCTTCGCGCGTGCGCTCGTTGAAGGACCCCAGCCGCAATCACATGGGACTCCCATGTGATCGCGGCTGGGGTCGTTCAACGTGCGGAAGCGCAGAAACTTTGCCGGCGTCGCTCAGGAAGGTAAGTATGCTGCGGAGAGCTCCAGGGGCGGCTGTCCGAATGCCGATAGAGCATTCGAACAGCCGACCCAGTCCCTCGGATGCTGGCAACCCGGCTCAATGCCGGCTTCCAATATCGGGGGCACTGCGCGAGTACCGAGTACTCCTGCAGTACCCGGTATCGGCACCGATATCGATACTAGTATCGGTATCGGTGCAACACTAATACCAAGAATGGCCATGCATGTAAAAATAAAGTATTAAAAAAATATTAATTTGGTTCTAAAGCGGCAGCATTGGCTGCCTTGGTCTCCATTCTAAATTGCACAATGCCACTGCAATAAGTCATGTTTCATTTCCCACATCACAACAAGACACTGAGCAGAGGGGTGGGAACTAGCTGGATACAGAAAGCTAGGGAAACCCAGAAGGGACAAAATAGCTATGAAATCAATAGCATGTAAGCAGCAAAGGCAGATTCAACACAAAACAGAAAAATATACAATAAATCCTAAATTATGGGACATGACAAGAAGTGAGTTTGGAGGAAATTACATAGTGCATTATTGTGCACGGTTTCATGGAAAATGTGCGTTTTTGCACCACTGGATGGAGACTTTTGTATTTAAATGCTATACAGCCCATAAGGTCAAGTGAGGGGTCACTGAGGCTTTCCAATGATACCATACATTACCATGTGATGTGTAAAATTTTTTTAAAAATAAATAAAAATGAGTGGGGGGATTCCCTTTTTTATTTTATTTTTCAGGCAGTGGCACTGTACACTTGTGTATACAACAAACAATGAAGCTGCTATTACTCACCTTCTAATTTCCCATGCCGGGAGCAAGTACACTGGTTTAAACATTGTGTTTCATGAACAATAGGATAAAAAAGGAAATTTGCAATTCTAGTTAAAATTGCTTATTTCTAAAGATTTCGGCAGCATGTTCTCAATTTCTGACCTATTTTATTAATGTATTTTTAAACAAGGACAACATAGCATATATAACCGCAAAGGTTTGTATAATAAAATGTGTAAACAGGATTTCAATCATGTAAAATTATAATGGATATTTACACTTTTTGACATTACTCGATTTAGCTCTGACTTGACAGACATTTCCACAAAATGATGTATTTTGGATCTGCTGAGATAGTTGGAAAAAGAGATATATAATTTGGGTCCTATAATAAATATAATGGTGTTAAACCCCTTCGCTGCTGAGCCATTTCACCTCTCTGTTCTGAGGTAATTTTGACCGGTTTGTGATCATAATGTTTAAATGTGATATGAAACCATGATTTATTATAGTTTATTACATTTATTATGTGGTTGATTTAGGAGCCCAACATATGTAATAGATACAAGATTAGCATCCCACCCTTCTGCAGCTGTCGTTAAGATTCAGTTGTGTTCTGTATACTAGGGAAATATTTTCTGTATCCTACATCACAACTTCTCTTTCCCGAACAAAGGATCCATTATTAAACGCAAAAACGGGACTCCAATCAGAGCCTCAGTATTTATTTTTTCGGAGGAAATCTATCTTGGCACTATATATTCTCTCTTGAGGGTGATTATTTCAATGTTGAGAATATGAGGGGTAGGGTTCCATCGCAGAATTTTGACACACTGTGCTACAAAAGAGCCTATCGCTATTTCGACTCATAGAAATGTGAGTTGTATATACACCATTAAACATTACTTGGGTTATTATTGATATATACATAATCAATGGTCCAGTATGTCTTTATCTTTCGTATGGAGTACGATCTGGTGCAGCTTCCTTCCAAGAACCATTGTACATTAAAAAGGTGATGTGTGTACTGTATAATTCTGGTTAACACAAGGTGTATACGCTGTTGTGGTTTTTCCTAGTAGACACATAGGGCCCTATCACGTCCCTACAGCTAAAATAGGGGATGCTAAGGGGAACAATTAGTGATCGCTAATCTCCCCTTAGCCTCCCCGTTTTTCCTGTAGATTCCAGGGCAGGAGCTGAGTCCAGCAGCCTGCCCTGTAGCAGCCGCTAGGGTCCACGATGCTCAGGGCATCGCTAAAGCGCCGCCCCGAGCATGCTCTCCATGGAATCTATAGGACACATGGAGGCTTCTGCTGCCGGGTCACATAACCAGCAGGATCTTGCCTCTCGCAATATCTTGCAGGTCGGTGGAGTGAACACTGAGGGAGACAGGGGACTAAATTCCCCCAGTCTCAGCTTTAAGCTGGTGCTAACTTTTTTCGTTGGCGACAGATGTTTATAATTGGCGTTAGGACTATGTGATCCTAATGCTAATTACTGATTGCTTACTCTTTGCGCTCCCATGTTAAGCATAGGGAGCACAAAGTACAGTAAGCTGGCGCTAATATTGATTCGCTAACGGGGTTTTTAACCTGTTGGTGATCGGGAGGTAATACAGGCTACAAGCACTGTACTTATACTTTATTGGTTTTCTGTATATGATTTTGTTTGGTGAAGAAATTCAGAGGTCTCCACGTGAGAAATAGCTGCATGTGATAGGGTGTGTTTTTCCTGTTATTGCAGTGCCCCAGGTACGTATATATTTTTGTGAAATATTGAAATGTATGGCCAGACATCCACTTCACAGGCCTACACACACTCACAGGCCTCACACACACTTCCAAATGCTCGGTATCGATGCATCCCTGCTTTTCCATGACCATTTTGGGTTGCTAATAAGCATACCATAAGCTTATCAGAATACCAAATGTTGAGATTTTTCAAATGTATGTAACCTGGGTAAATAAAAATGAATCTCGTATAGATGGGTAATCCAAAAAAAAATTATTTTCCCTACTTCGAGGAATATTCACTTGAACCATTTGTGATACAATTATTGAATGCAAAAGTATGAAAATTTTGTTTTTCATAAAAAAAAATTGTTTTCATAATAAATTTTGAGCTACGTAAGCATGTTTGGTGTGAAGAGTCTTTTAATTGTCCTCTAAAACAATATATGTGTTTATGTAGGTAAGCTGTATACAGTTTATAGGAATGTGACTTAAAGTGCACGATGGCAAAATACTCAAAATTGGCCTGGCCTCCAGTGGGGGGAAAAATTCAAAAATGCCCTGGCATTCAAAGGTTTAGTGTGACGGTAAGTAACAAATTCTGTTTGTGACAAACTTTTTTTTTTTTTATTATTATAAAATTTAAGAGGTTATTCATTAACCACCCTTGTGACACCAAAGTTCACTGTAGTTGCAAACAACAGTAAAAATCACCATTGTTGCAACTACAGTGCTCTTCGGGTATCTCCAAAAATAGAATTCAAAAACCGCAATCAAATCTGATGGGAACCCCAACGACCAGTGGTACTAATGTTCATTGTGGTCCCCATTCAGTTGTGCATTTTGTTTTTCTGGATATCCAATGATGACTGTAGATACAAAAATGGGGAACTGCAGTGAACCTCGGTATCTTCCAAAAACAAGTGAACTAGGGTTATTTTTCATTTAGTGTGGTGCCACCATTGTTTGCAACAAGGGTGAATATTCTTGGGCAAAGTTAAAGGGACTATGTTCATTGAACACACTTAGAAACTATGGTGGAAAACCTACTGAGCATTATACTGAACAACTTCAGCAGAAAGTACAGTGGAACATTTCTATGGTGAATTTACAGTAGTTGATCCGCTGCAGTTCCCAGAAGTAAATCTATTGTTTTTTCCATGTCTTAACAGTGATTAGTGAATAAACCCTTAAGTAGTGTTATATTTATGTAGTTCTGAAAAGTGTGCGGCTAACGGCTGGTTGTAATAGAAAACATAGCAGATTTATCTTTTGTAAACCATTTCAAGTAATTTTCTTGTGTATAAATTTAATTTTCTGTAATTTCAAGTGTTGTAGATTGGTTATGGTGGTTTTAGTTGCAAACCTGTTTAAGGGGGTTATCCCTCCCCATAATGTACTGCACTGTAACTTTCAGGTTTTGTTGGTCTCTCCTCCATCAATACTTTGGCTTTCTTGTTCAAAAACCTTTTCTAGGTTTATCCCATACATAAACATTGAAATTTGTTTAGCATATTGATGTTAGGAAAGGGTGGACTTGGATTTCTTTTGTGTCTGCAGCATAAACACTTTCTCATGTACTTTATTTTGGTGAATGACCTGTTTTGTTTTTCCATTCATGTGTTTATTTCCTAGTTTGCTGTTTGTCTCAAAGTTTTTTGAACATCATCCAATACCTCAGGAGGAAGCTACTTATGAAGAGGTTACTCCAGCTATTGAATCCAGTTCACCTTCACCCCCTCCATTTATTACTGGGTAAGATACAGCTATGATTTCGGTTTCTGAGAAAACTATACTTTTGGGGGGGTTCACCCAACTCCCATATCGCATATAAAGCCCCTACAGTTTTCAATAGCTAACAGTCCTATATATATATATACTCTACTACAGTCACTCAACACCCATATGGGACATTCCGTCTTCACAACACTCACACAATCCCAACCACTCCTATGCGATTTCATCTCTTTTGCGATCCATCACATCTCCCGTCACTCCTTTGCCATCCCTCACAGCTCGCGTGCGTCACTCCTATGCAATCCCACACAGCTCGCATCACTCCGTGGTAACTTATTGTTCTTGGTTTGATCCAGCCTAATGCAAAAAATACTGGCTCTTAAATGTCAGTATTGAGAGTGATTTTGGAAAGACAAAATCCCTTAAATCCAGACTCTAACTACATTAAAGCATTCTGAGCCCTGTGCTGGGATGCTGATTTCAGTTTATCTGTGCTACAGGTATAGACAAAAAGGGTGTTATATACTTTTATAGTTTAAAGCGATGGACAAGGATTGGTAAGTGAAAGAATAACATATCCTAAATCATGCTAATAAAACCAAAGACAAGGCAGAGGTATAGTGATAAGGGATAGGAAAAACAGATGTAGAAGAGTCAAAAACTTAACTGCAGGATGGCTCAGATTAATTCCTGTGATGTACCTTTTGTTCTTGGAGCACACAGAACGGACAAGACTCTGCTGGGCTGCTGCTTTCAGTTTTTCTGTCTGTGCTTGGTTTTTTAGGCA
This sequence comes from Leptobrachium leishanense, assembly GCA_009667805.1. Taxonomy (NCBI): domain Eukaryota; kingdom Metazoa; phylum Chordata; class Amphibia; order Anura; family Megophryidae; genus Leptobrachium; species Leptobrachium leishanense. Next base: position 264,747,781 of record CM019065.1, on the reverse strand, counting down.
CTTTTATATTTCATATGTTCGCTCTAGATGCACAGGGTAGCCTTGCATTGGAATGTTACAGGGTGCTTGGCACATCTGGTTAAAAAAACAACCAACCACATATGATTTACTATCCATGAACATCTGCCTTTGTTACAAGAAAAAAAAAAGAAATAACCCAAAATCTGTTTAGGCTACAGCTCCTATGCCACAGGAGCAGCCAGCCCACAAACTGCACTTTGCTATCGAACAGCAGCGGGGAGAACTCCCCAAGATGGAGGTGATGGGACCCTGGTCTGGGCAATCCTGATGGCAAGTCTGACCAATGCATATCTTGAGAGCCTAAATGAAGATCTCCACTCCATCTTGGTGGAGCTACACCACTTATGTACAGATATCCTTACCCTTAACAGACTCCTCAATGTGGGGGTGGATTGTGACACTTTGAAGCTGTCGTAGTCCACTACCGCAAATACCCCAGATCACCAGGCAGCAGAGCTACAGAGTCTGCCATTACGCATGGAAAATCTGGACAACCATGGGAGACGGGACAACCTCCAATTGAGGGGTTTGTCTCAATCTGAGGACTCTCCAAGGAGTCTTGCTGCCCTAAATTTTTAATACTCTCCTGGAGAGGCTGAAGAAATATTCCATTGAATTCATGCGCACACACAGAGCTTTGCAAAGGGATGTGCGCCCACCCAACAGCTCTCCTCACGATGTGATTTGTTGCTTGATGCACTTTTGACCTCAAGGAGAATATTTTGCGCAGGGTCGAGACACTAAAAGTCTGTTCCTACAGACTCTAGTGGCATATGCCCACGGCCTCTTTGTCACTAGCAAAATGTCCTCTATTTCTAGTCTGCTTCCTTGAGGCCCTCAAAGACCTGTGGGCAGACAGGCAACTTCCCCAATCAAGGGAGAAGGGGCTGGATCCCCTTTACTTTTACACGGTACCATGATAAGCTTCCTGTACCAAGATACGCTTCAGAGATTACAATGAGGTAGACAGCAGTCAGATCGGCGCCTGGGCTCCATGAATTCGTGTTACATCCTCAGCCCCTGCTGTGCTTCCTGGGGGGTCCGGGCATGGTTCGGTACCACTGACTGGTCGAGTGCCAGCACCTTGTAATGGCAGAGCGGTGTCTGAGGGGGCGGGGCCTGGGGTGGTTACAAGGAGCCGCCAGGTTTAAACCAGGGCGCGAGGAGTTGCCTCGTCGCCCTGATGTGGAGTTCTGTTCCCGCATCGCTTGCAATCGATTTCATTGCTGTTCTAGTTGCCGACCCGTTTACGTCTACGATTCATGCTCCTAATTTTGACCTGGCTTGTCTTTGACCATTCTTATCTTACTAGTTAGTGCTGTGCGTCGTTGATTTAACCCTATGCAGGCCACTTGGGGTTTAACTCGCTTCCTGGGGTTATTCCAATCTCGCTCTGGGGTACTATCTACAGCCTTATCAGGGTTCTGTTCCAGGCCCAAGGTTTATGATTTATGGTTGTGTATTTATGTGCAATCCGCAATAGAAAGATACTGTTTGTTTTCTGCCTATGATCATCGTGCTCAGCCTGCCAAGTGTAACCGGGTTTGTGCAAGCTTTAAGCCTTTATGTGTGTCAGCAGACTCTGGTGATAACAAGGTACTACATACCCGTTTGAGCTTATCCGAAAACGCTAAGTATGTCAGTTCGGTGACTGCCCTGCAGTCTGCACAATTCATTGACTGTCAAATTAACCATCGTGTTTCTGAACGTGCTCTAAGTTGTCTGTTGGTCTCGAAACCTTTGGAACTTAGTAGCAAATCAGTTGTCCTTTTATACTCCTTGGCTCTGGAGTAGAAGTCTGAAAATACAGAGTATTTTGCAACCATCAAGCAGATATCTCTGTCCAAGAAGATCTCAACCTCGCTACTCTTGTGTGAGCGCTACAGCGCCCGTTACAATTCGTTAATCTGCTCTGGCACCAGAGCCAATTCTTTCTGCTAGGTCTCGAAGACCATTGCCCCCACACCATGATCTTGACCTTTATGTCTCAATGGAACTAGCCCAAAGGTTCTTGGACCAGAAGTACCCATTTGCTGATACGCCACCCACTTATACTGCACCGAAGGCTGCTACCTTACATCTCCCTTGCCCGCTCTGGCCGCCCTCCCCATTGAATTCCTGGTCTTACTGCTGGCATACGCCTTTGGTGCAAGCGTGGTTCCTGCCGGGGAACAATGCAGGTCTTTGAAGGGGTGTAGTTACAACTAAAAACTCTCCAACCTATTTTGGAGTTTATGCATTCACATTTGTGTCAAATACACATGCTTTCCTTAACCATTATAATCAAATACTTTCATTCTAGAATGTTTTAGTGTTTTGTTTTTTCTTTCTTTCATTGGGTCTGGGTGTACTCTGCTCTCATGTTCAAACTGGATATACTTGTTTGTAAGACACCGCAAAGGGGCTCCACCATGATCCCTTTGGGGATTAGGTGAACCACTGGATGAGTGGTCTCTTCTGATCTTTGAGTCCTGGGTTTCTTCCACTCTTCATCTGTGTTCCCTTGTTCTCATTTGTAAACGGGAAAACTCTTTGGGTGCTTTTTTTTTTCCACACCTTAAATTTTCCCCACTCTCTCTTTCCTTCTCCTTAGGTTTCTTTGTTGTATGTTTTGTGTAAAAAGTGGAATCGTGTATTACATCCTGATAGTCCAAAGAATGGTGGGTATCAGCGCTTGTACTAAATGGCTCGATCTTCTAGGACCTCCTTTGGTTCCAGTATTTCTTTAGGCCATACACCTCGATATAAAACATATAGAATGTGTGCAGACCGTTTACCTGGATTTAAATGATAAATAATGGTCATTTACTCACATTTCTTGGTGCCCTTGGATAAGAGGCACCAAAATACTGGCAGCCAGTGAATCAAGGGAGCACTGGATCTCCCATCACTCCCGGGTAGTCCTCAGGAAGCAGCTGTATTCTAGGTCTTCCAGGTAAGGAGCAGGACAGGCAGTATCCATTAAAACAAAAACAATATACCACAGACGCGTTTCGCCGTAGAGGCTTCCTCAGTGGGTATAATGTAAATACAGAAAAGCAATTCCTTAAAATAGCAATGCAGTTCCTTTTTAAATAGCCATGTCCTAATGAAAGAGTTCCACTTTCAGTATAGTGTGGGGTTTTCCAAGATGGCTGCCAGTCAGATGACTGTGCATGTGTATGTCCAAGATGGTGGATCCCATTACATTCTTCACATGCAGGCATTAATTTCTTGTGCTGGCCTCCTCACCCAAAATGGCTGCTCACATATCTTACAATTCCTTGTCATGAAAGGCAAGATGTACAATAAAAGCACACATCTTCCAAAAAAACGTGTTATTACTATTAAAAGGTTAAATTCACGGGGGGGCGTGGCCGGCTGTTCACAGGAGCGGACGTGTTCTCCAGGAGCTCCGCATGTCTGCTCGGTATAGGGACAATTAGCAGACTTTTTCTACAGAGATTCCCCTTTGAAGTGTTCCTGAGCGGCTGGCTATCGGTTTAACACTGTCCGGAGGCCGCTTGGTTCCCCCCCTCCGGACCAGAGACTAGAAATTTGAGGAAGATGCCGTCGGCCATCTTGCGGCCTACCATAGAGCAGATCCCTGGACCGGGAGCCTTGAGTACTTCCCGGCCGGGGTGTCCTTCTGGCTGCCATTTCGGGATCTTGCCCCACTCCGCAGCACCTCTGCTGTTCCCGCCAACCACTGCCTGGATGAATGCCGGGAAGACGGAGGGCCCCCGTCTCCCGGCACAAGTGACTGCCCTGGTGGAGGAGGAGAGTGGAGTGCACACGCGGCAGCAGGAGGATGCCCTGACGCTACCCCCGCTGACTGGCATGGAGGCACTATTCCTGCGCCTGGACACCCTGCTATTGGAGGAGGGAGAGGCTGATCGCCCGCTGACGAGGGGAGACATGAGGTGCTTCACAGCGGTCCTGCAGAGCTACAGAGAGGCGGCTGCCTTGAACTCGCCTGTGCCTGAGGGAGACCAGAAGGCAGCAGAGGAGCCTAGCTGCGCAGCGGTGGAGGAGTCTGAGGAGATGGGGGATCCCATGCTGTGCTGGAGTTCTCCGTGTTTGGGGGGACCCCTGGTCCGCGAATGAGCAAGGGAGAGACTGCTTATTCGAGCATTAATAGCACGGCGACCATCAGATCGGCCTGCGTGGCGGTCTCAGAAAATGCTGCAGTCGAGCAGAGGATAGCGACGCATGTAAAGATGGATACCTGGGTGTGCGCACAGGACTACCCGAGGTTAGTGGAGGACTTCCCTCAACGGGGTAAGAAGATGGCGTGGCTGTGTCTATTGGCACTACGTCCGGCCCTACATCGAGCTGGCGATGCTGGACTGCCTAAGATGACCCGGGCCTTGGATATACTTGGCGAGTTGTTTTGTGGTAGCAGGTTTGTCGACACTGTGGACCTTGGCCTACGCAGTAACCTGCCTGCTGCACGTGAGATTCCACTGGGGGATGCCGGCTGAGATGGCCTTGCCGCTGATTGCTGTGTTCCTCTTTCGGCTGACTTTATTTTTATTTTAGTTTATCTTTTTTTTCTTTTATGAGACCTTGCTTGCTGTTACTTATGTCGCTTTCTGAGGACTCTTGCTTTTTGATGGGATCTTTATTAACCCCCCCTGTTTTTTCACATTTCTTGCGGCGCACTTATGAGACCCCCCTACTGTTTTGTGTCTGAGGACTCCTGCTTTATCTCGATGTACCCCGAAGACTTGTTTTACTTTTGAGACTAGATGTGCGCTCTCCTTTCCCCTTCTATCTTAGTTGGTATGTTAGATACTCGTTCTGCTGGAGATGGTGTATTCATTCCCCTCCTCCCATTTTTTATTTTTATTTTATTATTTTTATTTTTATGTTTTTGGCAATACTGGGTTGCCTGAGGTGTGCCACCATGACTATTTGTTATGATTGGCCCTTAGGATCCCGGGCCTCGTGACATTGTCCCTCCATGGCCTCTTTCGGGAGCGTGCCAGGAGCGTCACGGAGATGGCCTTTGCCATTCCCCCCACCCCCCCTTTTTTTTTTTTTTTTTCTCCTATATTTGTTTATTTGGATCACCATCTTTTTGGCAGCGTTGCGTGTATAACCCCTTCTTCCCTATTATCCTACACCCACCCTTATTTTCTGAGACATTTTTATGTCAATAGATCTTTTGTGTCATATGTATTACGTATGCGAGTTCTTCTGGCCCTGCGAGGCCACTTCTGTTGATTTACTATGTGTTTATTCTTACAAAATAAAAACCTTGAATTACAAAAAAAAAAGGTTAAATTCACAGCTTCTATAGGTAGCCGTAGGCTGACAGAACAAAGAGTTTACAGTTCCTTTGGTATAGAAAATCCTAGTTCCAGGGTAATATTATAAAAGGGGTGCTAATCCTCTAGAGTTGTAATATAAGAATGTTAGTTTTTTTAATAGAAACATAGAAAAATGTCGGCAGATAAGAACCTTTCGGCCCATCTAGTCTGCCCAATTACATGGATACTTTACCTGGATTTATCTTTTATTTAGGATAGCCTTATGCCTATCCCATGCCTGCTTAAATTCAATCACTGTTTTCGCCTCTACCACTTCAACTGGAAGGCTGTTCCATGTATCCACCACCCTCTCAGTAAAATAATGCTTCCTGATGTTACTTTTAAACCTTTGCCCCTCTAATCTAAGACTATGTACTCTTGTTTTGCTACTTTGTTTCTTTTTAAATATACTCCCTTCCTCTACCTTGTGGATTCCCTTTACATATTTAAATGTTTCTATCATATCTCCTCTGTCTCGTCTTTTTTCCAAGCTGTACATGTTAAGATCATTAAGCCTTTCCTGGTAACTTTTCTCCTTCAAGCCGTACACCATTTTAGTAGCCCTTCTCTGAACTCTCTCTAAGATGTCTATATCCTTCTGAAGATACGGTCTCCAGTATTGCACACAGTAGTTAATAAGGGATATCGGTGAAGTGTATAATAAATCACACCAATAATGAGGACATAAGTACAAAAATGCTTAAGGTACTATATCTATAAAAGGTGGTGGTGATCCTAAGGTAACATCACTGCTCTGCATGGAGAGAGCCTGTGGAGTCATGGGTTCGGTCCCAGCGAGCAACCTCTCCAGTAAGTGTCCTTGGGCAAGACACCTTACATACTCGCCACCCAGGACATACTTGAAAACGAGAGAAATCTCAATGTATCCTTCCTGGTAAAATCCTTTCACAAGTAATGCTTGGGGAATTCCAGGAGGGTGTGGCATTGCTGGTCCAAGGTGAAAAAAATAAAATTTAAATAGTAAAATAATATATAATTATAAACTAGGTTCATTAATGGTGGGCAGTAGAAGGAAGGACCTAGACTCTTGGTGGAGGGTTCTAATAAACTGAGCAGTAAAGGAAAATATAAATAATGCGAGTGGAGGAAATGGGGCATAAATCTAGCCCATAAATAGGGATGCATCGAAATTTCGGGGTGGGGGGTGACCTTATCGGACGATATTGGCACTTTAAGCTGTCTGCCGATAGGAAAAAACTGTCCGAAAATAAAAACCGAAAATCAAGTACGTTATTATGACTGGTGCCTCCAGGTGGCGCTGTGGCAATAACTCTGCACTGCATTTGCACAGGAGAAAGACCAGGTTGAGCTCCGTAATTTTTATTTTTTATTTTTCTCCTGTCGGTCAGGAGAGTCACCTGGCCGGCTTGGAACACATGCGATAAGTGCTGGGCACTATGCCCAGCCCCACAGAACCTGGCACTTAAGAAAAAAAAAAAAAACTGTGCTCCCTTTGGGCAGAAGCTGAGAGGTAGAGCTGCTCTCTGAAGCTACAGGCTGCACGTTTCCCTTCCGACACAGCGAGATAAGGATGCTGCTGTTGTGTAAATATCACCCTCTAGTTTAAACTTCAATTATGTCCCAATCGGGAGTCGGAAGACATGGGAGATGGGAGTGACTGACCCATTTGTAAAGACAGCAGCTACATCTTCCAGGTTAACCCCTGCAATGCCAGGGGTCTGCAAACACTGCTTCATTTGTATGTTTACTCTCCTGCTGACTAATGATATGCTAATATTTTTTGTGTGGTGTGTATGCATGTGTCTGGTGTCGTGTGTGTGTGTGTGTAATACATTTATGTGTGTGGTGTGTATGCATGTGTCTGGTGTGTAATACATATATACACTATATTGCCAAAAGTATTCGCTCACCTGCCTTGACTCGCATATGGATGGGCGAGCGAATACTTTTGGCAATGTAGTGTATGTGCGTGGTGTGTGTGTATACATGTGTCTTTGTAATACATGTATACACACCATGCACATATATAGATGCGACTGGTGTTTGTGTAATGTATAGGTGTATGTGTATATATGTTACGGGTAAAGCCTGAAGTGCGGTTAATCCTAGGATTACCCAGGCGTCATTAGCAAAAGTCCAAAGTGAAATTAAATTTCGGACTTGACCCGGGTAATCTGCAAAGTATCCAGAGGCCTCTGGGTACTCTGATTTTCTGCACTGGTTTAACCGGGTAATTTGTACATTACCCTAGTGTTGCTGGCTAAAGTGTGATGTGCAACAAAACATCGGACTCAGGGATGTGGAAATTTAAAAAAAAACTACTTGTCCAACGGACGAAGTAGTAGTCCAATCTACTTGTCCTGATAATTTCAACAAAATAGTGTTTAAATAGAGGTCTTTATTCATAACAGCCTAGGGAGGCAGCGTCGGATACATGTGATGAATAAAGACCTTTATTTCAACACTATTTTGTTGTGTGATATATATATATCACACATCAGCCCTGTGTGTGTGTGTGTATTTACATATATACACATGTATGTACCGTGTGTGTATACATACACATTGTATGTATGTGTAGTGCTCACTCCCGGAGGAGCCGCTGAAAATAAACCTCGGGTTACTCTCACCGCACTAGGAAATAACTATACACTAGCACTGTTGTGGATTTTTATAGATTATATTCTTTACTGATCCCAAAAAAGCAGCATATATTACGCATATACGGTATTTGAATGACAAGAATTCGTAACGCGGGAAAAACACGCGGCGGCAAAAGAAATGGTTAACCCCCTCAGTTCTGGAGTGTAAATCCCGTGAATAATAGCTCAAAAAAATATATGTGTGTTGTCTCGGGTACCCGGGTACTGTGTTCAACTGGCCAGTGAATGAAACTAAACAATCTTCGACTAGTCACCGTTGGGGCCCTGTGAATTTAAACAATATTGCAGCATGCGTTTCTGTATTGGAACTGCGGCCTGGAGGCCTCTCACCAATCCGATGAACGAAACTGTCCAGCTCTCGATGCCTCGACCACAAGATCTTCTCCGCTGTGTACTGGGACTCCGTGCTACTGAATCTGCTCTCAGCTTGCCCAATCTCCGCAACTGGAACACCGATCCGCTGCCTGCACTCCCAATCGATCAGCGCAGCCTCCTAACACGGGGTCCTGCCGGAACTAGCTTTTTCCTCCAGACCTCTCAGCGCTGCGCAGGTAGGTCTCAACGCGATTACTGTCCCAATCTCCAGCACCCGTAAGACCGCGTCTGTACTCTGGCCTGGTTGCGATCCCTGACAGCTCTAACGTGCGTCCTCCACTTTTCACTGCTCCGCTCACGCTGCTTCTGCCTTGCACGAGGCTGCTGATCTTTCCTCTTCCTGTACCACCTCCTTCCTGTCCTCACACAAAGGATGATGGTACATGTAGTTCGGTTTTGTCCAGCATAGTCTAACAATGTCTCTGTCTCCCTCTGGTGGCAGCAATAGTTCAATGCACCAGAATACAGTGTTTTTAAAGCAGCGCTACATATGTATACACACATGGCTACAATGTGTATGTATGTAAATACACACACACGCAGGGCTGCAGTGTGTGTGTGTGTGTATACATATTTACAGTGGGGCAAAAAAGTATTTAGTCAGCCACCAATTGTGCAGGTTCTCCCACTTAAAAAGATGAGAGAGGCCTGTAATTGTCGTCATAGGTACACTTCAACTATGAGAGACAAAATAATAAGAAAAAAAAACCAGAAAATCACAGTCTGATTTTTAAAGAATTTATTTGCAAATTATGGTGGAAAATAAGTATTTGGTCAATATCAAAAGTCCATCTCAATACTTTGTTATATATCCTTTGTTGGCAATGACAGAGGTCAAACGTTTTCTGTTAGTCTTCACAAGGTTTTCACACACTGTTGCTGATATTTTTGCCCATTCCTCCATGCAGATCTCCTCTAGAGCAGTGATGTTTTGGGGCTGTCGCTGGGCAACACGGACCTTCAACTCCCTCCAAAGGTTTTCTATGGGGTTGAGATCTGGAGACTGGCTAGGCCACTCCAGGACCTTGATATGCTTCTTGCGAAGCCACTCCTTCGTTGCCCGGGCAGTGTGTTTGGGATCATTGTCCTGCTGAAAGACCCAGCCAAGTTTCATCTTCAATGCCCTTGCTGATGGAAGGAGGTTTTCACTCAAAATCTCATGATACATGGCCCCATTCATTCTTTCCTTTACACGGATCGGTCATCCTGGTCCCTTTGCAGAAAAACAGCCCCAAAGCATGATGTTTCCGCCACCATGCTTCACAGTAGGTATGGTGTTCTTTAGATGCAACTCAGCATTCTCTCTCCTCCAAACACGACGAGTTGAGTTTTTACCAAAAAGTTCTACTTTGGTTTCATCTGACATTCTCCCAATCCTCTTCTGGATCATCCAAATGCTCTCTAGCAAACTTCAGACGGGCCTGGACATGTACTGGCTTAAGCAGGGGGACATGTCTGGCACTGCAGGATTTGAGGCCCTGGCGGAGTAGTGTGTTACTGATGGTAGCCTTTGTTACTTTGGTCCCAGCTCTCTGCAGGTCATTGACTAGGTCCCCCCTTGTGGTTCTGGGATTTTTGCTCACCGTTCTTCTGATCTTTTTGACCCCACGGGGTGAGATCTTGCATGGAGCCCCAGATCAATGGAAATTATCAGTGGTCTTGTATGTCTTGCATTTTCTAATGATTGCTCCCACAGTTGATTTCTTCACGCCAAGCTGCTTGCCTATTGCAGATTCAGTCTTCCCAGCCTCGTGCAGGTCTACAATTTTGTTTCTGGTGTCCTTCGACAGCTCTTTGGTCTTGACCATAGTGGAGTTTGGAGTGTGTCTGTTTGAGGTGGTGGACAGGTGTCTTTTATACTGATAACAAGTTCAAACAGGTGCTATTCATATAGGTAACGAGGACAGAGGAGCCTCTTAAAGAAGACATTACAGGTCTGTGAGAGACAGAAATCTTGTTTGTACTGTACTGTAGGTGACCAAATACTTATTTTCCACCATAATTTGCAAATAAATTCTTTAAAAATCAGACAATGTGATTTTCTGGATTTTTTTTTCTCCTTTTGTCTCTCATAGTTGAAGTGTACCCATGATGACAATTACAGGCCTCTCTCATCTTTTTAAGTGGGAGAACCTGCACAATTGGTGGCTGACTAAATACTTTTTTGCCCCACTGTATGTATATAAATGCATACATACACACTGAGGGTTGCAGTGTGTGTGTATACATACTGAGTTTTGAAGTGTGTGTGTGTGTATATATATATATATATCTACACACACAGCTGCAATGTGTTTGTATATAGAGTTCTGAAATGTGTGTGTGTGTGTGTATATATATATATATATGAGTTTTGAAGTGTGTATGTATATACACACACACACACACTGCAACCCTGCGTGTGTGTATTTACATACACACACATTGCAGCCCTCAGTGTGTGTATATACATACATTGCAGCCCTCAGTGTATATAATTATACACACTGAGGGCTGCAATGTATGTATATACACAAACTGAGGGCTGCAATGTGTGTATATATATCAGCCCTGTGTGTGTGTATTTACATACATACACATTGCAGCCCTGTGTGTATACATACAATGTGTATGTATACACACAGGGCTGCAATGTGTATGTATGTAAATACACACACACAGGGCTGATAGATAGATCTATCTATCTATCTCTGAGGGCAGCCGTGTGTGTATATACACACAGGCATGTTTCAGACCTCAGACCAGACATGGGACGCTGTCCGAACGCTCTATCGGCGTTCGGACAGGCCCCGGCAGTCTACAGAGTTTTGTACCTTCTACTGAGTGCCGCTGGCAAAGTCTCCCAACTCCGAGATCTCGCGAGATCGTGCCTTGGGGCTTCCCAATGAGCGGCCGCTGGAAGACTTTGCCCACGGAGCTCGTTAGAAGGTACGAAATGCGGTAAGCTGCTGGGGCCTGTTCGGACAGCCGCCCCAGCCCCTCAGATACCGGCAAGCCAGCTCAATGCTGGCTTCCGGTATTGGGGGCGTCCCTGGAATTAGTCCGCAATCCGGCGGGCTTCTAGCCCGCCGGACTGCATCTCAAACAAAACTACTCGCCCGGCACCCAGATCTTCATGTCCCGGGCATCGGGCGATACAATTCTCACACCCCTGGGACTTTATCCGGGTGATCTGCAAAATATCCGAATGTCTCTGGGTACTCCGCTTTTCTTGGGTTTTCAGAAAGTTACAGATGACTGAATTCCGAGGATTACCTGGATAAAGCTGCAAACGGTTATCTGACTGATAACAAAATTGTGTTTTTTAGTTATTTATAACGAAATTGTATCCACCGTCACAAACCACACTAAATATCCGTCGTGTAACTCTGTGCGTTAATTGTCTGAAAATTAATTTATTAAGTTAAAGATAATATATTTCACATTCATATAAGAAACATATCCTGTCACTGTATATTAATTATATCCGCAATACATTTTAATGTTTGTCTTTTGCCATTTTCGTTGATAATATCCATAGATAATAGCAAAATTCACTGTTACCCAAGCGGGGTTGGATGCTCTGCAGATTACCCAGGTGAAGCTGTGGATAGTCCTCAGATTACCCGGGTGAAGCTTCAGACTTGCACATTATCCGTGTAAAGTGCAAATTTTTCAGCTCTTCCAGACCATTACCCGGGTAAAGTCCAATATTTTAATTTGTTTGCAGCTTTACCCAGCCGTTTTGGGTAATGTCAGGATTACCCGGATAATCCTAAAATTAACCGTACTTCAGGCTTTACCCGTAACATACAGTATATATGTTTACTGGTAAAGCCTGAAGTGCGGTTAATCCTAGGATTACCCAGGTAATCCTGTCATTACCCAAAACCGCTGGGTAAAGCTGCAAAAAAATGAAAATGTCAGACTTTACCTTGGTAATCTTTTGACTAACAAAAACTGCCCTTAGTTTGACTAACTGCCCTTGGGTAACGGTCTGGAAGAGCTGAAAAATTTGCACTTCACCTGGGTAATCTGAGGACTATCCACAGCTTTACCTAGGTAATCTGCAGAGCATCCAGCCCCGCTTGGGTAACAGTGAATCTTGCTATTATCTATGGATATTATCAATGATAATGGCAAAAGACCAACCTTAAAACGTATTAAGGATAGAATTAATATACACAGGGCCGGCGCTGCCGCTAGGCGCCCGCCTAGAGCGCAGCGCCGCTTAGGGCGCAGCCGAGAGACCAACACTCACACATGGGTATGATGTGACGGGTCTCTCCGCCGGCCTCTGTCACGCCGCTCTATCACACTGCGTGCTTGCTTTGGCTTCTGGGCACAGCTTGATCATGGAAGACTCGCGGTGGCTGTCCATGCTGAGGGGGCTGGGTTATCCCCGCTTCCCTACCTCTCTATTGGACAGCCACCGCGAGCTGTCTTCCATGATCAAGCTGCGCCCAGAGCAAGCGCGCAGCGTGATAGAGCGGCGTGACAGCGGTCGGCGGAGAGACCCATCACAGCCATGTGTGTGCTACTGGGGGCAGTATACACCCATGTGTGAGCTACTGGGGCAGTATATACCCATGAGAGCTACTGGGGCAGTATATACCCATGACAGCTACTGGGGCAGTATATACCCATGACAGCTACTGGGGCAGTATATACCCATGTGTGAGCTACTGGGGCAGTATATACCCACGTGTGAGCTACTTACTGGGGCATTACATACCCATGTGTGAGTTACTTACTGGGGCAGTACATACCCATGTATGAGCTACTTACTGGGGCAGTATATACCCATGTGTGAGCTACTGGTGCAGTATATACCCATGTGTGAGCTACTGGTGCAGTATATACCCATGTGTGAGCTACTGGGGCAGTATATACCCATGTGTGAGCTACTGGGGCAGTATATACCCATGTGTGAGCTACTGGGGCAGTATATACCCATGTGTGAGCTACTGGGGCAGTATATACCCATGTGTGAGCTACTGGGGCAGTATATACCCATGTGTGCGCTACTGGGGCAGTATATACCCATGTGTGCGCTACTAGGACAGTATATACCCATGTGTGAGCTACTTACTGGGGCAGTATATACCCATGTGTGAGCTACTTACTGGGGCAGTATATACCCATGTGTGAGCTACTTACTGGGGCAGTATACACCCATGTGTGAGCTACTGGGGCAGTATACACCCATGTGTGAGCTACTGGGGCAGTATACATAGAAACATAGAAAAATGTCGGCAGATAAGAACCTTTCGGCCCATTTAGTCTGCCCAATTACATGGATACTTTACCTGGATTTATCTTTTATACATACCCATGTGTGAGCTACTGGGGCAGTATATACCCATGTGTGAGCTACTGGGGCAGTATATACCCATGTGTGAGCTACTGGGGCAGTATATACCCATGTGTGAGCTACTGGGGCAGTATATACCCATGTGTGAGCTACTGGGGCAGTATATACCCATGTAGGAGCTACTGGGGCAGTATATACCCATGTGTGAGCTACTGGGGCAGTATATACCCATGTAGGAGCTACTGGGGCAGTATATACCCATGTGTGAGCTACGGGGGCAGTACATACCCATGTGTGAACTGCTGGGGGCAGTATATACCCGTGTGTGAGCTGCTGGGGCAGTATATACCCGTGTTTGAGCTACTGGGGCAGTATATACCCGTGTTTGAGCTACCGGGGCAGTATATACCCGTGTTTGAGCTACTGGGGCAGTATATACCCATGTGTGAGCTACAGGGGCAGTATATACCCATGTGTGAGCTAAGTACTACTAAGTACTCGTGCAAACAGCAGTATCGGCACCGATACGATACTAGTATCGGTATCGGTGCATCCCTAGTTTTTGGATATTTTTATCAGTCAGATAACAGTTTGCAGCTTTATCCGGGTAATCCTCGGAATTCTGTCATCTGTAACCTGCTGAAAACCCAAGAAAAGCGGAGTACCCAGAGGCGTTTGGATATTTTGCAGATTACCCGGATAAAGTACGATGTTTCGTTGCACATCACACTTTATCCAGCAACACTTGGGTAATGTGCGAATTACCCGGTTAAAACAGTGCAGAAAACTGGAGTACCCAGAGGCCTCTGGATACTTTGCAGATTACCCGGGTAAAGTCTGAAATTTCATTTCACTTCGGACTTTTGCTAATGATGCCTGGGTAATGCTAGGATTACCCGGTTAATCCTAGGATTAACCGCACTTCGGGCTTTACCCGTAACATATATGTGTGTGTGTATGTGTGTGTGTGTATATATATATCAGACAAATAAATACATGTACACGCACACACATCTATATATACACATCAGACATGTGTATAATCAGACACATGTATACACACGTGTGTGTGTGTGTGTGTGCACATGGTGTGTATACATGTGTCCCTTGGTTTTCGGCCAAGCTCATCGTGCATTTTCAGTATCGGTTTCGGTCCGAAATTTTCATTTCAGTGCATCACTACCTATAAATAAGATGGAACTTATGGGTATAAAATTACTAGGGAAAGAGGGGGGGGTTCCAATCAAGTTGACTATAAAAAAAGTGTTTTTAGAAGGCTGTCAGACGAACACATTCTGAGCACACTGTGCGTCTGTGCACAATTGGCATACTTTCTGATTGATGATCCTGTAGACACCACACGGTCCGTTTTTTTTTGACTGATGTAGATTGGAAATAAAATTCATATGTAAAATGAAAAAAATTGATGCATGATATGAAAAACCATTTTGTCTGTCAAAAATGCAGTCCATCTGACTACGTTCCATCACTCACTCACAAAGCTACGAGGGCGTGACGCACTCTGTGCGTCCATCCTAACAGTTAGACGTTCTTACCTAAATTGCGTCCGGTGCCACGTACGTTGTGCGTCCACACTTCTGTGCGGGTCTCTATTGATCATAATTTTATGCTACGACTGACGTTAAAATGTGCGGCAACAGGGGCGTGATCACTGCGTTCGTCTGAAACGGGCCTAAAAGGAGGTATGAGCAGATAAGAATTTAAAATATAAATTAATAAAAATATTGGAGTAATACTAGACATACGTTATTGGGGGTAGGAGAAAAAGGGTCTAGGGCTAGGCGGTCATTACTATCCAAGGAGTGGATCACAGGAAGTGACAAATTTCAAAGTCTTGGTTGAGACCTCTCTGTGTTAACGTTTTTAGCCTATAGATCCATTTAATTTCTTTACTAATTTTCGTGATAAAATCTCCACCCCTCCAATCCTTCTTTACTTTTTGTATTGCTAAAAACTGAGTCCCTTTTAGGGTTCTGGTAGTGGAATTCTTTAAAATGATGAGGTACAGAGTGGGTTCCTATGCCTTTCCTAATATTATTAAGGTGTTCCCTAATCCTTATGTTTAGATTTCTAGTCCTGCCAATATATTGTTTTTCACAAGGGCATATGATCATATATATGACAGCTTTAGTGAAGCAAGTTAGAAGGTCTTGGATCTTATAGGTTTCCTTCTTTTCCATGTCTTGAAATTTTTTTATGTCTCTTCAGGCCGCCAGTGTTCCTGCACCCTAGGAAGTTTCCGCACCCAAATTTTTTTTTTATTTGCATTTAGTAACACAAAAAAGCATCCTATCTTTTGGGGGCCGCTTTTAACTAATCTGTTTAATATTTCTTGCTCCTCTGAAGATGATCCTTGGGTGCACTTCTAATATTTTTTTCAAGTCTGGTTTCCTTCTCAAAATGGGCCAGTACTTCCTAAATATTTTCTTGAGTGTCCTGTGATCCTCGTTATATCCACTTATAAATGGGACTCCAAACTCCTCTTTTTAGTTTGAGGTTTTTCTTTTGTATAACCTTTTTTTTTTCCACAGCGAAGATCTCATTTTTGGTTTTATCTAATTCGTTTTTATCTAATTCGTCTTTATCATATCCTTTTTCTTTAAATTGTTCTTTAATTATTTCTGCTTGATGTACGAAATCCCTTTCATCGATGCAGTTCCGATGAATTCTTAATTTACCTTTTGGGACTCCATCCAACCATTGTTGTAAATGACCGCTATCCTTCTCTATATAGCTGTGCACATCAACGGTCTTAAAAAACGTTTTGGTCTTTAGAAGTCCCGATTCCATAAAAATATTCAAATCTAAAAAGTTTACGTTTTGCTTGCTATAAGACCATTCCAGTCTTACTCCCCAATTGTTGTTGTTAAGATAGTGTAAAAATTCTATTAAAACCTCTTCCTCTCCCTTCCAGATAAAAAATTTGTCGTCAATGTACCTTTTAAAATTGACAAGGAATGGAGTGTGACATGATTTGTGTTAATTCTCTTTCCATTCCGTCACGAATAAATTTGCATAGCTCGGTGAAAATTTAGTGCCCATTGCTATGCCCATTTTTTTTTTGTAAAATTGACTGTTATACCATATGAAATTGTTAAATAAAATCAGTTTGATACCTTCTATTATATAATCGATCTGTTCAGAATTAAATTCTCCATTTTTTTTTTTTCCAGTTGATTTTTTTTATAGCTCTGCATCCTGTATCGTGGGGGATAATGGTATACAGCGATCTTGCATCACATGTTACCAAATAATATCCTTCTTCCCACTCTGTAGTGTCTAGGATCTTTAGGATGTCTCATGTGTCTTTTAGATAGGCTGGTGTATTCTTAACAGTCGGTTGGCGTAAGTGGTCAATGTATTGAGATATTCTGCAAAAGGGGGAATTGATTTCGGGTAGGATTGGGTGGCCAGGGGTGGGTTCATTATATACTTGTGTACTTTGGGAATGTAATAAAATGAGACTTTGGGATGTTCTATCCTCAGGAAGTCAGATTATTTTTTGTTTAGGATTCCCAGTTCTTCACCTTTTCTTATATAATCTTCAAATTTCTTCTGTATTTCGTCAGTTGGATTCTTTGGGATCTTTCTGTATGTGAAGTAATCATTCAGTATTCTATTTGCTTCTAGTTCATATCTTTTGAGAGTACTACGATCCCTCCCCCTTTATCCACTGGCTTGATTACAAGTTCAGGATCCTCTGATTCTTTCAATGATTTCCTTTCATCCTTCGTTAGGTTGTTTCTCCCTGTTGGTTTCATCTCCTCTATTTCCTTCATAACTATGTTCTCCTATATTACCATCCCTTTAGATATCATTTGTTTGGGAAAGAAATTGGACTTATTCTTTAATTGCGTATGCTTCCATTTATCATTGGTCGTAATTTCATGTTGGATGGGATTCTTGAGAAAGTATTTTTTTAGACATGGTTTCCTTTTAAATTTTTGGATATCGACATGTGTTGAATTTATCCAAATTGTTAGAAGGTGCAAATTTAAGTCCCTTATTTAGAACCTTTTGTCTTTCCTCCAATGGTTGATCACTTAAATTAAAAATTCCCTTCATTACTGTCGCCTTTCTTTTTTTCCCAGACCGTATTCTCTGTCCTCTGCATCCTCTCTTTCTGGAATTCTTCTTTTTAGGGGGCGGGGGGAGAATATGAAATACTGAGCCTCTTGTTCTCTTACTTTTCTTCTTAGGTTCCCCAACCTTTGATGTAGTGGACTTTTATGTAATATACTGTATTGTATGGAAGTATGACTTTTGGAACATATCCTTTTTACGGGTCACTCCTATTTGTAGTTTTAAAAAAAAAAAAAAACACTTCTGATCCCACATTGCAAAGACTGTCGAATTTGCCAATTCCTCTGCCAATATGCAGAGGAAATTTGGGAACAATTAATATGCAGCATCCTTTTTATGGCCCCAGCCTGACCCTGCCCACAAATGGATCGGGCTTCTCCATGCAGTCCAATGGATGCCAGGAAGGGATACCACCGGCACCTCTGGTATCTGTTTGCAGATCCCTACTACAACTCAAGTTATTTCTACAGTTGCTCCTCCACAATAGAGACGTTAATGGTGAGCTGTTAACTGTTTGCACAATTTTTTTAGTTCTTGAATCTCAATTAACAGTTTCATTAGATAAGGGCTGGTTGTTTTCCAGAAACCAGTTAACATATTTTATTGGCTCACAAACTGAAATGATAGTTGTGATACCAGTAGTTGTAAAAGGGGATATTTCAGTGACCATTAAGTTGGGAGATAACTCAAGTTCATTAAAGTTAAATATAGGATTTGAACACCTCTTTTTAATTGATTGTGAGCAGCCACTGAAAATTGAGATTTTTATTTCTTTATTCATTGTATCCCCAAAACACCCTTTTTTAATATACTGAATGACACATGAACGCTCTAATTTGCATTGGATTGGAGTGAGCAATGAGGACTGTAGAGTAACAAAGCCAATCCTTGGATTTGTTGAACGTTGTAGTTATTGCCGTGATTAGCTGTAACCACAGTTGCATGACCCTACCGGCATCTGGTTGACTTTCGAAGGACTGCGTCAGTTGTCAGGCATGTCACCATGTCAGATACTGGCGGATAAGTGCACACACGAGTTCATGGTGCTTCTTTTTATGAAGAGAGTTTCATGTTGTGATGTTATAATCCATATAGGATGGCATAGAACACCTTAAGGATGTTAAGATGAGCTTTGCAGATCCATCAATGTTTCTTTTCTATTTCCCTAGAAAAAGAATTGACAAGCAAAAGAAAAGACAATAGTTCACCAATTTTATTTGTGTTTTGCAATACCAGGACTACAAAGGTGGACTAGACATAGAATGTGTGACAGGGCTGATTTAGACTTACAGGGTTATTCAGAGAAAGGTGAAAACCAGGAGAACTGGCAGGAGAAGAGAACAATCTGGACCAAATAGCCAATTTGAAACGTGAGATAAATGGGAGAATTTTTCTGGTTTGACTATTTTGACCTAGAATTTTCACTTCTCCAGTCATTCTCCTGAGCTTCACCCTTTCTTTGAATAGACCTGTTAGATTTGATAGGTATAGAAAGTCATATTTCTATTTTTGGCTTTCTTTAATCTGTTCGAATGACAATGCCACAACCTGTGTAGTAGCTGACATGTTTGTCTTTTCATACTCTTGTTTGATTCATTAGGCCTCTCAGCCTCTCAAGTAATTCTCCATCCAAGTCTATTCCCATTCCTCAACCTTTTAGACCAGCAGATGATGATCACCGAAATCAGTTTGGTCAACGGGATCGTTCGTCGTCTGCTCCAAATGTGCACATAAATACTATTGAACCGGTCAATATAGATGTAAGAACCAGTATTCTGTTTTTATTGTGTCATTGTTTATCTTTTGTTTATATGTGCATGAAAACTTTACCTATAGCTAGTAAACCTGTTGATTCTTGACAAATTAATATTAACCATTTACATTGTTGTAACCTAGTTCAGGAAGACTGGAGGAAGACCTGTATCTCTCCTTTTTTTTTTTTCTTCTTCTTCTATATTTTTACATGGCTAAATGTGCTTGAAATGTCCACTAATCTATCTCTTGAAATTTAGGACTTAATTAATGATGTGGGCCTCCAGCGTAGTGACGGGGGTAAGTGACAATTTTTTTTATAGCCAGTTGTTCTGATTTATTAGCTTTTAACAGTATAAAGGCAAATCTTTTGCTTAATCATTAGACCTTCGTTTTCTTTGGCTAAAACCCCTTTATATGCCTACTGGCTAATTGTACAGTTATGGTAATAGCCTCTATAATATTTCTGTCAGGCTTTAATCAACTAGATCATTGTTATGTTATATTATTTAGCTTAAAACCCTGCTTATAGTAAACCTATTCAGCTTGTTTTCACACTTGTAGCTACAGTTTAGTGTAACAGACTTTTTTTAGCTATACTATACAATTTGTGTTAATAAAGCAGCCTTTTTCACTCGTTGATAAAGTTTTATTAAAGGCCATAGAAACTGATATTGTATACATTGTATATATTGTATATATGTCTGCATCAGTTGAGGGTAGTTTCCAGACTTATATTCTATTCAGCTGGTGAATTATTTGAAAGCATGGCCTTGGATGAAACTCTCCAGCATAAAATTTCTAATTGGATGTTTGTGTATGGGAATCTCATGTTGCTTTTGTCTTCTTAATTCTGCCCTCCCACTCAAACGTTACCCCACTTTTGCATTTTACTCCCATTTCTATTTTCCCCCTTTCCATTTCTTCCCCATCCGTTCTCTCTTATTATTTTTTTTGTCTTTTTTTTTCTTTATGCCTGTGTTTCTCCCACAGCCCCCTCGGTCCAGGCGACACGCTGCCTTTGGAAATGCCATTCTCGGAACCCCAGCCCACTCCTACATTCTGCCCCCAGTGAAATAGTCTTTGATTTTGAGTCTGACCCCGTTTACAGAGGTAGTTGGGCTGTTCATTTCACCTTTACCCCCATTAAAGCTAAATACTAAAGTCACTGGTATAGTATGTGCCATGTTTAGACAGATTGTACACTTTAGCGGGACACATGTCCTGCTATTTCTAATAATTTCTTGTTTAAAATCTGTTTTTGCCTTTTGTCTTTTTTTTCCACTGCAAATTACTTCCTAATCTTGCTTGTAGATGTGCATGATGGTTTTATGCAGTAGAGTTTTAGATTTCACATTTATTTGCTTTTGTATTTTTATTACAAATTTGTGAACCCTGTGACATGACCTTTTTGTTTATCCCTTAGAGCATGTTTTTTTTTTTTTCCTTTTGGTTGTGTACGTGTGAAATATCTTGAATTTACTGGATAGGAAAACCAATAACTTTGGCTTTATACATTGCATGTTCAAATGTATTACATGTACTTACCTTGTTATACACCATTTTAAATGGATTGTGCTTATTGGTTGTTAACATAAAAAAAAAATTTGCTAGAGTGAGGACTGTAACTTGAGTTTTTATAGAATTTTAAGACTTCAGCTAACAAATTCAAAATTTGTGTTTAGTATCCATATTTTGGGGGGCAAGAAAAAAAGACCTACATTTGGTTGCTGCTAATTGAATTACTCAAAGATGCATGAATTATGAATTTAAGTTTCTTTAATTTGTTTGAATAATGTCATCCGTACACTTGTTGAGTTGTTCTTGTATTTTGAGGGAGGGGCAGCATTTGGTTTTGTTCTGTTAACACTGATTTTTGATTTCTGTTTTTATACCACTTTGTCCTCTTTCCTGCCCAAAGACTAGAAAGCTTTAATTTAGAGGCTGTGCTTCCATGTAGATTATATTAATGTAATTGGTTACTCCACATTTATTCTTGAAGCAGAATTGCCACGTAAAACATGATATCCTAAATTTTCCAATAACGAGTTTCCCAATAACTTTATTTTCTAAGTTTTTATGGTTTTTTTTTCCTCTTCAATAATCCTGGAATTTTGATTAAGCCTTCTGAATGCCACCCCTCCCCCACCACCTAGAAAGCTGTCACTTGTTAGGAAATTGTATGAATTCAATTCCCACTATTTTTTTCTAGACTTTCATTAAACTTCCACTCTGCCTTGTTACCAGTCCTTACCATTTTACCAAGTTACAGCAGGTGCAGAAAGACTCAAACTATTTTCCAGAAAAAAGACTTTTGTTTGGGATTAATCCCAAATCCAATCATAGTGCATCAATGGGTTGTACTTCAGTTACAGGAAGTCAAAATTGTCTATTCACACACTACATGCAAATTTAAAAGGGCTATTTTACCAAGTAGGCGCTAAAACAGAAATGCTAACGGGTAAACTGGTGCCTGCAGGTTTCCCCGTAGTACCCCTTGTTTAGCACCAGATTACGGGGCAGTCACTAATTCAGTCAGCAGCCTGCCTTGTAACGTAGCGCAACCCTCCATGATACTCGAGGCAGCGCTTCCATAGGACTCCATGGAGGGTTGTGCTGCTGACCCGCAAGCCCTGCACGATCTCACACTAGTTATTGCGCTAGTTTCCGCAAGCTTACTGTACTTTGCGCACCTCATGTTAAGTATAGGCTGGACAATCAGTAATTGGTGTTGGGAGAAGTACAATATTACAAATTCCTAGCGCTAATTACCATAGCGATGGGCTAAACAAAATGTTAGCACCAGCTTTTAGGTGTCGCTAACTTATTCCGCTTTTTCAAAATCATTTGCCCCCCCCCACAACCCCCCCACAATAAATCCAATACACCCCTCTCATCCTGCGGCATCCCCATTTTAGCACTGCCTATGGAATTAACGTATGACTATTTCCAAATCCTTCTCATGCATTGCTTTTCTTAACTTGCTACCAAGTTGCTTGATTGGTACTGTTCATCCTAAAGTTCAGAACATTCCATTTATCTACATTTGCTTTCATCCACCATTTGATTGCCCGGTCCCCAATCAATCTAAATCCCTCTGAAGGGAAGTAGTATCTTACTCACTTTGTATCCCTTTACCTAGTTTTTTTGTCGTCTGCAAACAGTGACACGTGTCTTTCAATAAAAATACAGAAAAAATGGCGTCGCGCCCATATTCATCGGAGCGGCAGCAACTGCCAGGAGTAACAGCCCAGTTAATGTATAAAACATAACAAGGAAAAAAGGTGTCATCTGCGCTCGTTTCTATGTGTTCCATGTACAACAAAACTGAGGTTTTTGTTTGTTTCAATGGCCATTGCAACGTAAGCTCACTCGCCACTTCACGGCACCTCTTTACAGAGTGAGTACCTAACAATTGTAACCAAAAGGCCGCTCTACTGAGCAGCTCCAAGCCCCTCAAGCTGCTTTTCAGCCAAGGAGAGGCAAACCCACCATATCTTTGGTTCCCATTGACTCAAGGACAGAGGACGGCAAGGGAGCATGGAGCAGGTGAGCATGTGAACTTTTTCAATCCTAAAATTTTATTTTACAGATTAAATACAAACAGAACAGCACATTAATTTACTGGAATGGCAGGTGAGGCCCTACCACCCCTGACAGCACATACCTGATAAATAGGGTGTAAATACTATAACACTTAAGTGCATCAATACTCAGACCAGATCCATACTTTTCATTGGATCCTTATGTACAGCTTTCACAAACCCTCAAAGCAAAAACAAAAAACACATGGTGCAGCCAATTTAAAAGTCATTATGAGGGTAGTATGAATACTTGGTGTTTGTAATCCCACTCACATTTATGAGAGCCAAAATATGGTGGTTCTCCTTATGATACAGTTGATCAACTTTTCTGGAGGTGATTTTAGCCCGCTCACTCCTTGCACTCTCCTTCGTTGTTACTCCTAAACATACAAGCGACATAGAGGTGTTCATTGCACAGATGCCTGGACTTCACACAGCCTGCTTTAGATAAAATAGCTTGCTTTCCAGAGTTGGAGCCCTATATTCTTTAGGCTCAGATTGGTGTTACTTTTAACCCTTTTAGAATGCAGGACGTACTATGACTTGCTGAATTAAATGGGCTTTAACGCCGCTGGACGGCGTAGTACGTCTTGAGCGTCTGAAGCCCACCTCCCGCCGATACTCACGTTTCTCAGCGGGTCCAACGCGGGTATGGCTTCCGTGAAGTCAGAACTGCGTTTTTATACCCGCCCTGCATATTGACGTCATCGCACCGGGCGCGTTGATGTCAGTTTCATCCCCACCCCCGCCGTAGCAGGGATCCTTTGGATCCCTCTAATGCCAGGCATCCCTGGAAAAGTCAGTCTGACCTTTCCAGCGATGCTTTGTTATAACCCCTTAGGTGCCAGGCTGCGATCTGGCACCAATCTGCACCGGATTGCAGTCTATTTCCGGCGGGGGCTGCCATCTTGGATGGCAGCCCCACCCCCGGGTCCCCCTCGTCAGCTGACTCATCGTGCATGGCGCGATGTCAGTTAACCGAGTAACCCCTAGCTGCCCAGGGATTTCCTAAGGAAATACTATAGTGGAGGTAGGGGGGGTTCCTTGAACCCCCATTTCTCCCGATCAGTGGTAGCTAGAGGGTCATGTTTGCTATCATTGGAAAGGCTAGATGGAAGTAAAAATAAAAAATTTTACAAAAAAATTAAATAAATTAAATATATATTTTATTATTAATGCAGCACTTGTTCAAATTTCAATTATAATGTGAATAATGATGTTCCACTAACAACATTTTTAGGGGTATTTAGCTAAAATCAACGGTTTCCCAGTTCTAATTTTTTTAACCAGCGTACCCCATATAATAAAGGCTCGGGATGATAGAATGTGAAAAACATTACTTTACACACTGTAGATGCTTGAAATTTTATTAAATTCACTTTTCTTTTATATTTTTTGTTATAGTATTCTGGCAGGGCATGACTTATACCAGGACTCGACAAACCCTGGACGCAAGGTCGCCATGGCGACAAGAAATGCTGTCCTGGCGCCCCGGGTTTACCAGGCTCCTCTGACCGTGTGGGCAAACTGCACCACGCTCTCGGCCAGGAGCAGGGATTGCTGCCTTCCGGTGTTCCGTCGAGTAAAGCCTCTGGTCGGACGGAACACCGGCTCCCTCTGAAGACATCAGAGCAGGGAGTCAGTAGATGTGACAGCGTCGCGGGGATTCTCTCTCCAGTGCTGCCAACTCTCTCCTCACATGCGGTCTGTTCTGCGCATGCTCACCTCCCCCTGGTCAAGCTCCTGCTACTCTATGCCCGGCTGAGACATCACGCGGAATGTACTGGAGCCGCCGCTTGGTGTGGGACATCTGCAGCAGGTGCTGGCCAAGGAGCGTGCTGTCCCGGGACCAGACGGCACCCCTTCACATCAGACCCCCACCCGGAGCCTGGACACCCCACCCCAGCTGCCTCAGTGTGAGCCCAGCCAAAGGGAAGGAAGGGGGCACCAGGCAGCCAGGGCTGGAGAACCCAGTCACGGGCACCGGGAGGACCTACTGCAGGTACTGGCTCTTGGACACACACATACACTCTCACTCTCTACTGGGGAGCTCTGGGATACCCTCACCACACACTACTGGGGAGCCCTGGGATACCCTCACTTCACACTACTGGGGAGCTCTGGGATACCCTCACTGCACATTACTGGGGAGCTCTGGGATACAGTAATGTGTGGTGTGTATGAGCGTATAATAGAGCTGCACAGAAATTAAACTCACAGTAATATGCATTGTGTGTGAGTTTTATTGCTCTGCAGTTCTGTTATATGCTCATACACAACACACATTACTGTATCATTGTACTCCACATATCCCGCGGCACAGTCATACATCCATATGTGTGACCGCGTATTTGGGTATGTCCGTGCTATAGCAAAAAAAAAATGTACATTTCTAGTCAGATGTCACTCATTTGCAGTGTGCAAAATTATTTTTCCACATTCAATCAACCACATTATAGTGCACGGGAAACCGGTTACTGCATTTTTCTGAGAAAATATGCAGATAATAGGGGAGGGCAGCCACAGAGATGGAAGAGGGGGGAGCACAATGACACCCAGCTCACCGAGCTATATGTACACTACATTATATACAGTGTATATATACGGGGTCTGGATCAGTTGTGTGTCATATACAGTTAAATAGGTTACCCAGAAGACTTAAAAATATATGCAGTAAATAAAGTAAATAAAGTTTATATGCATAAAATTATATTTTAAGTCTTCTGGGTAACCTATTTAACTGTATATGACGCACAACTGATCCAGACACCGTATATCTCTGGTGTCTATTCTCCCATAGCCATATAAACATACACAAATTAGGAAAGCATCCAGAATCCTATCCAAATGAAATTAAAAAATTGCTTTATTATAGCAAGAAATAAAATACATATGTTTGTTTAAATTCTCCAAGCAGCAACACAAGAATAAGTCATTTCATTAATCTCTTGAAAATATAAAGCTAGGAAAAAAAAGTGTGCAGGGGGTAAATGGGGTTTCTGGGCAAATATCTCATCATCATAAATTAGACAGGCTTTCAGCAAAATCCTAATTTATAGGAAAGTGGTCCCATGACGTTAAATAAATGTATCGGTACTCAGGCTTAAAAAAAATAATTTTGTATCTATGTATCTTTAGTTGTTTAAAGTAAAGCTTAGTTAGTCTGAAGAAAAAGCTGGCTCCTAACTTTTGTAGCTGGCTCCTAGATTCAAAGCAAATTTGTCAAG
Organism: Leptobrachium leishanense; assembly: GCA_009667805.1. Lineage (NCBI taxonomy): Eukaryota > Metazoa > Chordata > Amphibia > Anura > Megophryidae > Leptobrachium > Leptobrachium leishanense. The sequence continues at coordinate 264,721,486 of CM019065.1, read as the reverse complement.
CCCTGATTTATACATATAATAATGATATATTCTGAATCTCCCGAAAAAAAGGATTTATAATTTGGGTCGTACAATAAAACGTGACTTCAAATTGCGTTTAAACATGACGAGCAAAAACTGTCAAAATGAGCTCAGCACACTTCTACTTTTAGAAGAGTGCCGAACTTGTAAAATTGCTCCCCTCCTTAAGGGGCAGGACCGGCCCAACCCACAGTGCTGCCTGGAGCAATGGAAGTAACGCTGCACCCTGCCAAAAATAAATAAATAAAAACACGTGACATGTATGAGCGTATCACAGAGCTCCGCAGCAATAAAATTCTCGGTAATGTGCGGTGTATACTTGTGTGTCACCCTGTAAATAGTTTTACTTTCTCTGGCAGTGACCAATCCGTATCAGAGAGTCTGCGATAGATCAGATCTGTGCCTGACTTGCTGAGCTCCGGTCCTGGGAAAAAAGTGCAGCAGTGCCAAAAAATACACTGCCCTACTGGGATTTGCCGCTTGGAGCCCTTGCTTCACGGTCTGGCTGACCCTGTTAAGGGGTTAACCCCCTTTTCTAGCCAGGTGGGGTCCAACCTGCCCAGTAGACATGTGCATTCGTTTTAGTACTAAAACGATTTAGTCCAAATTTTGGGATAATTTAGTTATCGTATGACTCAAGAGATACGAAACTGCTCAGTACAAAAAACTAAAACTAAAATAAAATGCACTACATTTTAGTTTGTCCTTTTTGTGAGATTACATTGATGAGTGAAGGAGACCAGCAATGAAGTGCACAACATCGCAAAGCTACAGAAAAGGTTTGTATGCGTAAACCTATGCGTTTGCTTAACCCTTGCATGTCTATGAGGCAGACAAGATGATAAAAGCAGCTGGAGAAGTAAAACATTCAAATAAATCACACTGAAAGCTAATGACAGAGGAGGGCTGGATAGTAAAAACCCCTTTATAACAAACAGCGCTGGGAGAAGAGAGGGACTTTATAAAACGTGTGTTATCTCCCCTCCCGCTCTGCATAATAGGGGCTTAGGTCTGATACATTTTATATTATCCAGGAGCACTATCCCCCTTTCCTCATCTATAATAAACGTTTTATATAAAGTCCCTCTCCTCTCCCAGTGCTGCTTGTTATAAAGGTTTTTTTTACATCTGATGCATTTAGTATCCAGCTCTCAGTTACTCTGTCATTATGAGCCTTCAATGTGATATATTTGGTGCAAATTTATTTTTATAATAAAATAAAGCACTTTAAATCCAGGGAAAACATTCAGTCATCTCTTCTCTGAGCTTTCAGACTGATTTACATGAATATTTTCCCTCTCCCCTGCTTTTATATTCCTGTGTCTCCCCCACAGAGATACAAGTTTAAGTAAAAGTTCCCTTTCCTGTGCTGGATAAGCATTGCATTCCGAAGTTCTGCACCCTCCACATGCCAATGCAGTAGGATGTTCTATACAGAGAGGGGCATTAATTAATGCAGGAGGATGTTCTCTACATTATACAGAGAGGGGTATTAATGCAGGAGGATGTTCTATACATTATACAGAGAAAGGTATAAATTGAGGAGGATGTTCTATACAGAGAGGGACATTAATTCAGGAGGATGTTCTATACATTATACAGAGACTGGTATTAATTAATGCAGCCAAATGTTGTATACATTATACAGAGGGGTATTAATTAATGCAGGAGGATGTTTTATACAGAGAGGAGCCTTTTTTAGCCCTTTAGTGGCTGTGAACGGCTGCTTGTTATATTATCTCTCCGTACAATGTATCAGGCTCAGCTGTTACAGTAACTGACTAACAGCGCTCAAAGTTTCAGTAAAACAAGGTAATATTGTTCTAACCTCTTATATATAAAAATATTATTTACTAGTTTTACTGAAATACTGAGCGCCGTGATGAGCAGCAGTCTGTTACTGTAACAGCTTTGCCTGACACATTGTGCTGAGAGTGAGGGATACTGTAACAAGCAGCAATCTCAGCCCTCTGAGGAGCCAGTACAATAGTTATTGTATCCACTGTTTTTCGGATGAATGAAATTAGTTTTCATACTAAAGAACTGAAAACGAATTTCTTTAGCAACTAAATAAATTGCATTTTAGGACTAATCCATTAGTTCAAAACGAAATTTGGTGCGGTGCACATGTCTACTGCCCAGTCAGGGCTATTCACTGGATGTGTTCATACTTCTACAAGCTTGTGAGGGCAGAGATAGGTATGGCTAGGCACTCTGCACTGGGAATAAACGTTCTATCCTGTACACTCAGATCTCACAAGGTTTTAACTTGATTGTGCTATTACAGGTATAACGCTCCACATGCAAAGCAGACTACTATCACCCAGAAAGGGTGGCCAGTAGTGAATGCCAAGGACGTTGCCACTGCACGAGAGATGCAGCAACCCCTGATGATCGGGAGACCCGAGTGGCCCCACCGTAGAACAGGCCACTAGTGCTTTAGTGGTTTTTCTCACGGTGTATGAAAATGGTTGCAATTTCTAAATGTTTCATATTTTTGTTCAACCCTCTTGAACTAAAGATGAAAGTGTGAAGTTCAATTGCAAGTTGGTTTTTTAATTTCAAATCATTGTCGTGGTGTACAGAGTCAGAATTATGAAAATTGTGTCTGTGTGCAATTATTTCCAGACCTATCTGTATACTGAAGGAAAAATGTTATTTAAAGCATTTTAAATCGGAGTCCTCTTATATGAACTACAAGGAAGTCAATGCAGCCTGTAAAACGTGGAAAATTTGAAGATTGTTGTTTTTCAAAGGGGGGGTAGAGATGATGTGGCCTAAATTTCTTTATGCACCTTAACACCATGTTAGGGTGAATATATGTGCTTGTTTTGGGACTAGAGATGGTATTAGGGATAGGGTTAGCATTTTAAGGTTACTTTTATGATTTTTCTAAGGATCAACAGGTACACCTTTCCTGCGGCTATCACATTGATTTTTATTATCTGTTTAGATATTGGTACCTGTACCTACCTGGGTTCATTGCCAAGTGCGCCACCATGTTCATCCTCTGTGGGCATTACTGAAGGAGGGTCATGGTGCACAATTGCGTGAATTGCTCATTTGTATTGCATCGATTTGCTGACCTATCACCGGACGATTGGGTCAATCATGTGCAAGGAGTGAGCATTGTTGTCTTGTAGGAAGGCTCTTTCATTCACATTTGTCACCAACTCTTGTCAGCATGCCACCAGTATTGAGTGATTGTTTTGTTCATATTTACTCCTAACCTCTTAACACCACGCCTCGTCCTAGTAATAGGCAGGGTTAAACGCCACAGGGTGTAGGATGCCTTGCGGTGGAAAAGGGTTGAGTCAGAGGTCCGCAATCTTCTTCCTTCAGATGTTTTGGAACTAGATTTTCCATGAGTCTTTGCCAACCTAATAAGTGGCCCTGCATGACCGTTTCTTGCATATTGTGTTATAGAAAAATTCAAACACCTATACAAGTCCCTATTGGCCCTTTACTGCTGCAGGGCCTTTCATGCCTTCCCTGTTGTGGGTGGGCTTAGACGTAGGGCATACTAGCACTACCTTGTATGATGATTGCAGGAAAAGGGGTTATAGAAACATAGAAAATGTCGGCAGATAAGAACCTTTCGGCCCATCTAGTCTGCCCAATTACATGGATACTTTACCTGGATTTATCTTGTTTAGGATAGCCTTATGCCTACCCCATGCCTTCTTAAATTCAATCACTGTTTTGGCCTCTACCACTTCAACCCTCTCAGTAAAATAATGCTTCCTGATGTTACTTTTAAACCTTTGCCCCTCTAATCTAAGACTATGGGTTATGTATGTCATTGCAGACTAGCTCATCTCATACATTGCTGTATTTGATTTAACACAATATACATAAGGACCAGGACTGGCCCAAGCCACTGTGCTGTCTGGAGCAATGGATGAAATGCTGCCCCCCGCCAAAAAAAACACATGACACATATGAGAGTATCACAGAGTTCCACAGCAATAAAACTCACAGTAATGTGCGGCGTGTGTATGAGCGTGTCGCAAAGCTCCACAGCAATAAACTCACAGTATTGTGTGGTGTGTAAGGCGCTCTGTGACACGCTCAAACAGTATGTGAAAAGTGCTGCCGGATCCCAGGGATCACTTGGATAATTTGGAAAAACCGCACCTGGGCTCCTGGAGGAATCTGTGGTGCTAACTAATGCATGTTCCTGTGCAGCATGTTTGTTCTGCCTGATGGTGATGACGCTCCCCCCTGAGGAGCCTCAGGTCACACACACAGAGCCATCACTTGCTGGGAACCCAGCACATCTGGCACATCCACTCACAGGGCACCTGTGCCCTGCGGCGGCCAATCACAGTCCCCCAAGTGCCGAGTAATGGGCAATACCTGGGAAGCAGGGTGGCAGCATCCCTCTGCGTACTGCGCCACCCAGTCTACCAGCTTCACAGGCTGCTGGCTGCCCCTCTAGCCTCATGGACTGAGCTGGTCCGCACACAGCAAACCAGTGTGAGACACGCCCTGTACATGTCCCTCACCCTCTAAGCACAAGGCTAGTGAGGCCTGAGGCACCGCCCAGCCCAGCTGAAACGGACCCGCCACTGAATCATTGCAGGTACCGGCGGCAGACCGTGCAAGGGCCGCTCACGGACACCAGTGTCTGTGAGTGAACATCTTGCCAATCCCTGCCATTGACAGGGTGGCGAAATGCTGCCCCTGACAAAGGGCTGCCTGGAGCGGCTGCTCCATCCCACTCCATGGAAGGGCTGGCCCTGATAAGGACATGAAATCTAATGACCAAAGGAAACTTTGTGTGTTGCAGTGAAATTGGTACAGGTGCTTTGAACACTTGTCTGTTACTAAACTTCCTTCTTACTGTTAGGTTTGTATTTTTCATTTCCATAATCAGAATAAGTAAATGCATCAATATTGCTCAACATGAAAGGAGCTGAGTTTTCTGAAAGCTTTCAAGAAGTCTTTTTCATTGGCTATTGTACGTATTTGTTGAGTATCACTTATCTGAAATGCCCCAAAATACAAAAAAAATAACTTTTTCAGTGCTGACATGACACAAGTGTAAAATTCTACACCTGACTTTGTGATGTAAGGCAAAATTATTAAACAATAACCTTTTTATTCAGGCTATATGTACCAGGTGTATATGCAACAAAAATGAATTTTGTTTTTAGACTTTGTACCTCTCCCGAGGATATCTCCTATTTTAAAAGCAAATTATCCACAATCCGAAGCGATTCTAATAATGGATATTCAACCTGTAGAATGTCTACATCTTGTTACGCATTCCCTCATACAGTTGCCCCCACAATAATAAGCAAGACCTTGGAAGTGGAGTTAAAAGAGCATGCTCTTCAAAGGACAATTTGCTAAATAACCCCTTCACTACCGATAACAAGCTATCTCGGGCTTCAAAGGCATCGTTTGGTGCCCCGATATTGAGATATCTCGGTATGCTGATCTGCAACCCAAAAGCAAATGGAATTTGTTTGGAGCAAATGAATTTAATTTGCTTTTGGGCTGTAGAAGATGCCACCAAAGTTTTAGCTCTCTGGGCATTATGCCCAGAGAGCTAAAACCGTAAAATCAGCTGCTCAAAGCTCTGAATTAACGGGCTGTCAGCAGCTGATGCAGGAAGAAAATAAACCAGCTGCTCAAACCTCTATCTACAGGCCAAAAATGGGTTATTTACAGTAAGAAATACACTAGGTATAAACTTAAATATTTAATTAAAAATGATTTTCCAAAAAAAACCACTGGTTTCTGACAATGTTTCTTTTTTTTATCACTTAGTAGTGAACGGGTTAAGGATAAATGTCGGTCTTTGCTAGGTAGCTCACATTATAAATAACTAGATTTCACAAGCTTCTGCTTGACATCTGTAGCTTGACCCCCTACTACCATACTGTTTCGTTTTGTATTTTTTTTTTTTTTTTTACACGTGTGCCTTGTTTGTTAACAAAGCATGCTTTTGGCTACTTTTTTGTTTATAGAGTACAACTACTTTTCAAAAGGTTTGCCATGCGCATCCTCAGTTATTCAATTGTTTTAATTTTAAATCTAGGTATAAAAGATTTATATATATGTAAAATATATACGTATTCAAACAAGATACGGAGCACTCAGCTTAATTATTAGAGATTTTAAACACCCAGCTGAGGATACATTAATAAAGATGGAGATTTTGGCACACATTGGATCACAAGATGTTTAAGCCTGCCACAATGTCAATGTTCTCCATCACAATGTGTCCCTTTTCTAAACAAGCTAATGGCTGTCCTGAGAGTAACCCGCTTGCTGGTACAAACTGTTTCCTGGGGCTCTCTGCAGCGCAAACAAAATATGGACTACAATGGACATCTTGTGATCACAATGTGTTTTAAGTATGCATTTAGGACTTTTTTTATTTACGTGTATGTTTATAGAGTAAATATACTTTTATTATATAAAATTCTTGACTCTTTCATATTTATTTAGTTTCAACTCCTGGTCTGTCGGCCACACCCCCCGCGTCCCTCCCAGGATCCCTTACAAGTATCAAATCACTACAGAAATCTCCTGGGCAACAGAGAGAACGAAAGTCATCCTCTTCCTCTGCTGAAGACAGGAATCGTATGGTGAGCTCAGGACAGCACCTCCATTTCCGTCATGTTTAAATCGCACACCTAATTTGAAGATGTGTTATTTTTTTTAAATTAAAATGTTACCCTTGCAAGTTTTTATGTAACTGGGATGTGTTTTCTCAAACAGTATCTACTGTAAAAAAATAAATCTATAAAACAAAAATCGAAACAAGACACCGGACAAAAGTACAGCGTCAAAAGAGGATTCCATGCAAATCAAAACACCTCAAAATTTGTATTGACGTTTATTATAATGAAGATTTGCAAAATATACACACAAATGTACATTGATAAAAACACAGAATATGTAATATTCACACGTTGTTAGTGTCTTACTAGATAAATCAGTGGTCACCACAGGGTCAGCTGAGGGTTGACCGATTATATCAAGGACAAGGATAGTAATCAGATTCGGCTCATGTCAGACGAGCGCAGTGTTCACGTCTGTGTTACCGCACATAAGTACGTCCGTGATAGTATACAATTGTGTTAAATGGAGCCCCACACACGAAGTATGTCCGCACAGAAGTGTGGACGCATGACGGATGAGTCCATAGAAAACGCGCTCGTCTGACCCTAGCCTAACATATATTGATCTCTGAACAGTAATTAAATGTTATTAGCTGGTCTAAAAATTGCTCTGCCAGTAAATTTGTTATACACCACAAATATTTCCCTTTAGGACAAGGGGTGGGTGATGGACACGTGTTGATAAATCCTAGGATAATGTAATCGATTCTAATGTGACAATCTCTATTGCCTCGATTTGTTTATATTAAATTTTGCAATGTTTCAAATCGCATTGCAACGATACCAGAGAAAAGTAGTAATCTGCTTTATACAGTTCACGACTATCATACGTTTGAAAAAAAGCACTCATTCACTACGAGTATCGCTTGCCATACTCCATTCATTGAATAAACGGATACATTGACTTCATATATCAATCAACAAAAGATGTCATGTATGACATTTTTAAGTCCTACAAAGTCTTATAGTAGGGAGGCGATTTCTGTAAGCGGTTTATCAGGCAGTTATACAATTCCCCATATAATTTGCAAAGAATCTTAAACACTTGGCGATGATTTAAGGTTTTGAACAGCTACATGCATACCCAGCATGAGAATTTGCAAGCCAGAATTTCACTTGGTATAGAGTTAACAATGACAGTTACAGCAAATAAAATGTGGATGTCATAAATTTCAGACTCCTAACATATCTCAAAGTGTTCGCCCCTCAATATCCTGATTACACAACAAAATATCTCCCCTAACATCCTAAATTCGTAACGACTGTGCACAACATTAGCGAGAAAAAATCTCTATCAGAAAGAGATCACAGCCCACCTCTCATCAATTTCAAGGTACATCGCCAAAGCTAGCCTCATTTATCCAGCAGACCTCAGTCTCAAACCAGTCTTTTTAGACTATTATCATACAGTATAACACTGACTAGTAAATCAAACCAAATCAAGATACACCATAAGCATCACCAATTAACAACATGTAACTGGAAAAAAAAAATAGTAATTTAACGATCTATCATGTTTCGCTAACAGCTTCCGCAGGAGCAATAGCTCCTCACCTTACGATTACTGCATTTATACTGTGCCCCTCTAATCAGATTCACTGGGTCTGTCATCTTATCGCAATGGCGTAAATTGACACTTCCGGTTATATTGCATGTATGAATGGTGTGCGTTTTCAAGTAGGGGGCCCCCCGGATGTTCCACTGCGTTCCATCTATCATGTGCTTAGGTTCCTCCAATTAATCACATAGATGTAAAGTCCTCCTCCTCTCTCAAGAGGAAATCTAACCTATGCACAGGATCCCGATACGTCATGGAGGGAACCGCCTCATGGGGTTCCCCCCTATTATTAGCAGGTCCTCCCCCTTTTATCCAGTACACTTGGCTGTAACCTATTGTACTTGCCACATCAGTCTTAACCCATAAAGCTATAGCGGGCATGTAGGGCAGGATATTCTTCCCGTTCTATCCTCTCTGCATAGAACTGTACAGTCGGGGGGCGGGGCCTGACTGCCGATGGAGTAGGAAGCTGTGTAGAGGAGCTCCGGCACAGAACAGCTACACGAGGGGAAACCGGCTACGAACGGAGGCATTATGACCCATAAAAAGAGAGCTCAGTCAGCCCAGAGACTGCAGGGTGCGACAAAATCCGACGGCATCGAGGACCGCTTGTCACGGCTGGAGACAGGTATGGAGGCCCACGACGTCTATTTGCAGCGCCTGCATAGAGCCCTGGACGACCAGGATAATCAGAAGGCGAAATAATTTGAGGGTCAGGGGTCTCCCGGAACCGCAGGAAGGTGGAGAGCAGCTCGCGGACATATTGCGGATCACTTTTAATAAACTGCTGCGAAAACCCCCAGACGCACCAATTCATTTTGACCGCGCCCTAAAGCCAAAAGGGACCCCAAACGCGAGGCCCAGAGACGTTATATGTCGTTTACATTATCACGGGCAAAAGGAGGAGATACTGCAGGCGGCCCGTAAACAGGAAATGAAAGATCCGCATGGCAACGTAATACAATTGTACCCGGATTTATCCTGGACCACACTACAAGCACGGAGATTGCTGAAGCCGGTGACGGAGGTGCTTCGAGAGAGACCGATTCGATATCGCTGGGGATACCCGTTTGCCTTGCTGGTGACTCTAGAGGGTGTCAATTATGCTGTTATGAGTGTGACAGATTTGCCCCCTCTTTTAAAGGCTCTCTCCATGGAAGAGGTGCCTAATATCCCAAACTGGTATGGAGGGCAATCTCTGGATGTGGCTCCACCGCCACCACAACCTCAACGCCCGAGATGGCAGAGCCCATTGAAGAGGGGACACGGCATATAGAGATCGCAAGCTTCAATATCACCTGTACACTTCCCAAGGTAATACCTCATACACCTACCCTCTGCCCTTTTAAAGTCATTTGATGACCGATGCTCAGGTCGGCTAGGGTTCCTGCCGACCAACTTATGGGACCGCCCGGTTTCGCATTCCATCGGAGACATGCCCTTGGATGTTGATGGTCCATACCTTCCCTTGGCGACATGTTTAACGAATGCCACACCGAGGCCAATAGCGGACCTACTGGAACATGACTTGATCACGCCTAAGAACCACTACAGATATCGACAACTTACTCACTTCATACAATCGCTAGGTGCATCTACGGCATTGAGGTCGGAGGAATCGCCATTTGAGACCCTGTGTATCACAGACCCACAACTCCCACATATGCTATCCATTATGTACGGAACACTACTAGATGCCTCCGCTCCTGGACTCCCCTCTTATGCGGGAAGATGGGATAGAGACATGGGTCATACTATATCAGAGGATGATTGGGGCCTCATCTTTCAGACCGCGGCGCATGCATCCAGAAGCCTACACATACAACAGACACACTACAAGTTCCTAATGCGATGGTACCTGACACCTACGCGCCTACACAAGCTATATCCTACCACAGACAAGACATGTTGGCGTTGCCACGCATTGCCGGGTACGTTCACGCACATATGGTGGGAATGCCAACGGATATGCACATATTGGGACTCCATATTCGAGATCATCAACGAAATCACAGGTCTAGAATTGCACCCTTCTCAGGTCGCTCTCTTTCACTTGGTACCTATCTCGATACACACATATAGAAACTCCTTGGCCATACAATTGTTTAATGTGGCTAAATCATTGATCCCTAGAAAGTGGCGCTCGGCTACATCTCCTACGGTGTGGGAATGGATACAGGCAGTGGAGGGAGTGCGTGAGATGGAGGAAATGTTCCTCTCCAAAGACAACAGATATGACAAATATTTCGTAACCTGGTACTGGTGGTTGGAGTTTCGAGCGAAGAGATCGCGCGATTACGTCCCTATTGCTAACAATGTAGAGGGTTAGATTGACGAAAGGTCAGATGGAATTAAATATAATTGCGAGGGACCACTATCTGTTCTCAATTTTCTATAGTGTTCAATTACTGGGTCATCCTTGTGACACCTTGATGTTAGAGATTGTATTGTGTGCTTCAGCCTGAAAAACCACAGATAACTTATCCTATTTTACGAGATTACAATGTTGTTGAAATGTTATCACCCCCCCTTCCATACTCCCCCCCCCCCTTTTTTTTTTCTTTTCCCCCGCCCAGTTTGATTTTTATGTCTCAGTTTTTGCAGTACAGTAGACATTCAAATTTATAATACTAGGACTGCCTTTGCATTATACACAATGTGATGTCTTTACTTTATTATGTACTTACAATTTTATTGCAAAAAAAAAGAACTGTACAGTCTTGTCTTCAAGATTTAAATAACAGAATGTAGAATCTACCATAATTACTATATTAACGCTCCCTAATGTATATCTGCAGATATCATAATTTACTAATTAAATCAGAAGGGAGACGAATACATCAAAAATCGTCTACTTTAAGCCAGGCACCAATATACAAAGGAGGGCATGGCATGAGAGGAGGGGGGGGGGCACCATACAGCAATTGGGTAGCAAGCAGTTTGCAGCACAGAATGTGCAGGTAAAAAATCTCCTATAATGATCATAAAAGATAAAGCTAAAACTCCTGGACTTTCGGCCACACACCCCGCGTCCCTCCCAGGATCCCTTACAAGTGTCAAATCACTACAGAAATCTCCTGGGCAACAGAGAGAATGAAAGTCATCTGAAGATATTCCTCCCGTTCTATCCTCTCTGCATAGAACTGTACAGATCTCCTGTTGCCCATGAGATTTCTGTAGTGATTTGACACTTGTAAGGGATCCTGGGAGGGACGCCTAGGAGATTTGTTTTACCCGCACATTCTGTGCTGCAAACTGATTGCTACCCAATTGCTGTATGGTGCCCCCTCTCCTCTAGTGCCATGCCCTCCTTTGAGAGTTTAATTGTCTATGAAGGGGAAAAATGTGAAGCCCTCGTTAATCCCTGTGGATTCAGGGTACCCAAGCAATGGATCCAGTATGCCTCCCTCTGTAATATATCAGTCTAATGTCCAAGTTTCCTTTACTTTGTCCCAAGCGTACTTGTTCAATCACTTTGTACTGAAGGTTCAGAGTTGAGCAATTGTGCACTGTATTAAGGTGTCTTGCAATCAGTTTCTCTAGTGTACCATACAGACCTGATCCCACTTCTCGTTTTGTCTACTGACAGACTCTCATGAGTATAGAATCAAAGCTCTCCTATATGCCGGTTTTAAAACTTTATGGGGGTAACCTTTCTCATTAAAGGATTTCCGTAATGGATGAGATTTCTCTTTAAGTTCCGTCTCTGAACTACAGCGCCTATTTAACAGTAGGTATTGTCCTGTTGGAATTCCTTTTTTCAGAGTTCTAGGTGAAAGCATGTCCACTGCAAAAATCTATTAGTCGCTGTAGGCTTATGATACAAAGATGTGGGTGGAGCTCGAATACATCTTTTTGATATATTATTAGGTCTAAAAAATGATTGCAATCGGTGTCTGTTTCATATGTGAATCTGGGATTTAACGGATTGGAGTTCAGAGCTTCTCCAAATTATTCACTATCCCCCTCCAGAAGATAAGTGCATCATCAATGTACCTTTTCCACATAATTATTTTGCAATGAAATTTTCAATTTGAGGACCAAACACTATCTGCTCCTCCCACCAGCTGAGCTAAAAATTGGAATACGCCGGAGCGCAAGATGTTCCCATCACTTTGTTACTGATTTGCTACCGATTTGTTGGTGGTATATTCTGCCATTAAACAAATAAAAGTTGTGCGCAAGTATAAATATTAATGGTTGAATCACAAAGGTTTGATGTGTTTTAGAGAAGCGCTTGTCCTTCTCAAGGAAGTATTTCACTTACAAATCATGTGGAATACAGTTATGAAGCAATTCTACATCAATACTGCACAAAATCCAATCCTCGGGTATCATGATTTTATCCAATACCTGTAACGATTGTTTTGTATCACAGATCTAGGATGGTAAAGTTTGCAATAGGATGGTAAAGATGGCAATAGGAGGGGTGTGGCCTGGCTGCTAATGGAGACGGCAGCTTGAAACCTGTGCTCCTCCGTTAGACCCTCTACTAGAACGTGCTAAACACCCAGCGATCCCCAACTGGGTAAATAAAATAAGGCATCAGCCTCCCAGAGGCAGAGGAGAGGAACTGCGGCTCCTCCGCTACCCCCTGCGTCAATTTCTCCTTCCGCCGCCAGACCGGAGTGATGGGCTGGAGGCGCTCGCTCCCACTGGGATCGCCACCTCACTCGAGGCCCCGGCTTCGCCGCGGCCTACTCAATCGCCGGATGCCGCTACTTCCACTGGCTTGCCGGGCCTCCAAAGACCGGGGGACCGGAAGCGAGGCTCCTCCACTGCCCTTCCATGCCAGCTTTCGGGCTCACAGCTGGCTCAAAGTACAGGGCTGAAAACGCTGCCTCACGATGAGAACGGGGTTGTACTCGAGTCCCAGGCTTCGTTGCGGCCTACTCGATCGCCACCGCTGAGATTCCTGGAAATCCGGAGACACCAGAGCTGGGTGAGAGGATCCAAGTGTCCCCAGGCTTCACCAGGGACAGGGCGCAGCTACCACTGACTCCCCTGTATTTGGAACCGGAAGGGTGCCCAGAGACGCTCACTCGTGCTGGGCAGGATCAGGCACTGGAGGCCCAGGCTTTATTGCGGCCTACTCCACTTTTTTCAGACTCCACACGGAGGCCAGGAGACAAGGAGGACTTTAACATAATTGATTGGGCAAGTGTCATCCGTAACCTACCGACTAAATCTGACCTTCGTGAAGCGAATGAAGATCTTCGTACTACTGTTATGTCCGAACGTCATCATATCCACGCTGACATCCAGGGCTTGGCTTCAAAGGTTGCATTTTTGGAGGGTGAGTGCGATACGTTATGTTTGCAATCAGAGACAACCACGAATACCATTGACACGCACACTAACTTGATGCGGAGTATGGCTCTTCACCTCACAGACCTTGATAACAGAGGCAGACACAACAACTTAAGGCTTCGGGGTCTCCGAGACTGAAGACTCGCCCTCATCTTTGAAACTAATGCTCTTTTAGACTGCTCACCGCAATCAGAGATTGATTTTGTTACGGCCCATAGAGCCTTGAGACCCAAAGGACCACCTGGAAGCCTAATGTGATATCACCTAATGTGATATGTTGCTTGACACGCTTTGATCTGAAGGAAGAACTCCTGCGACAAGCGAGGGATGTTACGGAATTCTCCTTTGAAGGGACGAGCTTACAATTGTTTCCAGACCTAGCGCCTGCCACTCTCGCATATAGTCGGGCCTTTAAACCACTGACCGGCGTGCTACAATCACTACAGTTGCGATTCAGATGGCAAATGCCTACAGGACTCTCGGTGACGACACCAGCTGGCCAGTTTCTGGTGCGAGATGCTGGTGGCCTTACTGAACTCATTCGTGTCCTACAACTTCCACCGATTTCTTTGGTTTTGCTGGATCCACTATCATTATATGGCGGTAATCGTGGAAGACCACAGCCTACGTTGCTGCCGCAGCGCTCCCGGATCACACGTTCGCAGACAGCCCGAGGTCCGGGCCCACAGATCTGAAGACTCCTGCCCGCGCCTAAAGTCTGGCTGGACGGAATTTAACCCATGGCTTGCGGTCCCAGAGTTTTGACCCTTCAAAAATTACAGCTCTACGGCACCTGTTGATATTGCTCAAATTGTGTACTGGTCTGTCTTTGCTGTACTTATTATTTTTCTTCTCTTTACAGGGGGGAGCAGACTTTGGACTGGGGTTCTACCTGTGCTGTTTCGAACGTGGACTCTCTGCCCCCCCCCCCCCCGAGGCTGGGACTAAAGACCACTCGATACTCCCTCCTACGGATTTTTTGTCGAATTGATCTCTGCTGGTTTGAAACCTTTTTTTTTTTTTTCTCGCACAACGTTAACTGTATTATTGGATTGATATTCAAGGTTTGAGGGTCTGCGGAGGCCCTGGTGTTTTTTTAGACCTCAGTACTTACGAGCCGCTAGGCCGCGTGTTCCCCACCGAGGTTGGTTGACAAATTAGGTGGACAGGATACTCAGACCACTGGTTAGTCTGTTGGAGAGGCGAGGTTGACGGGGCAGGAGGAATCCGAGTGTACATAGTTAGTACTTAACTCCCTTTTCCTTGGACCTGCTGTTCCCTTCCCTGCCCCTTCCCGTGGGAGTGGGGGTCACTCTAGATTGCTACAACATACTCCCTGGATAATGGACTCCCATCCGGAAGCACTTACATTAATATCTATAAACGCCCTAGTTTTAAACATTCCTGAGAAATGTTCAGGCGCACTGCGTGATTTCAGAAAGCACGCTCGTCAGTGGTGTTTATCCAAGAATCTAATTTTCGAGAAGGGGCAGCACCAAGACTCACGAATTCCTGGTTCCCTGTAGGCTTTTTTGGTAATAATGCGGTGACCAAATCTAAGGGCGTGGCAATTTTATTCCATAAATCTGTTCCCTTTGTCCAACAAGCAACTCTGTCTGATAACGATGGCCAGTTTGTTATGGTGAATGGAGAGATATCGGGACGCAGATATAGTTTTGTGAACTTTTTACGCACCAAACAAGGGACAACACAGATTTATGGCTAAATTACCTCCTGTTATCACTGACTTCTCTGAGGGCTGTTTGGTACTAGGGGGTGACTTAAATGTTCCGCTAGACCCCCGCCTCGACACATCCTTGGGATGCTCCGCTACCCCCCCCCCCATGTCACTCGCTCTATTACACACACAGAGATTAGTTGACTGTTGGAGGGCGATGCATACCGAGGATAAAGACTTCACATACTTCTCACACCCTGCACAGATCTATTCCCGGCTGGATTATTTTGTTTTACCACACTATTGCCTACCTGACTTGCAATCGGTCCAGATTGGATCTATAACATGGTCCGATCATGCCCCGGTCACATTGCGCCTCCTTTGCCCTCTAAGTCGCCAGGCCGGAACAGTAGGACGATGAAATGATTTCCTCCTGACTGCCCCCCCCCCCCCGACTTCGAACGACTGTGAACAGACCCTAGCTCTATACTTTCAGGACAATGAAACGACAGATGTGTCCCCACTGTCAATCTGGGAAGCGCATAAATGCATCATAAGCGGGTTTTACATTCGTAAGGCGTCCGAGCAAAAGAAGTACAGAGAAGCGGCTACAGTAGGTCTCCTAGCCCGCATTCACCACTTGGAGACTTTACATAAGGAATCCCTTGACCTTGCTCAGTTATCTGACTTGATGGCCTTACGTCGGGAACTGGCCACTCTTCTTAATTCCACCTATCACCGTCATTGTTTACGTTCTAAGACATTCTTCTTTGCCCATGGTGACAAAAGTGGGATACTGCTGGCTCGTATACTACGAGCGTGCCATTCAGCTACCTACATTGCAAAAATCAAAAGACACCCACGGTACTACACAACACCTTCCGAATCGCATTCTCCCTGCAGTTCGCTCATACTTCGCAGCCCTATATGACTTGCCAACTCCGGTAACAGACGCGGGACGCAAACTTCGTTCGCAAAAGATTCATGCATTTCAATGACATGTCACACGTCGCCTGACTCCTGACGCGGCCCAATTGTTAGATTTGCCTTTAACTTCAGAAGAATTGAGTGACGCGGTAAAATCTTCTAAAACAGGCAAGAGCCCGGGCCCAGATGGCCTTCCTCTACAATACTATATTAACGATTTACTAAAATCCTTTACCCTCGATTGCTGGTGGCTTTTAACGCCGTTTCAGAAGGCTACGCCATTCCCGCTCAAACCCAAGCGGCTAACATATCTTTTATTCCTAAGGAAGGTAAAGATGTTGAGAGATGTGAAAGCTATCGGCCCATTTCTCTATTAAATTGTGACCTAAAACTATATGCAAAGATTATGGCCACACGACTTAAACCTTATGTCCCGGGTTTGATACCTCAAGATCAGGTGGGATTTATAGCGGGGCGGGAGGCACGGGATAACACAGTACGGGCATTGACAATTATGCATAGGGCTGCGAGGCGACGAGAAGGCCTTCTCCTCCTCTACAGACGCGGAGAAGGCCTTTGCCAGAGTAAATTGGGAATTTTTGTTTGCAACTCTTTCACATATTGGCTTGGGACCTAATCTATGCACCTGGATCCGGGCTTTATATTCGGATCCGACGAAACAGATTTGTGTTAATGGGATCTATACGGAACCCTTTAAGATAAGGAATGGAACTAGAAAGGGATGCCCGCTCTCTCCATTGTTGTTTGTCTTGTAATTGGAACCCTTCTTGTCTTCTGTCAGGACTGGCCCGGACATCCGGGGGGTCTGGACTGGTCGGACGGGACACAAAGTAGCAGCTTTCGCAGATTATCGCCTTTTCTTTGTGACGCTACCAGAAACTACCTTGCCCAATTTATTAGAAGCCTTTGAAGTTTATGGTGCCCTCTCCAACCTGAAAATTTATTTTACAAAATCCTTCCTGTTAAACGTGTCCATGCCCCGTTTGGCGGCTCAATCTTTACGGCCAAGCTTTTCGATCCAATGGGTTGTGGACAGGATTAAGTATTTGGGAATCTGGTTGACCTCTGATCATACCCATATGTTCAGGGACAACTTTTTACCTGTGCTTGATACCTTCACTAAGGATTTAAAGGCTTGGAACTACCCACACATATCTTGGTTGGGCCACGTCCAGGTAATCAAAATGAATGTGCTCCCGCGGATTCTTTACCTCCTTCAGACAATCCCCATTGACCTCCCGCGATCTTTTTTTTTGTGGCTTACAGACCCAAGTCATGAATTATATATGGAGGGGGTCTAGACCTAGGCTGAAATTTTCCATCCTTACCTAAGACGCAGGGGGGGGGGGGTCTTGCCATTCCAGACTTTGCGTTGTATCATACGGCTTGTCACCTTCTACGTATCCTGGAGTGGGCAAAACCTTGCAAACTTAAAGGTTGGGGGGAGGTAGAACAGGACTAAGCGGGGATCCCTCTTGCTGTCATCCCTTGGTTGCCTAAACTACAAGGTTTACGCCGTGTACGAGACCTAATACACTTCCGCTACAATGCGAATCTGGCATCGAGTAATGGGTCTCTTGGACTTGTACTCAGACCTATCGCCGCTCTCACAGTTGCTGTGCCAAGACTCCACACCCACGTCCTACACCCCGTCGATATTTACAGACTTGATGCAAACACGGACACCACGCATTTGTGACATATTTCGAGACCAACAACTTGCCTCGCTTAATGACATACTGGGTGACAGGGCAGTGACTTTCTTGCGATATTTCCGTTACCAACAGATCGCTAGCTTTATCAGATCCATACCCCAACAACCAAAACTGACCCGTCCTTTAACAGAATTTGAGAGGCATTGCATGAAAGCTGACCTACTGCCACATGGTGTGTCTTACTTATACAAACTGCTCCAGCGCTCAAATAGGACCCCTCCACCTAGGTTTATGTGCCGCTGGGAAATGGCGTTGGAAACCACTCTGTCAGATTCTCAATGGCGAAAAATATGTGATCTCACCCACCACTGCTCGGTATCAGCGAAAATGCAGGAACCAGCATATAAATTGCTGTCCCTGTGGTATAAGACCCCTGAACAGCTTTGTCATGCGTTTCCTGACCTGTCGGATGCTTGTTGGCGCTGTGATGAAAGTCCTGGTTCGGCACTCCACATATGGTGGTCATGCCCGGTAATTCGCCCCTACTGGGAAAAGTTACATAAAATCTCTCAAAATGTTCATAGAACCCTCACTTGATTTCCTTCCTGCCACCATGTTATTACATCATGTGCAATATGCTATCTCTGGTTACAAAAAAAATCGATTTGTCTCCGCATCCTGAATGTCGCCAAAAGCCTGATACCCCTATTTTGGAAGCAAAGGGTGAGCCCTCCCATGCAACTTTGGCTCTCTAAAATGGAGGCCCTTCATAGAGTCGAACAATTGTACTACTCCATGAACGTATGACCGCCCAATACACACAGCACTTGGATTCTTCAATCGGGAGGATCGGAGTTTCGTGCTCTGTTACTGTAATTAAGCTAGTGTCGCAATGTATCAGACCCCATCCGTTACTAGAGGTTTTTTACCTCTTGATATATAGTGAACGTGCTGTTTTTCTAACTTTACATCCAGTGGGGTCATGCCCCCGCTCCCAGGTTTATTCCCCCCCCCTTACGTTTTATTAGATACTATATTTCCTCCACATGAAAACTTTGTATTATTCTGATTTGATGTTGATAATTGCAAATTCAAGGTTTGGTTTCAAACTTGAACTTGTGTGATACATGTTATTTTCTGATAGTTATACTGCCCAGCCTGCGCGCTGAGGAATCTGATTCATGTTTATTGCTCGTATACTCCTTTTCATTTTATAAAACATATATTTACAAAAAAAAAAGATGGCAATAGGATGGTAGAATGTAAAATCTTTTCAACGGGTGTCCATCGCCCACCTCTTGTCCTGTAGGGAAATATTCGTGGTGTATAACAATTTTACTGGCAGAGCAATTTTTAGACCAGCTTATAACATTTAATTACTTTTCAGAGATCAATATATATTATCTTGGTTACTACCCTTGTCATTGATCTATATCAGTCAACCCTCCGCTAACCCTGTGGTGACCGCTAATTTATCTAGTAAGACACTGACATATGAATATTACATATTCTATGTTTTTATCAATGTATGCTTTTGTGTGTATATTTTGCATTCATAATAAACATTGTATGATACAAATTTTGATGTTTTTCGGTTTGCATGGTATCCTCTTTTGACGCTGCACTTTTGTTCGGTTTTTGTTTTATACATGTTGAGTGTTTAGTTCCTAGGTTTGGATACCTTATTGGTCTATATATTGTTTTTGTTTAAACTGCTGAAGTCTAGTTGTTAATGAAGATCTCTTAGCCTAATGTACCATATTGTATAAAGAGCCAGCAGTTCTCTACTTCCTGCCTGCCTAAGGGACATGAGTAAGTGAACAGATTTAGAGCGACCATGACAGGGCTGATGGACTGAAATGATGGGAATTTCCTGACTGCATGGGTAAGGATCATGGTGAAATCTGAAAATATATGCATTGTTTCCTCTATCTCATACAGAAGACACTTGGACGTCGAGACTCAAGTGATGACTGGGAAATTCCAGATGGACAAATCACGGTTGGGCAAAGAATAGGATCAGGATCTTTTGGGACAGTATATAAAGGAAAATGGCATGGTATGTCACGGTTTAAATTTGTACTTGTGATTGTATGAGACTTGAAAATGTTGACGTGGTTCGCACAACATGTGAGCGAATGTTTTTCCAATCAAGGATTAAGAAAAACATACCATTAATTAAAATCCTTGTGTTTAATAATCCGTTTTCTTAATACATCTTGTTTTATTTCAATTATTGGCCCCAGTGGTTGTGGCACGGAGTGCAAGCAAGCAAAGCGGAGAACCTATTACAGATCCTTTTTTTATATATATTTTTATTGGTTTTCACAAAAATTATACAATTGAGACCACAACATAAAGTAGCTTTACAGAAGAATAGCATTAGCGACTAATACATCAAAAAATCTATTGTATCTCGTCCAGGATTTGTCTCCAGCATCAAGCCGTAACTAGAACTAAGAACTCGCAACCCCGAGACTCATTCGACGTGATCGTTTAGACAATCAGCCCACCAGTACCACGCAACAGAGTATTTTTCATAGTTATCCATGGAAAAGAACATTTCTTCCATGTCTCGGATAGTATCTACCGCTTCTATCCATTCTATGATAGTAGAAATCTTGTCTGAACGCCAGTGTCTGGGTATCAAGGATTTTGCCACGTTAAAAAGTTGAATGGCCAAAGATTTCCTGTATGTGATAGGTGAGAAGGAAACCAAATAAAATAGAGCCACTTGAGGAGAGGGTAAGAGATCCATGCCAGTGATCCCATTAATCACGTCAAATATGGTGGACCAATATGGGCGATTGTACGGACAATCCCACCATATATGTATATATGTGCCAGATGACTTCAGCACAAATCGTCCGAGGTCGGATATATTTTGTGCAGTCTAGAGAGAGTGAGGTACCACCGTGAAAGGAATTTATAGTGGGATTGTTGAATGTGTAAACTCCTAGATGCGTGTGCCTTACTATTTGAAAAATCCGGGCCCATTTGTCTTCGGGGATTAAGACACATTAAGGGATTAAGATCTACTCCACCTGAAGGCATAAGAGGGTAGAGAGGGAGTAGAGGCGTCTAAAAGTGTTCCGTAGATAGTGGACAACATATGTGGTAGATGAGGATCAGTGGTGCAGAGGGTTTCAAATGGAGACTCATCTAGCCTAATAGTGGTTGGGTTTCCAAATGATATTGTTAAATGCCGAAGTTGATGGTAGTGGTAGTCAGTCATTGGAGTGATGGTGTCTTCCAGAAACAATGAAAGTTTTGGGAGTGGAGTGGAGTCCGCCATACATTTAAAAAGTGGTATATAAGGTTCCTCTACCAAGGCAGGCAGAAAGTTATGTGACATTCCCTCCGGGAACAGCGGATTAAAAGTGATCGGCAAGAGCGAAGAGGGGTGCGTCGAGAGCGATAGAGACGTCCGCAATCTCAGCCACGTAAGAAGGGTTGGAGTGAGAAGTGGGTGAGTGGTGTGCACCAATTGTTTAAGTGTCGCAGTTTGCCAAGGCAATGTCGATATTGGGACTTTAAGAGATTTTTGTTCAATTGGGATCCATGGTTTATGTGGTGGAGACATACACCAATCACTCAGTCGAAGTAATAGAGCTGCTGAATGATACAATTCCATATGTGGCATACCCAGACCTCCCTTGTTTCAGTGTCTCGTCATGTCTGCATACGAGACCCTAGGATGAGTGTCGCTCCAGACATAGGTGAGAAATGCCGATTTCAGGTGAGCAAAGAATTGGGGTGGTACCCCTATTGGGACTGACTGAAAAATATATAAAAATCTATGGAGGATATTCATTTTTAAAACATTCTCCCCAACCACGAGATATGGGGAAGTCTCCACCTCTTCAAATCCTGCATTACCGTTCTCAAGAGTGGTTCATAATTAGCCATATAGAGCTGGGTCAGATCTTAAGTCAATCAGACACCCAGGTATCCAAATCCTGCTGCATCTGCCCCGATATCCCCACTCCCAAAACCTCACATTTAGCCAAAACCTCACATTTAGAGTGGTTTATGTGAAAATTAGACAAATGTCCGTATGCCTCCAGTTCTGTGATAGGATATTGAAGAGAAACCATAGGGTTAGTAAGGGAGAAGAGTATGTCGTTTGCAAAGGCTGCAGCTTTATAATGATGTAATGGAAGTGAGTGGCCGGTTATGTGGGTATGGTCCCTGATCCTCTGTAATAGTGGTTCTAGTGTGAGAATAAAAAGGAGCGGTGATAGTGGACAGCCCTGGCGGGTACCATTACGTATATGTAGGTCCTGAGAGTATATTCCGTTAACTCGTAACGAGGTGTTCGGGTTACTGTAAACGGAACGAGTCCATCCTAACCATTTCGGACCAAAATCTAACACTGACAAGGTCTCAAAAATGTCCAGTCAACGCGATCGAACGCTTTCTCTGCGTCAATCATTAAAAATACAGTAGGGGTGGAGGAGTGTGCTAAATGAATAAGGTCGATAGCCCGTAATGTATTGTCTCTTGCTTCTCTAGTGGGGATAAAACCCCTTTGGTCAGGTTGTATTAAGCCAGGGATTAATGGGTTGAGGCGAATAGCCAACATTTTATCCATTAGTTTCACTGTCGGCGTTTAAGAGGGATATAGGGCGGTAATTAGATACCAAAGTGTGGTGTCCCTATCCGGCTTTGGGATAAGAGCGATATGTGCTCTCAACGTCGCTGGGTCCAGTCTGGTGTCCTGGTCTGATGCATTAAACATTTTTACTAACAGGGTAATTCAAAGAGATCCGAATTGCTTGAGAAAGGTTACCTTTCTTGGCCATTCGGCTATCCAGTGAGCAGGCAATTCGCCAAATCCTGGCGAATTGCCTGCACATACGGTGCCTGTTCGAGGGCAGTGAAATCCCCATGAAAAAGCACTGCTTCGGCTATTCAGAGAACACACACCAGCAGTGACAGGTTCCCGAAATGCCCTGCCATTCGGTGGTTTCATGCGGCAGATTTATTCAGGCGAATCCCATAGGCTTCAATGTTAAAAATATTCCCGTTTTAATTCAATATCTAATGAACCGTTCATTCTAAAATTCTGCAGTAAAGAGTCTCTTTATTTATAGATTTTTTAGGATATTTTAAGCATTTTTCTCGTTTTTTTTTTTTGTTTTTTTTTTATTTACTTATTTTTTCTGTAACAGCCCTTTTTATTATCATTCCCTGGACCTCATTTGTAAATCTCAGACATTTTCGCTCAGTAGTTTCTTTGCAAACAGCGTTTCACTTTTCAAACATTCATGCAAACGGTTTTCCTAATTTATTCACTTCACTCGTCTGTGGTGTCGGCTTTTTCCGGCGGGTGATTGGCCGATTTTGTCGGCTTCGCTGCGGGTGATCGGCTCCTGCTCGGATTTTTCGGTGGGTTAATCCAGATGTTTTTGCGGGTTTTCGGCGTGCATTCGCCGGGTTTTGCGGTTAGTTTTCGTCGGGTTTGCGGCAGCCTTTCCCTGCAATTCGGGGACCCTGTGGTGCTTGCTGAATTCACCGCAGGGTCACCGAAATGGGATCGGCAAAACAAACCGAATTGAAGAGAACGAAAAGTCACTGACCGTGCGGTGACTTTTCGAATCTCTTTGAATTACCCTGTAAATGAGGTCCTAGACTAGATTGAAATGTCTTATAATATGCATTCGTGAATCTAGGCCGGGGCTTTTACCCGACGCAGCGGAGCGAAGTGCAATTGTTAGTTCATCTAAAGTAAACGGAGCATCTAATGCCTGTGCCATTTCAGGGGATAAATTAGACTGAAGGGAGTCTGTTAGGTATGTACGGACTTCCTCTCGGTCAGGTGGTATATCACGCAGTTGGTAAAGAGAGGTGAAATAATCATGAAAGGCGTCTGTAATGTCTTTAAGATAAAGGTCTGT
Organism: Leptobrachium leishanense; assembly: GCA_009667805.1. NCBI lineage: Eukaryota > Metazoa > Chordata > Amphibia > Anura > Megophryidae > Leptobrachium > Leptobrachium leishanense. Next base: position 264,697,778 of record CM019065.1, on the reverse strand, counting down.
ACCGTTAGCCTGTTTGAGTTTTGGGATATAAGTGGATTGTTGTTTACGTTTTAAAGCGTGGGCTAAGAGGCGGCCACATTATTCCCCTGAACCAAAAACGGTTTAGTGTGGCGGAGCAATTTAAACGCCTGGTCAGACAATAAGTTTTTCAGTCGGGCTCTATGTGTAGTAAGCTCTTTAAACACCTAGATAGAGAGGGACGATTTGAGCAACATTTCCAGCTCATGTATTCGGTCGAGTATGGAGGACAGGGCTGCCCGGTGGGCCTTTTTACGCTGAGCCCCAATTTGGATAAATTTGCCCCGAAGGACACATTTATGTGCTTCCCACACTACGGGTAAGGAAACCTCTGAGTCAGAATTGTCCTCAAAATGGTGCTCATTCTTATCTTTGATATCTTGCCTTATCATTATATCACGTAGCACCGATTCGTTCAATCGCCATACACATAGGGGAAGTGAGGTGGAGAGGATGTCCATAGTCCTCAGTACCGGGGTGTGGTCAGACCAGGTAATGGGGGGTATCAATGCCGACCTTAGTGCTTGTAAGTGATAGTGTGATATTAAAAAGGTGTCGAGTCTCAAATATGATTTTGCCGTGTGGGAGTAGTAAGTTTAACCTCCCTGGCGGTCGAAATTTTTAAAAAATTTCGTGTCTAAAAGCATCTCAATTTTTTATTTTTTTTTAAAGAAAACAGGTTTTTGTACATAGTTAGCCTGTAATAATTAGGAATCACGCACTGAAATCCGTGCAATAAAGATTTGTTACTGGTAAAATCCTTTATAAATAAATAAAAAATAGGAAATACACTGAGTCGGATAAAGTTTGAAACCCGACATAATAATTTATTATCCCAAAAAGAATAATCCAAAATAATGCAAATAAATGATATTCAATAAAATACAACAAAAAACACTGAAATCTGTCTGCAAACTAGGGTGAGAAGATGTATGGTCTATTTCTTATCCTGTAGTGCCACCTAGTGGTCTTTCATAAACCTTACACTGTATAATCCAAAGTGTAAACTGTAAAATGATTTTGTTTCTGTTGGTCCTGCCCCTCCTGCATCGTGTGAGTCGCAGGGAGCCTTACCAGGAAGCAGCTCGCCGCGATCACACTGCGGGGGACAGCGAGGGAGCAAGGAGGAGGTGAGTATGCATCCAGCCCGAGTGTGGCTCGGGGTTACCATTCGCGGTAGCGAAATTTAACCCCGAGTCACACTCGGGAATACCGCCAGGGAGGTTAACAGTAGGATTTAATAATCTCCATCCGTCAACCAACTGATGTTGGTGTAGTAACTGTAAATATCTGCGGTGCAATGAGGGTTCTGTTTTGGGGGTAGGTGATAGTTTCCCGAGAGTTGTTGAGAGGAATGTTAAAGTCGCCTCCACAGATTAATAAACCCTCACTGAAATCTGCTATTTGAGACCAGATGGACATTAAAGCCCCACACTGGAATTCTGCCTGTTGAGGTGGTTGGGTCAGAGACTGTACAGACTTTTAAAAAACAACTGGATGACTTCCTGAAGACACAGAATATTAAGGGTTATTATATTTAATATGTCGGTAAGCTTCTTGATCCAAGGAGAAATCTGACTGCCATTCTGGGGTCAAGAAGGATTTTTTTCCCAGTGTGTTGCATATTGTTGAGCATTTCAGAGTGGGTTTTTTGCCGTCTTTTGGATCAACCGCAATAGGTGATGTGTGAGAGGCTGAACCCGATGGACGCATGTCTTTTTTCAGCCTATGTAACTGACTCTTATTCGGTAAATATACACTAGCCAAAGTAAGTTTCCGTGTCCCAAGCATCCCTTTAACCACCCTGGCGGTCTAATTTTTTCAAAATTTCATGTCGAAAAGTGTCTCAATTTTTCTTTTTAAAGGAAACATGCTTTGTACATAGTTAGCCTGTAATAATTAGGAATCACGCACTGAAATCCGTGCAATCAAGAGTCCTTACTGGTAAAATCCCTTATAAATAAATAAAAAAAAATAGTAAATATACGGAGTCCGATAAAGTTTGAAACACGACATAATAATTATCCAAATTAATGCAAATAAATGATATTCAATAAAATACAACAAAAAACACTGAAATCTGTCTGAAAACAAGGGTGAGACAATGTATGGTCTGTTTCTTATCCTGTAGTGCCACCTAGTGGCCGTTCATTAACATTGCACTTTGGATTGTACAGTGTTTTATCATTTTTCTTCTAAGTTTGCTGCTGGTCCCGCCCCCTTGCATCGTGTGACTCACAGGGAGACTTACCAGGAAGCAGCTCACCGCGATCACACTGCGGGGGACATCCAGGGAGCCAGGAGGAGGTGAGTATGCATCCAGCCCGAGCGTGGCTCGGGGTTACCGTTCACAGTAGTGAAATTTAACCCCGAGTCACACCCGGGAATACCATCAGGGAGGTTAAGGAATAAAGATCTACTCTGGGGGCCAGTCTTTTGATGTGTACATATGAATGGTACATGTTTAGCCATCAGAATAGCTACCCCCCCCCCCCGGATTTAGTGGTGACATAATTACTGTAATTGGTTTGTGTGTAGTATCAGGAGGTGAGCGACGATGCTGTGTCAGCACAAAAGTGCGTCTCTTGAAGAAATACAACCTCCCAGTCCCCGCATTGTCTGCGTAAGTCAAGTAGCGCCATACGTCGCTTCTGAGGCGAAGTCAAGCCCCTAACATTCAGCGTAAGAAATTTTATTGGAGCCATAGCGGTTGGGTTGCGGGCAGGGCGGTGGTTAATCTTGCCTCTGTGTGTGGGACAGTCCTCAATGATACAACCAGGACCCTCTTGACACAATTCAATAGCTGGAACAACATGCAATACATACAACAGTTGCGAATAGTATAACGAAAGCGAACGATTAAACCGTAAAATAGTCCTGAATAAAACAAAGGCGATGGTGTAGAGCCTGCGATACCTCACCAGATCGTCCAGGTTCTAAGGCACACTTCTCCTCTTCAGGGAGAGGTGAAAAACAAGATCACCGCATCAGGCAGGGGTGGGTGGCTAAGAATAACCAAGTTGTGAGAGTGTAACAGTCGAAAAGGGAGGGACTGCGAAACTATATTCGACATAGATTCCTTGGGAGGGAGATCCAATAAACAGAACATCCATAAAAAACTAATAAAAAAAAAAACCTGAGAAAAACAATGAACCAAAATTGTATCCGGATGTGGAAACATACGGTAAGGGGGAGAAGCAAGCCATAAAGTTAACGGGAATCTCCAAATCAACCGGGTTCTTGTTGGGAGTTAGTTGAGTGTTGGGATCAGGACGGTCCATGACCACGGTTGGTAGGTGTTTGCCAACGTGGACATTGCGGTTGGGGTTGTTGGTGAGCAAAATCTAGCGATTGGCCGCCATACCAGTCCTGAATATCCAGATTATCAAGAGCCAGTGCCGCTAGAAGAGGGAGAAGGTCTGTCACACATGTTATCCCATAAAAGATACCATCCAGCGTCACCTGTAGTGAAAACGGGTATCCCCAGCAATACTTTACTTGACGATCCCGCAGTGCTTCTGTGAGTGGTTTCAGCATTCTGCGTTCTTGGAGTGTATGCCAAGATAAATCTGGGTATAGTTGTAAAACATTCCCGGATGGTCTTTCACCTCCTGTCGGCGGGCAGCTTGCACCTCCTTCTGGCGCCTATTAGAGATCTTAAGTCATTTTGCTAGGACCGGACTTACAACTCTGTAAACACAGAAATCTGGTCCTCCCCTGAAAATTAAGGGAAATATATTTTTTGGTTTTGGGGCAAAAATAAATAAATATGACATACATTGATAAAGTATGCTTCACAAAGGTGCTGCAGTTCTTTTAATGGGCTCAACTTAAATCGGACTTTTCACTCTATTATAATACCCTATACACACTCTGTAGTGTTCTCCCCTTGCTTTAATGGAACACTCTACTGAAGAGTAGTGTCCATTTTTTTGTCCTTAAATAATTGGGCAGCCTCTACCCAATTTTTCTTTCTTTTTCATTTTGCTCAAATTTACTCACTTTTTGTCCCTCGCCAGGTGCAGCTCCTATTCTTTGGCTCCGGGACTCCTGAAACGAAGTCCCTGAAGCTTTTCTGCCCAAATTGCTCTTCCTCCGCTACTTGTGTAGAGTAGAAAATGTAAATTGCGCACCGCAACGGGACTTGTGAAATAATCGTATGCAAGTCCCGTAGCTCCTGTGTAGAATGATGGATCGGAGCTGCGCACATGCGCACAGAACTCTTCCAGGTCACAGTTCAACTCCCAGCATGCTGTGTGACACACCTTCTTCCTGAACCTAGTGGCAGACTATGCACAGTGCCTGTAACGAAGAACAAAATGACAACTCTCCTGCACCAGACAAAAGAAAAAACATTAAAAAAAACTTAAACCTTCAAATTTGCAGCATCTTTCAATCACATATACACAAGACAGACATTCTTAATATAAGAAAAAGAAAAAAGTAACCCATGTACTCCAAATCCCATGCACACACAGATTCACAAGGATAAAGTCTATTGTAGGCACATGCCTACTTTACCTAATTTTAAATCCATTTCTCATTCTGTCCTCAGCAGAGTGAAGTGCACACTTTCCAGTGCTCTGTTCTACCAGCACAAACATCTATTGAGTGGTCTCGGCAACAGACATAGCTCAAATTTAACTCTTTATGGTTTTGTTTTTTCTCAGCAATAAATATTTCAAACACCTTGCTAGAATGTCAAAATTTTGCTGGTTTTGCAGGCTTTGCTAACTATTTCTGCATTTATCTATCCACCTGAAGTTTCTTTTGCCACTTGAATACTTTTATCCTGAAGAGAGCTTACATGATCTGCATAGAGGATACTGTGTCCTTGCCTGACAATGTCTTTTTTAGCTTTTTTTTTAATTATTATTCTCACAATCCGTTTTTTCCTGTCTTTCAGGGGATGTAGCTGTGAAAATGCTGAATGTAACTGCGCCAACGCCACAGCAACTACAGGCCTTTAAGAATGAAGTTGGTGTACTTAGGTAACATTTTAGCTTTTGTCTAAAGCGAAAGTCACAGGGTAAACCTTTTGTTACTTCAATTTCTATAATATTCTGTGCATGAAAAAGCAATATAATTGCTATAGTGCAAAAGCCGACCATATTCAGATGTGCATTTAAAATGGTTAATATTTAAAACCGGTTCTGCTTCATTCTCCTCCTTCCTGACATTAATTTTGCTTTGTTCAGTATTTTAGTACAGTACAACTGAAAGGCACGCTATAGAGGGCAAATCTTTCCTCCTTTTTTTTTTCTTTCAAGACAGTAATAATGATTCAAAGTTATTTTTTATTGTTCATAAAGGAAAACCTATTTATGTCAAAACGACCAGGCTGTTTCGTCCACTAAATACCTCTCAGCAGTCCTAATAATTTGAAACATTCAATGAATACACACACAAAAAACATTTACATATCTATCAATCTGAAACATTACACTCCCGCACAAATCTTTCTTCACAAAATGCTTTTTTTTTTTATTCTGCCAGATCTGCCTTATTCTCTACTTTTATTACTCCTTTATGCAGGGGGAACGAGGAAACCTATCTAGCCCTGTAAGACTGTCAGTCCTCACTCAGATTCTGGCTGATCCGTGGCGACTCCTCCCCCCTAGGGCTTCTCCAATCCTGGAGTTCCCTGTAGATCCAGCACTCGGGCCACACTGCACACTTGGGCAGTCGGCTGGCCGCACCCTATAAACAGCTGGCAATCCGGCGCACCAATGTGCACATGTATGTTTTGGCACTCCCCTCAGACTCCAGCCAATCAGGAGGGTCAACACCCTATTTAAACTATCTGATGTATTTTCCTAGTGCCCCTTCAGGGTTTTTGTTTCAGACCTGTCAGTGCACTACACTTATTTCTGCCTATACTTTACCCTTATATTTTGGATTTGTGTAATTCTGGTTCCCTTGGACCCAGCTTACATATTGGACTGTTTTATACTACTGGCTCTAGTTCTGACCATTATCTCTATCCAGATTTTCTTTACCAGTCACATTAAGGACTGGTGCTCCCTCTCCCCATAGTGGTTTTCCTCCTTGCATGTTAGTTCAACCGCTGATTCATCATTGCGAAACCCAGCCGCCTAACCTGGAATGTATCCCAGACCTCACAAAGAATTAGGCATTGCATTGAAATACATTGCCTAATCTTGTAGGGTTGCTATTTTGAACACTTTGTTGATCAACTCATATAGTTTTAGAAGTCCATAAGTCTTGCCGGGGAATTGGGGGGCGGGGGGGGCGAGGGTACGAATCCAAGGTTTCAGTGATACACTGGTGATGCAGATGGAGTATTAGACAGGGGTTTGAGACCATTACATCACAGAAACAGAATGGTGTAAAGATATGTCCAGAGTATATGAGAGGGGCATGACAGGAATGGGGCTGACTGGGGGGGGGGGTGTTGGTTTGTTTTGTGGGCGCCCTTTGTCTTCCTGGAATCATACCAATTCTCAGAGCTCTGGGGAACAAAATAACACATTGACACAAAGATGCTGTTAAAATGTCCAAGGCGTGGCTGCAGACAGCTTTTATTATATAGCATAGAATCATACAGAATTCATTGGCTAATACTTCACTGTCCAATCACTATACAGCAACATCTCGTCATTATCAGGGTTATTCAGAGAGCGTGAAAAGCAAGAGAATGACTGGAGAATGAAAAATTCTAGGTCAAAATAGCCGATTTGGAAAGTGAGATGAAAGGGAGAATTTTTCTGGTTTGGCTATTTTGACCTAGAATTTTTCATTCTCCAGTCATTCTCTTGCTTTTCACGCTCTCTGAATAACCCTGTATGTATAGAAAAAGGGTCTGATAATCCTCGAAACCTGCTGCAAACCAGATTAATTCCAAATTATAGACCATTTATTGCTGAAAATGCTTGCCTAAAAGGGACGGTGCTAAAAGGCACAAAACTTGCGCCGGTCATTCTTCCATACAGATCAGCCATGACAAATATGACTCGTAACACATGATGTCTTTGTTTCTAGAGAATCTGCACTTTCACAGCTGATTAGAAGTTAACTCCTTCTCAACCCCCCTTTTATCACATCGTGATAATAATTTGATTAAGGCAGTGTAACTGAGGACAAGACATATAAACCTCATCAGATAGATCTGACTTTGTCAGTCTTTTACACCAAAATGGCAGATCAGCTTATCTCAATGATAGCTTGTTTGGCTTCCCTGGATTAGTTGGTGTTTACCCATGAATCAAATAGAGCTATGACACTGGTTTTCCCTTTTTGAGATGTTGTTTCAAAAAGGTTCCCTCCGAATACTCCTGAGGTAGTGATGTTCAGTGTGTTTGGTCCACACATTGTAGATTATCCAGAGTGATTCAGTCCTGTTTGAAAATACCATTACGGCTGTTAAAAATTAGATTCCTATTGATATTTACCAAGATATGCAAGTTAGAAGATTTCTGTTTTTCCATCATGTAAGGCATTACGCAGCATTTTGCTAGCTAGCGGAGATAAATGAAGACCTCAGACACAAATTTCGTTCTTCAAATATCTGGTATTCCTTTGTTAGTTCAGCTCTTTTACAGAAGGTGGGACATACAAAAAATCTCAAATTTACAAGCCAGTAGGATTTTCTCAGCGTCACAGATAATTACTATAGTTGAACCCACAAACCCTAAACCTCATATATGGTTCTACATTGACAGGGCAAAGAGAGATCCTTTTTTTTTTTCTTCTGCCCAGCAACTAGAATGTGGGGTGGGGGCTGTCTGGACAGTTAGTTTCCTGTTTCAGGACAATGGCTTGTCTGTATTCCACATTCTTAAATTTCATGAGGATGTTGTGAGCAAGCATTTTAAACTGAGATAAAGGGGGCATGTCAAACTAAGGGAAGCTTTCATGTACAGGTAATTAAAAAGATAATTATTTTACAGCAGTGGCGTGCTGGAACCAATGATAGAGAAGGGTTCAGAAAGAGGTTTAGTTACAACACTGATAGTCAGGGGCACAGTGTTGTTCATGGTTGAAGTAAGGTGCAGCGGTAATGATATTAATGGAATAGACATATTATTTGGGTGTAATTTGCTACACACCCAACAACTATCATAACCAGACTTGTTAGCAAATGCATATTTGTATTTTATCAACAGATTTTGCAAAGTAATGCTCCTGGCTGTTCTTGCGGTCACCTTGCCATGTGCAGGTGGAGTTGTATAGTTTGTGAAATAAGTCCATGGACATTCTTGGAGGTGATAAGTACACAAACTAAGAAAAATAATTATCGGGAAGCAGATAAAACAAAGGTGACCAAACTGAAGGTTGTCTGGTTCCATATGGGAGATGGTGTGGGGGATGTGGTCCCCATTATTAGCTGCTGCCACTTCAGTTTTCAGGAGGTTGGTTGGTTATAACTTGAACTAGGTGGGCATTTGTTGATGCTGGGAGCTCTGGCAGTTATCATCTTCCACAGGTTGCAGGAAAACAGGGGGAGAAGGTATCCTCTTTACTCGGGATGTTTGACTCCAGGCCTGGGAATCCGCTGTCAGCACAGCGGTCCAAGTAACAGCAGTGATAGTAGTTGGCTCTTCGTATGGGGCACCAGGGTTGTCCAGGCATCCAAGATGCTTGACCACAACACAATCTCCTGTCTGGAACAGATGGGTGGGACTCTGCAAAGGCAATGGAAAAGAAAGGGAGACATTGCTGTATATGCCATTAAAAAGTTCAATAAGTTTAGATACATTTTTCTCCTGAATAACCTCAAGGTCCCCTTTTATCTATTAATAGAGGTCCCTTAGTCCGGGGGTAGGAAAAGGTCTTCCCATCAGAATCTCGAAAGGTGACAATTGGTAGTTTTCTTAGGAGTCACCCTAATTTTGGCCAGAAACACTGGTAAGTATGTGTCCCATCTTACCATTGTTGCTCCCATGGCTTTCCTGAGTTTCTCTTTTACTGTTCTATTAATGTGCTTCATAGCACCTGAGCTGCGGGTGGTATGGAAGGTGGAACTTCCAATCAATAGGAGTGTAGATAATGCTTGGGTCACCTTGGAGGTAAAGGCTGGACCTTTATCTGAATCTATTTTTAGTGGACAGCCCCATCTGGGGATCATTTTGTTACTGATAATTTTAGCCACTGTTCTAGCATCCTCTTTGTAATGTAAGCCTCAGGCCATCTAGAAAATATATCCACTATTACTAGTAGATATTTTCCTGATCTACTCTGTGGCATATGCGTAAAATTACAGTTAAAGTACTTGTGCAGGACCAACAGATTCCGTAGCGCTTTACTATGGGATGTGGAGATAATTACCAGAGAGAATATAGCAGACGCTGCATAATGATAGACCAAGAGCTTGGGAATGATGAGGTTAAACCGAGCGAGGATTGAAGCAGCTCAGAAAAGGAGGCTATATAATTAAGACGCTGGGTGGGCGGGTGGGACAGCAGATGGGAAAAACGGTGGTGTAAAGTGGCTGGATGAAACAAAAACAGTTTAAAGGGGGTAGCCATTAGGTCATGCAAAGTATTTACAACCAGGAGGAGCAGAGCAGACTGAGAATCAGCACAGAATTAAATTCTATAATAATAATAATTATTATATATATATATTCGGTTCCTAAGAACCTCTATCAAGGAATAAAAGCAAGGCAATAAAGACAGGTTTAAATAATGTAACTTTAAACTCAACCCCCAATCCTGTACGCGCTGCATCCGGAGGCACATCACAGTGAGAGTGATCGGCGTGTCTGCTTCGGACGCCGAGCGTGTACGGGATGCGTGACGTGCCATCATATGCTCCTAGGAGCCTCTTTTGCACATCCCACTACGGGCCAGCAGTTCCAGATTCGGCACCGTATCTCGTGTACAACAGATCATGTTGTATACTTAATCACATGTCCATGTGGACTAGGATACGTGGGTAAAACAGACCTTACCCTACGAGATAGTATTAGAGGACACCGCTCTGCAATCAACACTGCATTTCGTGACCAGCACACAGACAAACCTGTCGCTAAGCACTTTCTTCAGTTGGGACACCGCTTGCCCTCTCTAAAATTCATAGCCATCGATCATGTCCCTCCATTAACCAGGGGTGGTAACCGTTCTCAACTCCTTCTGCAAAGAGAAATTTACTGGATTGGCACTTTACGAACTGTAGCTCCCCATGGCTTAAATGAATAGGTTGCTATGTTTGCTTTGTTATATATAATATATATATATATATATCTTTTACTTAATTTTTTATCCTTTTCAAATTCTCACTTTCTTCTCTTCCCTTCCTCTTTCTCTTCCTCCTGTTGTTCCTTTATTCTTTCTTTCTCTTTCTCTTTCTTTTGCCTGCTTTCTTCTTTTCTCTTTTTTTCCCTTCTTTTTTTTTTTCTTTTTTTCTTTCCCTTCCTTAAATTTTTCCTGCCCTATTACACTCCTTTGCCCTTCATATATATTCGCCTACACATTTTCCCCACACCATACAGATCATATGCTCATTTTTATTTCATCACACATTCAAGACTCTCCATGCAGATTTTTTCTGCCTTATTTAGCACTTTTGATATTTTTGCATCTCAGTCACTTACTTACCAGTATTTGCTGGCATTCACTTTTTTTTATTTATTTTTTTGGTCTTTTTGCACTTTATTCACTGTTGTTAGACACACCCACTTTTTTCTACATTTTTCACCCATCCCTTTTATTTTTCATATTTTTCACATTTTCTTTATTTCCTTTTTTTCCCCCTTTTTGTCATTATCTATATTGTTTCTTCCACAGTCTGTGGCTTTGTCTAAATTGTTTTACTAATCAATTTTCTTTCCAACCATATTTAGTAGTTCATTTCTTTTTCTTTTTGTTTCTTCGTTTACTGTAACATAGTGCCTGATGATCTTGTGCAATCTTCCTCCTTCATATGAATATGCTATGCTTAATTTGTTCTCCGCTTGTAGACTCCTTTCTGCAGCTCCTATATTCCTCCGTTTCCCTCTGCCTTATCTTGTATTTCGCGCACGGCTTGCCTTCACAGGTTACCATGCAACCCCTACGCTATGGGTTGCCATGGCAGCAGACACAGCCGTCGCTTGTAATGACGTATCCACTCAGGCGTCACACGCTCGGCTTCCGTCCGAAGCAGACACGCCAATCACTCTCACTGTGACGTGCCTCCGGATGCAGCGCGTACAGGATTGGGGGGTGAGCTTAAAGTTACATTATTTAAACCTGTTTTTGCTGCCTTGCTTTTATTCCTTGATAAAGGTTCTTAGGAACCGAAACGTCGGATTTTATTCAATAAAGTTTGTTATTTTTTCACAAGCCCCAGTGTGCTCCTCCTATGCCTGGCTTACAGGGCAGCCATCAGAAATGATGGTACCCCTTACTAAACCTCACGATGGGGCCCCCCCTCAACCTCTAACAGATTTTCTCCCCCTTCAAAAAAAAAAGGACATAACATAGCACCACAGCAATAAAACTCCCAGTAATGTGCAGTGTGTATTAGCTTATCACAGTATCCACAGCAATAAAACTCACAGTAATGTGCGGTGTGTCTGAACGTATCACAGAATCCACAGCAATAAATCTCACAGAAACGGGCTGTGTATGATGGCCTTTGGGTCTGGGTCTGGGTCTGGTCCCTGGGATTGGGCCTTGGGGTCTGGTCCCTGAGGTCTGGGCCCTGAGGTATGGGCCTGGTCCCTGGGTCTGGCCTGGGGTCTGGTCCCTGGGGTCTAGCCTGGGCCCTGGTCTCTGGGTCTGGGCCCTGGGTTTTGGGGTCTGGGCCTTGGGGTCTGGGTCTGGGTCCTGGGCCTTGGGGTCTGGGCCCTGGGTTTGGGCCTTGGGGTCTGGGCCCTGGGTTTGGTCCTAGGGGTCTGGGCCCTGGGTTTGGGCCTAGGGGGTCTGAGGTCTGGGCCTGGTCCCTGGGGTCTGGCCTGGGGTCTGGTCCCTGGGGTCTAGCCTGGGCCCTGGTCTCTGGGTCTGGGCCTTGGTGTCTGGGCCCTGGAGTCTGGGCCTTGGTCTGGGTTCTGGGCCTTGGGGTCTGGGCCCTGGGGTCTGGGCCTTGGTCTGGGTTCTGGGCCTAGGGTTTGGGCTTTGGGGTCTGGGTCCTGGGCCTTGGGGTCTGGGCCCTGGGTTTGGGCCTTGGGGTCTGGGCCCTGGGTTTGGGCCTAGGGGTCTGGGCCCTGGGTTTGGGCCTAGGGGTCTGGGTTTGGGCCTTGGGGTCTGGGCCTTAGGGTCTGGGGTCTGGACCCTAGGGTCTGGGTCTGTATTTGGGCTTTGGGGTCTGGGCCCTGGGTTTGGCCTAGGGGTCTGGGCCCTGGGTTTGGGCCTAGGGGTCTGGGTCTTAGGGTCTGGGCCTAGGGGGTCTGGGCCCTGGGTTTGGGCCTAGGGGGTCTGGGGTCTGCGCCCTGGGTTTGGGCTTTGGGGTCTGGGCCTAGGGGTCTGGGTCTGGGCCTTAGGGTCTGGGCACTGGGTCTGGGCCTTGGGGTCTGGGTTTGGACCTTGGCGTCTGGGCCCTGGGTTTGGGCCTAGGGGTCTGGGCCCTGGGTCTTAGGGTCTGGGCCCTGGCTCACCACTCGCTGTCTTCTATCTTCTTTTCTTCTGTCTTCTGCTCTTCAGCTCTTCTTTTCTTCACCTTTTCTTTAATCTTCTCTTCTTTTCTTCTGTCTTCTTCCCGGTCCCTCCAGCTCCGGCGCGCAGCTTCACTGAGTGGAGGGGCGGAGCCAAAGCAATGTGCTTGGGAGGCCCCTCACACGCTGCTTGGCCCCGCCCAGCCAGGAAGTGAAGCTGCCAGGAGCCGGAGGAGACACAGTGTCTCCTCCTGCTCCTGCAGCAGCAGCAGGGACACAGCTCCGGATTCGGACTCATCGAGTCCGATACCGGAGCTGTTAAAGGGCGACGCCGCTGCCGTCGGGGGCCCGGGATCCCCCCCCCGGCGGCCCGGGCCCCTTACGGCAGCATTGGGCGTAATGCCCTGATGGCGGCCCTGCTGATAGAGATATATATATATATATCTCACACACACACACACAGCAGTAACAAAATGGCAAAAACCGTGTTGATTGAAGTATACCTTTCTGGCTTTCTTGCACAGGGAGATGTTGCGTAGAGTATGGCTGGCTTGTTACAGGGGAAAAATGGTGGGGTAGAGTGACTTTCTGTCTTTCTTGCAAAAGTGTAAATGCTGAAAAGGGCCTTGTGGTGGTAGGTGTTCGTGGTGTCCATGGCTGTGGCCAGGTGTGTTATTTCTGATGCATGTCAGACAACGTGTCAGTTGGTCATGTAGGCGTGTACGCAAACTTGAAATACAGAACCGTTTCTCTAACTCCTGTAAAACTGTTTGTTGTGATAAATGGCCAATGCCAAATACTGGGTAACAAACAGTGGTGCACTACACTGGGGGATTACTCTTCCCCCCCCCCTTTTGGACATGAGACCATATTGGGCTACTGTCAAATACTTTTTCTTCCAGTAAGCTACATCATCAGGTGTAGCTGTGTATTGCAATTCCCTGAGTTGTAAATCTGGTAGAATAGAGGGCTGGAGGGAAGGTATTTGTATTTGGGTTATAGGTTTCTGTGTGCTTCCTTTGCTACCTTATCTGCAAACACATTTGTTTGTGATACATAATCAGCCTGATTGCACTTGATAGCTAAAGATTTATTTAAGTATTTTACATATGGCACACTGATGCATGAAGGTGGAGCCATGAAATGTTGTGTACTGTGTTAGTAGTGTTCGGTCTGCCATAGTGAGTCAGGGGAATCTATTCCCTTGCCTTCCTCTGATCGGTGCCGCTTCTAAGTTTTCCTGGGTGCTGTGATGTCCTGTACACCCCACACTAAATGCCCACTCTGCAACAGCCCACAAATCCCATAACAAAATGCCCCATTATACAAATATTCCTATACAATCAATCACACATGCAGCATGCCAACAACTCCTATCACTTATATATGCACATCCCTTATACCAGGCCTCAAAATTTAAAGTCCCAAGCTACTAACCAGGCCATAAAAGTTACTCGCCACCAATTGCTCCACCGAACCCCTACCCAGCCCTTAACTCTGCCCCTTAACACACCCCTTAAATTATCTTCTGAAATTACACTGTTAAAGGTTTTATTTAGAATAAAGTTACAAAAATAACATTAATACCCAGACACCAGATACATGTATACCCAGTCATTAGACCCCAGTTTGAGCAGAGTGAGGAGGCAGGGAAGCTCCTCTCCACCCCCTGCCAGTGACAGAGATGAGCTGGGTCAAGTTAGGCAGCTCTTCTGTGCCACCGTGCAGCCTATGGAAGGGGGGGATGCACGGTGACACCGCCGGAATACAGAGCACAAAATAATTTATTGTGCTGCCTGTGTGTGCATTTCCACTCGCCCTCAATTTCTACTCGCCAAATGCAAGTAGGCGAGTGGAAATTTTGAGCCTTGCCTTATACAACTCCACCCATATTATTATTTTTGGCCCAAATTTTTTATTTTCTCCTTTTGTTCTGTTCGAATATCCCTGGATTGCAAAGCTCCAAGCATTCCGTCTCTAAACTGTGAGGCAAGATTGGCTCATAGACCACCTTTTGATAGTGATAAAACTTAGGGATGCACCGAAATTTCAGCCAATAAAAATTATCGGCCGAAAACGGTGTTTTCGGTTTCGGCCGCAATGGATAATTCAGCCCAAAAAAGCAGCTGAAAATTTCCATTTCAAAATCGGGCCAGGGACTCACCTGAGCCTGGAGGCCGGCCAAGCTGCTTGCTCGGCCGTCTTCCAAGCTCAGGCGAGCACCTGGCTTGGCCTGGGCCTCGCCTGAGCTTGGAGGCCGGCTAAGTTGCCTACTCGGTCGGCCTCCAGGCTCAGGCAAGTCCCTGGCTCGGCCTGGAGGCCCAGCCAAGCAGGAGGCTCGTCTGTGTCTGAAGGCTGGCCAAGCAGGGGGCTTGGACAGGCCTCCAGGCCCAGGTGGCGGATTTTGTTGGGGGGGGGGTTGGAGAGCGTTGCACATACTCGCCTACATCGGCCCAGAGTCCTCCACCGGTGGCAGTCCTCCTGCATCCAGTGTCCGCTCTCTGTTGGTCGCCGGTATGACGTCACGGAAACCTTTGACCCTGGGTCACAGGCTTTCGTGACATCATCCCGGCGACTGACACAGAGAGCGGGCACTGGATGCAGGAGGACTGCCACCGGTGGAAGACTCAAGGGGGCTCGCCTGAGCCTGGAGGACGGCTGAGCAGCCTGCGACAGCCGGAGGACTGTCACCGCGGGAGCTCAGGGCCAAAGTAGGAGGATGTAGGTGAGTATGTAGGTGCAACCAATCAGCCATGCGAACCTGGGCCTGGAGGCCTGGACGAGCAAGCTGCTGTGCCTGGAGGCCGGCCGAGCAGGCTGCTCGGCCAGCCTTAAGGCCCTGCCGAGCCGGGGGCTCGCCTGAGCCTGGAAGCCGACAGAGCAGCTTGCTCGGCCGGCCTTCAGGATCAGGCGAGTCCCCGGCTCGACCCGGCCTCCAGGCCCATGTCTGATTTTCGGTATCGGTTTTCTGCCAAACCGATCCTGAATTTTCGGTGTCGGCTGGAAATTTCCATTTCGGTGCACCACTAGATAAAACATACAGGGCACTATTCCATACTTGGTGCTAATGTAGAAGAATTACGTTTAACGTCTGCCATCGATATTATAATCCTGACACTACTCGGGTGAAAATATTTTGCACTTTGCAGCTTGGACGAGCATAGTGCACTTAAACGTTTCCTAACGCCTGCCTCTGAATACCATGTTAACATAGGGTCACTACACTGCAGGCGCAGATTTTCCCCGTTAGCGTCCCCATGTCAGCGTGCACTATGGAATAGGGCCCGCATTTTATTAATTTCTTTTAAAATACTCAAAAAAAATAGAATGTTAAAAATGATCAGTAAGAAAGTCTTATTTTTCATTTCTACTCCCTATAACTAGTAAAAAAAAAAAAGGATGATGGAAAATATGTCTCAAATATATCTAGAATTCAAGTGCACTCCCATAATTCTGTCTCTCCATTCCATGCTAAATTTCAAACCTAGAAAATGGTGAATGGCTGACTTGAACCTAAGGTCTAGAAATCTAAAACCTAACTTTTTTTTAAATACATTAAAACAAATACATATTACATAGTTACATAGGCTGAAAAAAGACATGCGTCCATCGGGTTCAGCCTCTCACACATCACCTACTGCTGTTGATCCAAAAGAAGGCAAAAAACCCATTCTGAAGCCCTCGCCAATCTGCAACACACTGGGGAAAAAAAATTCCTTCATAACCCCAGAATGGCAGTCAGATTTCTCCTTGGAAAATCCAAGAAGCTTACCCACATATTAAATATTATAACCCTTAATATTCTGTCTGCAGGAAGTCTTCCAGTCGTTTTAAAAAAGTCTGTACAGTCTCTGACCCAACCACCTCAACGGGCAGAGAATTCCACAGCTTTATTGTTCTCACTGTAAAATTGCCCTTCCTATGCGTTAGGCTGAATTTCCTTTCGTCCAGTCTAAATGGGTGACCTTGTGTCCTGTGTATAGTCCTATTAATGAATAGAAGGGAAAGTTGTGTGCTGGCGCTTGAAAACTTTAAACAACGTTAATGTACAAGTAACGTTGATTTAACCCACCTATTTAACTAGTTTGTAAATTAGGCTAGGGAAGGGTATGACTCTACTTTGAGTATGCTGCTTCACTGGTATATAGTACAACAGAAACTCTCACAAAAGCAATTTGTACCACAAATAATCTAAAAAGAACAAAAATCACCAGATAGCGCAAAAAAATTCCTATCATACATAGAAGTGTGTATAGTATATAATATACTCATATAGTTCGATATTACTTATCAATATTGTTGAAATGTTCGCTGCCCAAACACAGACGACAGGGCAGCAAGTATCTTTATAGAGGGCAGTAGTCAGTTCAGGATGAATCTTCCAGATAGCCAGCAGTATTCTCCCGTTACTGTTCTTCTCCCTCTCTTAAGGCACGTGGGGTTTACTCGAAGAAAGCACAATACAAGCACTCACATAGCTCAATAACTCCTTACAATAGTAAATGTTATAGAAGGTACAGCCAATTGTGCAATCACCGAGGTTGGAGCCTGTCAGATCATTAGGCTCATTTCATACGCACGGGTGTTTCTTTGTAAGGCAAAAACACCTAAAAAAGCCCCTGTATGCGCTAGACCAGGTTCTGGTGGCACAATAATCCATAAAGTTCATCAGGTATTTTACAGAAAAAATTTTAATGGATAAAATACATTCCAATATAAAAACAGAAAATATACTGAGATGCGTTTCGGCCATAGGCCTTCATCAGTCAGTGCATGGAGGACTCTGCACACCTCCTGCTATTTATGGTCCTTTTGTGGTGTTTAATTACGCCCTTCTGTAATCAGAAAACTTGTTACTTGATACATCACTTCCGGTCAAAAAAGACGTCCCTTCCGGTGAAACCCCAAGAATGTCATTCATCATTGGTGCTGGATGCGATCATGCAGCTATATATCACTTTGGCGCAAATTTAAATCACGTGCACGCCATTCCAGCATAGAAATAAACCACATGTTCATACTTTTGTCAATATACATCCAAGAGGGCTTGATTCTCAGGGCCTTCTCCAGCATAATAATGCATGGATACAGGCTTTTAAAACTCCGATAATAACGACAACTAATAAGTTTAGGATGTTTAAAAAAATCAAAGAACAGAATTAGCAGCTTATAAATCTAAGAAATTGTGTTACAAGCATTTAAGATACAATAATAGCAATAGTAGATTAAAATATTTAAAAAAACAGCTAAAAATAGCAGCTATTTGAAAAATATCAAACGTTCATTAGTATAATAGGGTCTAGCAGCATAATAAGGGATATTAGAACCTCATTGTATAGACACAATTACAGCAAATATTTTATAGGGACATCAAATAGATGGCTCAACATTATGTCGGGTGATGCAGAGGTTTAGTTTCAATATGTAAGAAATATATATAATAAGACTAGGGATGCACCGATACCACTTTTTTAAGACCGAGTACGAGTACCGATACTTTTGTTCAAGTACTCACCGATACCAATTACCGATACTTTTATTTTATGTCATGTGACGCTTTCCAATAAGAACAGACCTTCTATAAAGCCCCCAGGTCTCATGGATATTGCCCCCCCTGCTCATGGATATCCTGCCCCCCAGCTCATAGATATTGCCCCCCAGCTCATGGATATTGCCCCCCCTGCTCATGGATATGCCCCCCCTGCTCATGGTTATGCCCCCCAGCTCATGGATATGCCCCCCCTGCTCATGGTTATGCCCCCCTGCTCATGGATATGCCCCCCCTGCTCATGGATATGCCCCCCTGCTCATGGATATGCCCCCCCTGCTCATGGATATGCCCCCCCTGCTCATGGATATGCCCCCCCTGCTCATGGATATGCCCCCCGCTCATGGTTATGCCCCCCCTGCTCATGGATATGCCCCCCCTGCTCATGGATATGCCCCCCTGCTCATGGTTATGCCCCCCCTGCTCATGGATATGCCCCCCCTGCTCATGGATATGCCCCCTGCTCATGGTTATGCCCCCCTGCTCATGGTTATGCCCCCCTGCTCATGCTTATGCCCCCCTGCTCATGGATATGCCCCCCTGCTCATGGATATGCCCCCCTGCTCATGGATATGCCCCCCTGCTCATGGTTATGCCCCCCCTGCTCATGGTTATGCCCCCCCTGCTCATGGTTATGCCCCCCCTGCTCATGGATATGCCCCCCCTGCTCATGGTTATGCCCCCCTTGCTCATGGATATGCCCCCCCTGCTCATGGTTATGCCCCCCTGCTCATGGATATGCCCCCCTGCTCATGGTTATGCCCCCCAGCTCATGGATATGCCCCCCTGCTCATGGATATGCCCCCCTGCTCATGGTTATGCCCCCCTTGCTCATGGATATGCCCCCCCTGCTCATGGTTATGCCCCCCTGCTCATGGATATGCCCCCTGCTCATGGTTATGCCCCCCAGCTCATGGATATGCCCCCCTGCTCATGGATATGCCCCCCCTGCTCATGGTTATGCCCCCCTGCTCATGGATATGCCCCCCCTGCTCATGGATATGCCCCCCTGCTCATGGTTATGCCCCCCTTGCTCATGGATATGCCCCCCCTGCTCATGCCCCCCCTGCTCATGGATATGCCCCCCTGCTCATGGTTATGCCCCCCAGCTCATGGATATGCCCCCCAGCTCATGGATATGCCCCCCCTGCTCATGGTTATGCCCCCCTGCTCATGGATATGCCCCCCTGCTCATGGATATGCCCCCCTGCTCATGGTTATGCCCCCCCTGCTCATGGATATGCCCCCCTGCTCATGGTTATGCCCCCCTGCTCATGGATATGCCCCCCCTGCTCATGGATATGCCCCCTGCTCATGGTTATGCCCCCCCTGCTCATGGATATGCCCCCTGCTCATGGATATCCCCCTGCTCATGGATATGCCCCCCTGCTCATGGTTATGCCCCCCCTGCTCATGGATATGCCCCCTGCTCATGGTTATGCCCCCCCTGCTCATGGTTATGCCCCCCCTGCTCATGGTTATGCCCCCCCTGCTCATGGATATGCCCCCCCTGCTCATGGATATGCCCCCCTGCTCATGGATATGCCCCCCCCCGCTCATACTTACCTTCCTTCAGCGCCGCCGGGAAAGTCTTCTCGCGCGCGCGCTCCTTGGAAGGTCCCCAGCCGCGACCACGTGGGACCATGTGATCACGGCTGGGGTCCTTCCAACGAGCGCGCGCGGGGAAACTTTCCCGGCGTCGCTGAAGGAAGGTAAGTATGAGCGGAGAGCAGCTGCAGGGCCTGTCCGAAGGTTTAAAATTTGTGCCTGGGAATTATAGACCTGTGAGCTGAACATCTGTGGCTGGGAAAGTATTCAGGAATTTATTGGGAGGTATAATGTAATTGGCAAAAATCAGCATGATTTCATGAAACACAGATCATGTCAGACTAACCTAATTACGTTCTATGAGGAAGTAAGTAGAAGTATAGATCAGGGGGTCGCAGTGGATGTGATTTACTTAGATTTTGCCAAAGCTTTCGACACAGTTCCACACAAAAGGTTACTATTTAAATTAAGAAAAAATGGTCTAGATGAAAATACTTGTTCTTGGATAGAAAACTGGCTAAAAAGATAGGGTACAGAGAGTGGTCATAAATGGTACATTTTCAAGATGGACACCAGTGGTAAGTGGTGTCCCTCAGGGGTCTGTTATAGGACCAATACTATTCAATTTATTTATAAATGACCTTGAGATAGGCATTGAAAGTCATGTATCAGTGTTTGCAGATGACACAAAGCTAGGAAAAGTAATACAATGTGAGCAGGATGTTACTTCGCTGCAGAGGGATTTAGATAGATTGGGGGACTGGGCACTTAAATGGCAGATGAAATTTAATCTAGATAAATGCAAAGTTATGCACTTTGGAGTGAAGAACACACAAGCAATTTATACCCTAAATGGTACGGAGTTAGGGAAATCCAAGCAGGAGAAGGATTTGGGAATAATCATAGACTTCAAACTAAGTAACAATGTGCAATGTCAAACAGCAGCCGCCAAGGCCAGCAAAGTACTGGCATGCATTAAAAGGGGAGTTCACTCACGGGATGAAAACATAATTTTGCCTCTGTATAAATCAATGGTCAGGCCGCACCTTGAATATGCCGTGCAATTTTGGGCACCTGTCTTAAAAAAAGATATTATATCGCTAGAAAAAGTGCAGAGACGGGCAACTAAATTAATAAGGGGGATGGAAGGGTTAAGTTATGAGGAAAGACTAACAAGCTTAAACCTGTTTAGTTTAGAGAAAAGGCGCCTTAGAGGGGATCTGATAACCTTATATAAATATATACGGGGCCATTATCAACCATTGTCTGATAACCTATTCATTAACAGGACTATACATAGGACAAGGGGTCATCCATTTAGACTGGAAGAAAGAAAATTTAGCTTAAAGCATAGGAAGGGTTATTTTACGGTGAGAACAATAAAGCTGTCAAATTCTCTGCCTGTTGAGGTGGTTGGGTCAGAGTCTGTACAGACTTTTAAAAAACGACTGGATGATTTCCTGCAGACACAGAATATTAAGGGTTATAATATTTAATATGTGGGTAAAAGCTTCTTGATCCAAGGAGAAATCTGACTGCCATTCTGGGGTCAAGAAGGAATTTTTTCCCAGTATGTTGCATATTTCAGACTGGGTTTTTTGCCTTCTTTTGGATCAACAGCAGTAGGTTATGTGGGAGAGGCTGAACCCGATGGACGCATGTCTTTTTTCAGCCTATATAACTATGTAACTATGTAACAATAACAAGAGGGAGCTCTCAGGACCTCTGACAACAGGAAGGGAAAACACAAAATGGAAGAGCAACGATGGGAGGACGTAATCAGGCATTTATGCAGAACACAGTCTCTTGAACAGGAGTTAACCCTTAGGTGGATAAGACGGGTATGGAGAGCTAGTGACCCAGGCTGGCCACAGCAGGCTCTCAGGGCTAAGGCATGACACTATGTAACCCTGTGACTTTTGATGTCTTTTGGCCGGCTATCTAGAGTGCACAGTCTGGCAGATCCTTTTGCTGTTTAAATAGACTCCAAAAATGGGCTATGTGACTGTTGGGACTAGGACTAGGTAGTCTCTCTTTGCTATACTCACGGACCCTCGAAGGCCTGTTTCCTTTCTTTTGCTTTAGATAGTCCTTTACCTTCTCTCTTAACCCCCAACAGCCAAGCCATTGGTTTGAACTTCTAAACTGGGTTACTAGGTGTTACACTTATTTTTGGATCAGTGGTGGTTTTTACATGTGTGGTGCACAGGCCTTTCTTTTTGTGGTTATTGCCACTTTTCCATTTTTGTTTTTTATGTACTCCTTTTAATCAAGTTAATAAAAATTAGGTTTTAGATTCCTAGACCTTTTGGTTCTAGCCATTCACCCTTCTTTTGTATTTGTGTTCGGGTTTCCCCTCATGCTGGTTTGATGAATGACTGACACTTTCTGCGTTACATTCACTTTGGTTGCAATCCATTACTTTTCTGCTATTTTTCTTACATTTCATTATGCAGCCAATGTTTGTTACAAGCTAAAATTCACATGATTTTTAATCTGTCCTTGCCGTCTTTACTCAGAAAAAACAGGCTTGAGAAAGGCTGTTTTAGCCAAAATGTCACATGCATCTTCTGTTCATGTGAGCTCTAGATCAAGAAGTATTCACAGGATTCCCCGCGGTCTTGGCAAAACCTTATTGCACTATGTTGTTGATCTGCCCATTTTTGATGTTGTCTTTTTTGTCTGGCTTTGTTCATTACTCAGATTGGCAGGTTTCTAAAGCGATAGAAGAGAGAAATCTGCATAGCAGTACTATTCCTGCATGGAAGTAAAACAAATTAATTCCTTCCATTGGTTTCTCATCCATGGCCCTCCAAGGGCAATAGTCCAAAGTTGGTGCGAACTTATCCTGAGCTATTGTAAACTTACCAGAGCCATTCTAGTCTATGGAGTTAAATTTACAACCGCTCTGGTTAAAGGAACACTCTACTCAAAAAATCACCCCCGTTTTTTTATCCTAACCTATCCCTATTCCCTTAATAAAACTTTAGATTTTTTTTTTGTAACTGTAATACTTACCCTAAAATCCTCTTGTTTCCAGCGGCGTCTTTTTTTTTTTTTTTTTTTTATAATCACCTCCCTACTCTTCCGCTCCCGTCCTTCTTGCTGCGTCTTGGCTTCTGGTTTACGTGAGAAGCGCGCATGCGCGCCTCTCACATAAGCCAGCCAATCGGCAAGCTTCCTCCCGGCTCCCTCTGAGGATTAGTGTTGCGCGCAAGAGGATGCGCGCAACACTAACCCTCAGAGGGAGCCGCCAGCTTCTGTGGTGAGTAGGAGACGTCATCGCGCTGAAAGCGCGATGACGTCTCCAAGTCGGCAGAAGCGGGAAATATGATTCCCGCTCTGCTGACTGACAGCTGGGAGGGCGGAGTAAACTCCTCCGCCTCTCTCAGCTGTTTTCAGCTTTTTCAGCTGAACCGCTGAGCGGAGGGAGGGGGGACAGGGGGCAGGATACTCCGGGCATCATGACCACCTAAGCTTAGGTGGTCATGTTGCCTAGAGTGTCCCTTTAAGTTAGCACCAACTTTGCAACATTGCACCACATATTTTGGAACTACATCTACCTTGAGACTTAGCCTTCCATTAGGATGACAATTCCATGTGTGAAATGTAGTTGCAAACCTGTAGAGGGCCAGGTTGGGGTTGTCAACTTTGGTAGTAAAAGCAAAATAATATAGCATTACTATGCTGCAGCTGTATTTACAATATAACGGTATACAATTATCTACATTTTATTTGAATAAAATATATATGCATGGCTTTTACTGCCCCTTAACTAGGCTTATATGTTAAAAGAACTAAGGGCCATATTACATAGTTGGTGCTAACTTAACCAGAGCTGTTGTAAACCTCCCAGAACCATTATAGCCTATGTATGTTTTCAGTTTACAACAGCTCTGGTTAAGTTAGCACCAAGTATGTAATATGGCCCCCTTAAGTCATTATGTTGTGTACTTGTTATAAATCTATAAAATCTCACTCAATATAGTGGCATTCTTATAACGTAATTACACTAACAACATTAAATACGAAGTAAGATTATAATCTAAACTAATGGACAAAGCACATGCTATATATACACCCAGTAACCGTGATATTACCAATCCTCCATGATGGTGTCCAGCAAGCAGGAGCAGAGCGAGAAAGCGAGGCTCTCTGATTTAGATGGTTAAAGGGTTCCGAACACCAAAAAAATGAAATGTTCTTTTATTTTGCTGACCGCTTACATGTAGTTTTGTTTTTCTCTTCTATGTTTAGTGAAGAAAATATTTTACTCTGTCCCTGGGTGCATCCATTTTGTGATCTTTTGTGTTAACCCCACCCCCGCATAGTATCTTTCTATCAGTTGCGCCTCACAATGTGGCCAGGGCCGGATTTGCACCTCAGGAGCCTGTAGGCACAGAAATGCGGAGCGCCCCCAACCCCCCCCCCCCAACAAAAAAAAGAAACAAGCTAAAATAACCATTTAAACTTTTGTCTTGAGGCAAGAATCCTAAAAAAATACATTTTAAAAAACTGAAACTGTTTTTTTTCTGTGCTCAAATCAAAAGAATGGGCAGTATCTGTTGCCTTAGTTGAATTCGTTACAAGTATTTATAAAGCGCCAACAAATTCCTTAGCAATGTATAATGGGAGAAACAGAATAACAAATATACATATATGTTACACACACGGAACAGAAGGAGGGAGGACCCTGCTCAAGAGCTTACAATCTAAGAGGAGAGGGGTGACACATTAGGTGAGGATGAATAGGATATTTGAAGTAGAGGGTTGCATGAGGACTGATTGAGAAGATGGAGCAGGAAATGACAGTGGGGGATCATAGAGTGTGCGGATAGGCTTCTCCTATAGTAATGCGTTTTCAGAGACTTCTTGAAGGACTGGAGAGACGGGCGCGTCTGTTGTGGGGGAGAGAATTCCCTAGAAAGGGTGCAGCTCTGGAGAAGTCCTGAAGGCGAAGGTTAGGGGGTGCGGGTACGAGGAACTTATAGCATCAGATCATTGGCCAAGAGAAGTGGTGGGGATGGGATGTACCCGCTAATAAGGGAGGAGATGTAGGCAGGGGCGCAGTTATGGAGAGCTTTGTATGTGAGCACCAATATAATGAATTGGATTCTAAAGAAACCAGGGAGCCAGTGTAGAGATTGACAGAGATGTGAGGTGTAAGAGTCTGGCACAGGCGTTGTTTACAGACTGCACAGGGAGAATCTGGGATCTCTTAAGGCCAGAGAGGAGGAGGTTACAGTAGTCAAGGCGGGTGATAGTAAGAGCTTAGATGAGCATTTTAGTAGTCTAGATTAAGAAAGGGTCGGATGCGTGCAATGTTTTTTAGGTGGAAGTAGCGAGATTTGATTAAAGACTGAATGTGAGGAGTAAAGGATTAGGGATGAGCCGAACACCCCCGTGTTCGGTTTGCATTCGAACTCGAACAATTTCAAAAGTTCGAGTTCGGACGCAAACACTATCCAAACTCAATGCAAGTCAATGGGACTCGAACGTTCGATTTTTAGAGTGCCCTGCAAGAGGGCATATATGCAAGATATTTGCCATAAAAGGTGTATGGGGGTCCGGGTAGTGCCCTGGGGGACAGGAAACGTGGAAAAAAAGTTTTAAAAAAAAAAACGTTTTTTAAAGGAACAGTGATTTTTCCATGAAATGTTAAGAATAAAAACAAAAAATTCCTTCAAATATCGTGCCTAGGAGGTCCACATAACCTGCCCTTGAAGTGGCGGATTTGTCGGATGTAGAGAAACCTTTAAAAATAAAAAAAATGACATTTCAAATGACGGTAAATGGTTTTCCTTTTAATCTATTCATAAACAACTGCTTGGGGCGGCAGCCTGTATGAAAAGAGGAGACGTTTTAGTACACGCAGAACAAGTTGAGTTATTTTTTGGCTAAATTATGGTGAAACTTATGCAGGCTTTGGATGAAAGTAACAACCGGTGCATTAAAATTGGGCCCTTGGTGCCAGCTAGTGCCTTCACACCGTAACCCCTCTGAGGTATTGTGGAAGAGTGCAGGGGTGGACTTTGCATTCAAATATTAAAATGATTGGATTCTGGTACACGCATCAGTGCACCCAAATATTGGGCCTTTGGTGGCAGCTAGTGCCTTCACACTGTAACCCCTCTGAGGTATTGTGGAAGAGTGCAGTGGTGAAGGTTTTGGGAATGCAGAAGAGATCCCAGATCTATTCAGTTACATCAGCATCATGGGAGTGATAGCTGCTGATCCAGGACTGATTCATTTTTATAATGTCAGCCGGTCTACAGAGTCGGTGGACAGACACACTCTTTTTTGTCTGTGACAAAACCTCCAGCGGCACTGAACGTCCTTTCAGAAAGCACGCTGGATGAAGGGAAACCTTGTAGCTCCATAGCATATTGGCTAAGTTCTGGCCAGTGATCCAATCTCAACACCCAGTAAGCCAGTGGATCATCTGCTGTAAAGCTATCCAGGTCTGCCCTTGCCCCTAGATAGTCCTGCACCATATGGTGAAGACGCTGGCAATGGGTGCCTACAATTGACGTCCCTGGGTGTCGTGGACTAAAAAAATTGGTAAAGGCATCAGTCAAGCGGCCCCCTTCACCGCTCTTCCTCTGATAAACAGCAGCTTCAGAAGCACCTGTGTCATCAGTTGGTAACCTACCAGTGTCTGGAAAGATGTTACACAAGCGTCGCTTTAGAGCGTCCTCAAGTTGTTTCATCCTGTGCTCCCTCTGTGAGGGCAGGATGAGCTCTGCAACCTTACCCTTGTATCGTGGATCAAGAAGGGTTGCCAACCAGTAATGATCCCTCTCCTTGATAGCACGAATCCTGGGGTCCTTTAGCAGGCTTTGCAGGATAAGGGAGCCCATGCAGCGTAGGTTGGAGGTGGCATTAGCTTCAGAGTGTTCCTGGTCGCTGAGGATGACCGTATCGTGCACTACCTCCTCCCAGCCACGTACTAGTCCTTGGGTTTCTGGGGACACAAAACCCTCCCTTGAGGAATCCCCACCTTCAATGCCCCCACAACTTAAATATTCCTCCTCCTCATCCTCCTTCTGTCAGATCTGAGGACCCGCAGGAATGCTGTCTGCGTAAAGACTGGGGCCTTGAGAGCTAGGGAAGTCCTCCTCTTCCTCCCGCTGCTCTGCTTCTAGTGCCACGTCTATAATTCCCTGCAGAGTGTGTTCCAGCAGGAACACTAAAGGAATTGTCACTGATGCATGCACTGTCCCTGCTCACCATCCTCGTTGCCTCCTCAAATGGTGACCGTACAGTGCATGCATCCTTGATCATCAGCCACTGCGCGGGAGGGGGGAAAACCAAGTTGACCTGAACCTGTCCTTGTGCCATACTAACACAGGTACTCATTGATGGCCCTCTGCTGCTTGTGCAGGCACTGCAGCATTGCCAATGTCGAGTTCCACCTGGTGGGCATGTCACAGATCAGGCGGTTTGTGGGAAGGTGGAATTCTCTTAGAATTTCTGCCAGGCGAACATTTGCTGGGAATGACCGTCTGAAGTGGCTGCAGACTTTTCTGGTCTGGCTGAGAAGCTCTGCCAGCCCTGGGTACCTGGTTAGGAAACGCTGTACCACCAGATTTAGGACGCGTGCTAGTCATGGTACATGCGTCAACTTACCCAGGCGTAGGGCGGAGAGAAAGTTGCTGCCATTATCACAGACTACCATTCCCAGCTCAAGCTGGCGTGGTGTTAACCATCTCTGCGCCTGCCCCTGCAGAGCTGACAATTTCTGGCCCGGTGTGGCTCTTGTCCCCTAAACAAACCAGCTCAAGCACAGTATGGTATCTTTTTGCTTGAGCCATTGCGTAGCCCCTGTCATGCGTCGGTTTAACTGCCACTTCGCCAGAGGCATTGAAGGAGGAGGAAGAGGTGGTGGAGCAGACAATCCTCATATAAGCAGCTTTCTGGAGGCGTGGTGGATGAGCAAGCTCCAGCACAGAGCCCCGTCCTGGATCCCTCCCAGCTGCAAGCAGAATTACCCAGTGTGCCGTGAAGGAAATGTAATGGCCCTGTCCATGCTTGCTGGACCACGTGTCTAAAGTAATGTGCACCTTGCTGCTGACTGCCTTTCCCAATGACTCCATAACATTGTTTTCCACGTGCTGGTATAGTGCTGGAATGGCCTTCCATGAAAAGAAATGGCGTTTTGGAACCTGCCACTGTGGTACAGCACATTCTGCAAATTCACGAATGGAAGCAGAGTCCACCAGCTGGAAAGGCAGCAGCTGTAATGCGAGTAATTTTGCCAAGCTGTCATTTAGACGTTGTGCATGTGGATGGTTGGGACAATATTTTTTTTCTTCCGCTGCAGCAGCTGGGGCAACAAAATCTGACTGCATAAATCTGCAGCTGATGGGATGTTGGCAGATTCAGAGGAAGGAAGTGGTACACCCATTACTGTAGCATCATCCCTGTCAATGGAGGTTGTAGGCAATGACATGGCAGTACATATAGTGGGGGTAGAGACAGATGAGGAGGACCTATGCAAAGTGTTGTGCCAACGGGATGCATGGCAGGTGGTCCTATGTCGCCTCAAGCACGTGTTACCCAAGTGTCTGTCTTTCCCACACTTGATCCTCTTCCGACATAGCTTACAAATAGCAACGCTGCAGTCTGCTGCACATGTCGTGAAGAACTCCCAGACAGCAGAGATCCTGGACGTGTGCTGCGAGGCAACAGCGCTCTGCACCTGAGCAGCTCTGACATATGATGCCTCGGACTGGCTACGGTTGCTCATAGAGGACATTGTGCCTCGTTTTTGTTGGGCCTCCTCACTTGACTCCTCTGTTCGATCAGGCACCCAGGTGGAGTCGGTGAACTCCTCATCATTGTCATCACCCCTATCTCTTCATCACTGGAGCCAACCTCGCAATATGCTGCAGCGGCTGGGGGAACATGAGTGCCAGTTCTTTGTGTGTCACTGGCACCCCCTCCCTCTAGGCTGATTATGCTCCCTTCCTCAACCTCAGAGTTTGAATCGGAGCACTGGAGTTGCTGCGCATCCTCAAGCAGCATGTCACTGTAATCAAACAATTCAGCTGACGCCTCCGTGTATGATAGTGAGGCTACGGCAGGAGTAGCTGTGGACATGGAGGCTGAATTAGATGTTTTGTCAGCTGAGGTGGACTGTAAACCACTACAAGCCTGGCTGGCAGAGGACTCGGAGGATGAGGATGGCCTAGTTGGCCAATCCTGCAAATCCTCTGTATGTTGCTACCGCTTAAGACGGCCAGCACCAGTTAGAAAGGAGGATAAGTGTGCCCCTGCAGAGGATGCACCACGTCCACGGCGACCAGGGGCACAGCCTTCCGACACAGTGGTCTGGGAGCGTCTGCCTGTCCTATTTGGTCTTTCTAACATGGTGAGTGATATATAGATTAAGATATACAGATTTTCCAGAACAATGCTATAAATCAGTGATACAGCCTGATAGCCTTTGCAGTGGCAACACACAGATTCAAATTCACAGAACTCTGGTATAAGTCAGTGATACAGCCTGATAGCCTGGCAGCAGCTGGCAGTGCCAACACACAGATTACAATTCTCAGATATCTGCTAGAAGTATGTGGGACACCCTGATAGCTGGCAGTGAGAAGACACAGATTACAATTCCCAGATATCTGCTAGACGCCTGTGAGACACCGTGAAAGAACAATCTCCTCTCACTCCTGCAAAAAAAACACGTGCTGGGGCTGCGGGGAAGCCTTATAGTGTGCTGCGGGACTTAGCTCTGTGAGCCCATGATTGGGCAAAATTTGCCCAATCAGGACTCTGAGCCCTGATTGGCATAGTCTTGCACATGACCTGTGGTCAGGTGCAAGGCTGTATCCAATTATAAGCTTCAGGCCAGTGGAAAAGTGCATTGTGGTCCATTGTGGGCGAACACGCGGAAATTTTCGCCGAACGGGCAATGTTCAAATCGAACTCCTGTTCGGATCAAACCGCCAGCCCATCCCTATAAAGGATAGATTGGAGTCCAAGAGGACCCTGAGGCAAAGGAGCTTGAGAGGTAGAAGTAATGGTGGCACCGTTCACCTGAAGAGAAATTGGCGCAGGAATGAAGGATTTAGAGGGAGGGAAGATGAGAAGTTCAATTTTAGGGGTTGAGCTTTAGGAAACGGGAAGTCATCCAGTCGAAGACAGCCGATAGGCAGGCAGTAACACGGTCCAACACCGGAGTACAGCGATAGAGGAAAGGTAGATTTGGGTGTCATCAGCATAGAGGTGATATTGGAATCCATAGGAAGAAATGAGGTTGTCCAAAGAGGCAGTATAGATCGAGAAGAGTAAGGGACCCAGAACAACTGAAAGAGGAACTGGTGGTGAAGAGACACCAGGGAAGGAGACTCTGAAGGAGAGAAAAGAGAGACAGGAAGAGGACTAGGAGAGCGTGATGTCACTGAGGCAAAGTTGACGCAGCATGAGGAGCAGGAGAGGGTGAAAAAACATTTTGCATTTACTTTTTTCATTTTTTTTATTTTTACACCTTACACCTTACATGATCTTGTTAGGTATCATAGTAAAGACTAGACTCTGACCTTTCCAATGACCCCTCACTTAACCTTGTGCGTTGTACAGTTCAGGGATGTAGGTTCCAAAGTCCTCCTGTCCCTCCTCCCTGCAGTGCCATGGTCTAGGTTGTGAATTAAACACTGCGTTGCTTCACCAGATACACACTTGCTGGCAGTATGGTAAAAGAGGCGAGTTAGTGCAGCATCACTGTTCACTTTATAATTGTAAACTGAATAGTGCCGTGTTAGAAAAAAATATATTATTTTGATATTTTATTTTTACATAAATCTAATCTAGTTATATTTGGTATCACTGGAAAGGCTATAAGCTGACCTTTCCAATGATACCTCATATGTCCCTGTAGCCCTTAGGGCTCCGGAGATACAGTGGTCTTAATTATTGCAAATTGTAAATAATTTTTTTTATTTTACACACCGATCAAGGCACCCCCTTGTGGCAGGCACCTGTAGGCACATGCCTACTCTGCCTATTGGTAAATCCGGCCCTGAGGGTGGATCAGAGCCAGATTCAGAGATAAAGAGTGTAGACCTGTCTGGGGGGGGGCTGGGATGGGGTGAGCCATCCTGGATTCACCGGTGTCATGTGTGCAGGCATCGGGCTCTGCAAGCCTGCATTTCTGCCACACTGCCAGATTTAACAGGCACACTGGCTGCCTGGGAAGTCCTGCTGGTGGCACAGAAATGCTGCTGGTTATGATAGAGGGAGGACGCCTGGCCTCTGCATTCCTGCCTCTGCTCCTAGGAGATCAACCGCGGGAACTCCATGTCAGGCTGTGCAGGTCAGTGTGAAGGAGGGAGTACAGGGAAGAACCCTTATACAGCCCGTGAACGAATGCAGAATGTCTGCCCTCAGATTTCTCTCCCCCCCCCCCCCCAGCTGTCTACAGGGGAAAGGTAAGGGGGGCTTATAGTAAGAGTCAGAAGGCCCAGAGCAGACTTACTCCAACGATTATATAGCAGAACGGGGAGGGGATGAGTGGCTGGCTCTGTGCTGACTAACCTCAAGTCCCTTTCCTCCCTGACTTTTAAGTTTTGAACCTGTAAAATGGCATTGTTGACCTGTAAAGACTTGCTGTAAGGGTCACTGTACAACTGAGAGGCAGATGGTCTGGGTTGGAGAAATAAAATTAGGGGGTTACTCACTAAGCCCTGTTTTTCCATGTTGTTGTAACTTTGAACAACACAGGAAAAATCTGCAAGCACTATTCTTACATAAGAAATTGAGGCCATTCTCTCACACCACACATTACTGTGAGCTTTATTGCTGTGGAGCACTGATTTGCTCATACACATCGCATATTACTGGGAGTTTATTGCTGTGGAGCTCTGATACGCTCATACACACTGCACATTACTGTGAGTTTTATTGCTGTGGAGCTCTATGATGTGTTTGGGTGTGTTTTGGTTTGTGTGGTTTTGGGGGCAGCATTTCATTCTTGAAACCAGCCAGCACATTGTCTTGGCCCGGTCCTGATTGGGGGGGTTGATAGCGAGATAGGGGGGGCAAAGATTTATTGGGGGACGAATGAGAGCGACCTGATGGGAATAAAGATTGATTGGGGGAGTGGATAAACATTGAGGTTTTTGTGCAATACTTATGGTTTATATACCATTTTTGTGTGTGTCTGCATAATTAAAGTGGGCCGGTTTGGATGAAATCCAGGGCCGATTTTCTGTCCCAGTCCAGCCCTGGGAATGAGTGTTAGTCGATGCTGGGATGAGGGGCACCAGGGAGCACAGGCGGCACTCAGTCTCCCCTGCAACAGCCGCTGAGGATAAAGATTTGCCCAGGGTCTGGGGGTGACTAGGGCAGGGGTGTCGGGGGTGATTGTCGAGAGAGAGGGAGAGGCGCTGTGCGTGCGCCTCTGCAACAGATTGTCTTTTTTTTTTTTGTCCTTTGCGCATGCCGGCAATTTTCTTCTTTTTTTTCCGTCACGCATGTGCAGGTAAGCTTGTGCATGCACATTGCATCCGGCGACGGACGCAAATCGTTTTATTATTATAGCTAATATCATGGATCTCGATTTAGACTGTTGGAAGAGAAATGGTATCCATCTAATCACTCAAATTATTGAAAAACAAACACTGAAATCTTTCTCACAGATTTCATCTGAATATAAAATCTTTCCACCTCAGAGCTGTTCAAATTTATTCAGGTTAAGCATTATTTGAGTAATTCTTTATTGCGCAATCTAATATACTACTTAAAAAGAAATCCATTGTAAGGGATCTCGCCACCAGTCGCAGGAAGGACAAAACTGGCGCAGCTATAACATGAACCCGGCAGCACCTTTTCTGTGATGCCTGTCACCAGAGGCGTAACTAGAAACCTCAGAGCCCAGGTGCGGGAATCCATAAAGGGCCCCCCAGAACAAAAACTAAACCAAAACTGTAAAAATAAAATTTTCGCTCGTATTTTGGAGAATTGTTTTATGAATAATAATGACTATGTTTAAAACACTAAACTTGCTCACTGCATGGGAAATGAAAAGGTGAGTAATGGCAGTGGTAGTGCTCATTTTATGTGTGATAAACGGACTATGCCATTGCTTTGGAACAAAAAAATAAAAAAAAATTGTTTTTCTTTCTGTATTCTTTGTGGTCATGTTTTTAGTATTATTAGAAAGGCCAGACACTGGCCTTTCCAATGACACCTCACTTGACCCAGTGCAGTGTTAAATTAAAGACACAGGGCTCTAAAGGACACCCTGCTCAGCAGTGAGATGTTTTAGGAGGTCGATGAAACCATGTGTAATAATGAATTGTGCCATCACCTCCACACGTGAAAAATTAGAAGGTGAGATTGTGAAGCATCAATTCGTCGTGGTCATATTTAGTATCATTGGAAAGGCCATGCTCTGGCCTTTCCAACGATAACTCACATGACCCTGTACATGTTATGTTTCCATGCAGGGCTTCTTTTTGTGTGAGAAAAGGTGGGGTACTCACCATGAACACCATGAAGGTGCATTAGAGTGCATGGGGCTGATTTAATGCCACATGCTAAAAATCATAATCCTCATCAATAAGGGGTCAAAGCGCCGAAATTGAATGCAGTTTCAATGATCTTCATTTCAGCGCACTTTGGGTCACTTCAGTGACTCCATTTCATTTAAAACTCGGTAAATTCACTATTTATTGAATGTTTATCTTATTTTTATGAAAATGGAGTCGCTGAAGCAGTTATTGGACATTGATTAAAACTGGCGCCAATAAGTGCTTAAATCGCCTCGGCAAATTCCATCGAAGTGGAATAAAAATATTAGAAATCTCCTGTTCTGAGGAGTTTAACCCTTTCGCTGCTGAGGCATTTCACGCCTGTGTGCTGAGCTCATTTTTACCGGTTTCGCTAATCATGTTTAACCGCGTTTTGAAGCCTTATTTGATTATATGACCCAGACATATTATATATCGTTCTTTCCGGCAGACTCGGCAGATTCATAAAGATCATGATTATATGTATACAGTTGTGTTCAAAATTATTCAACCCCCAATGCTTTAAAGGGTTTTAGGGAATTTAGTGTACATT
Organism: Leptobrachium leishanense; assembly: GCA_009667805.1. Taxonomy (NCBI): domain Eukaryota; kingdom Metazoa; phylum Chordata; class Amphibia; order Anura; family Megophryidae; genus Leptobrachium; species Leptobrachium leishanense. Next base: position 264,664,056 of record CM019065.1, on the reverse strand, counting down.
TGTAATTGTATTCAGAATGAAATCCTACAAGGACTTTTTAAAGAACCATATGCAACTAAAATGACATCAATTGGTTTTGTAATACAGTAGTAAATGTTTCTTTTGTGAATTCTTCATTGACACAATTATTCAACCCCTTAAAGACTACCACTCTGAAGAACAGAGGTTCATTCAAGTGTTTTCAATCAGGTATTGAAAACACCTGTGGATGTCACGGAGCAGCAATAAAGCATAATAAGCACCAATTAGGCAGCTTTAAAATGACTGTGATACTCAGCTCCTTCTAGACATTTACTGGTGTGGTTACAAACATGGTGAAGTCAAGAGAATGGTCCAGGAAGACAAGAGAAGAGGTGATTACTCTTCACAGGAAGGGCAATGGCTATAAGAAGATTGCAAAGATGTTAAACATACCAAGAGAGACCATAGGAAGCATCATTCGCATATTCAAGGCAAAGGGCATGTTGAAACGCTACCTGGTCGTGGCAGAAAGAAGATGCTGACTTCGACTGCTGTGCACTACCAGAAGCGTAGAGTGGAGAAAAGTCCCCGTGTGACTGCTGAGGAACTGAGAAAAGATTTGTCAGATGTGGGTACTGAAGTTTCTGCTCAGACAATACGGGGCACACTGCGTAATGAAGGCCTCCATGCCAGAACTCCCAGGCGCACCCCCTTGCTGTCTCCAAAGAATAAGAAGAGTCGACTGCAGTATGCCAAAAGTCATGTGGACAAACCACAGAAGTTTTGGGATAGTGTTCTGTGGACTGATGAAACAAAATTAGAACTGTTTGGGCCCATGGATCAACGCTATGTTTGGAGGAGGAAGAACAAGGCCTATGAAGAAAAGAACACCTTGCCTACTGTGAAGCATGGCGGGGGGTCAATCATGCTTTGGGGCTGTTTTGCTTCTGCAGGTACAGGGAAGCTTCAGCGTGTGCAAGGTACCATGAATTCTCTTCAGTACCAGGAGATATTGGATGACAATATGATGCAGTCCGTCACAAACCTGAGGCTTGGGAGACGTTGGACTTTTCAACAGGACAATGATCCCAAGCATACCTCCGAGTCCACTAGAGCATGGTTGCAGATTAAAGGCTGGAACATTTTGGAGTGGCCATCGCAGTCACCTGACTTAAATCCGATTGAGAACCGCTGGTGGGACTTAAAGAAAGCCGTTGCAGTGCGCAAGCCTAAGAATGTGACTGAACTGGAGGCTTTTGCCCATGACGAATGGGCGAAGATACCCGTAGATCGCTGCAAGACACTTGTGTCAAGCTATGCTTCACGTTTAAAAGCTGTTATAACTGTAAAAGGATGTTGTACTAAGTCCTAAGATTGAATGTCACTTGGGGGTTGAATAAAACTGATAATGATGTGAGCACAGAAAAGACATTTGTGGTTATTTCATTATAAATGTTATGTTATATTTGTCTGACCTACACGTGCCTCTTTGATTAAGGCTGGGGTCAGACGAGCGCAGTGTTAACGTCCGTGTTGCCCGCACATAAGTACGTCCGTGATAGCATACAATTGTGTTAAATGGAGCCCCACACACGCAGTACGTCCACACAGAAGTGCGGGGGCTGACGGACGCTGCAAACGGGCGCAGGTTAGGCAAGAACGTAATACTGCTAGAACGGACGTGCAGAGTGCGCCACGTCCACATAGCTTTGTGTGTGAGTGATGCAACAAGGTCAGACGGACTGCATTTATACGTCCAGCATTTTTGACGGACAGAATGTTTTATCATTGTAATTTATTTTCCCTGCTACATCAGTCAAAAAATACGTCAGTGAAAAAAACGGACTGTGTGGCCACTACCTTGTTGTCAGTCAGTAAGTACGTCCGTACTGCACGGACGCACAGTCCGTACAAAATGCGCTCATCTGACCCTAGCCTTAATTGTAAGCAAGATGACTGAATGATCAAAATCCATGTCAAACTGGCCAAAACACTGTTGAATAATTTTGAACCCAACTGTATGTCATGTCCTGTCTGTATATTCTAACAAAAAAATGCAATAACATTTTTTTCAATAATTTACAAAGTGTAAAGTGTTTTTTTCACATTTTAACCTGCAAGCATTTGCGGTTATATTTTCTATGGGTTGCGCTTGTTATCAAAATTAGAAATGGGTTCTTGTTGCATTTTTGCTGGGGGGAAAATTACGTGATTTTTAACAAACGCACCCCATACAAAAATCGTTAGTGCAGCATCATTGTTCACATATTTATTTATTTATAAAGGATTTTACCAGGAAGGATACATTGAGATTTCTCTCGTTTTCAAGTATGTCCTGGGTTCAAGTACATTGAAGTGTTACATAGTTGAAATGGGAACAATATTGCTGCATTAACAAAAAAGCATGGCCTTTCCAATGATACCAAACATGACCATGTAAAATGTAATTTAAAAAAATAATCTAAAAACAATATTTAACCCTTTCACTGCTGAGGACGTGTGGGGAAAGTCCTCATTGACTCCTAAGGAAAGATAGGGGTGGAGATAGGGGGTTCCTTTGAACCACGATATCTCCCCACTGTTGGCAGCTAGAGGGTCATGTTTGTGATCAGTAGAAAGGCCAGAGCATGGCCTTTCCAATGATACCAAACATGACCATGTTTAAAGTAAAGAAGAAAAATTAGACCCGAAATGGCTCAGCAGTGAAGGGGTTAAACAACTTTTATTTTATTTTTAAATATTGCTTTTAGATTATTTTTTTAAATTACATTTTACATGGTCATGTTTGGTATCGTTGGAAAGGCCATGCTCTGACCGATCCAACGATACCAAACATTAACCACTAGCTGCCACGGATCGGGAGATAGGGGGTTCCAATGAAACCCCCATCTCCACCATTGGTGGCAGCTAGGGGTTAACTCCAGGAATGACGTCATCGCACTATGCACGATGACGCCAGTCATCAGGGGGAGTTCCCCGGAGCTTGGCCGACATCCAAGATTTCGGCCAGCTCCGGGAGAGGATCACGATCTGTCACTTTTCGGCGCTGAATCGTGATACGGCAACCAAGGGGTTAAAGCCAGCCACCGTTTGGAAGGGCAGGCTGTGCTCTTCCAATCGGTGCCTGGCTTTCACCGCTGGCCCCCGGCGATCAGGAGGGAGAGAGGTCCGAAGGAGCTCCCCCTCCCTTTCAGGCACCTCCTCCGCACTCGCGGGGGTGGGCGCCTGAAAGCGATAACATCTATCGTCCCCACCGGGGTCCCGGATTGCCGGGCTGACATCCAAGATTGCTGCCTCCTGTGCTAGGACACGCTCAGCGCGTCCATAGCACAGGAGGAGCACTTGGCAGGACGCGCTGAACCTTAGCAGCCAAGTGGTCAAATCAATAAAAATGTTGTAAAGATATGAATAAATAATAAAGTCCTTTTAAAAAAATTAAAATGTCTGTTACAAAGTAGTTAAATACATCTTTTAAAAACCTAATTAAAGAGTCTTATAAAATAAAAAAACGGTGTTTTAAAAGATAAAAAGCTTTTGTAAAAATATAAATACATGGTTAAGTAGTGTCCATTGCGTGCTACGCCATGCCTGTTTATTTTGTGACCGTAACTAGCAGCATTGGAGCAAAGAATCTTGTTTTACCACTAAATGAGGAGCCCCACGCTTTTTTTATTAAAAACTAATTTATATTTAAATATATTACATTTTAAACATAAAAAATAAATTCTATATTACAATAAATCAGATTAATCAAAAAAAAATATATATACATATATATATATATATATATATATATAATTAAAATGTTCTAAACGTAATTAGAATAAAATAAATGTAAATTTGAACTGTAGCAAACTAAATATACCACGGACCACACAGTTATTCCCACAGTGACAACATACATACAGTGACCCCTACACTCACAATGATCCCCCAAATTGTCCACACACTCAAACACTAAACACTCTGAGACACCTACACATTATATATTCTGACACACACATAAATTGGGGAGAACCCACCTATGCCAAGCAGGGGAATTTGGGAAGGAAGCATGTCCGCTTAAAGGCTGCTAGCTCTGAAACCGTTAACACTGGTATTGAGGGAGGCGGGACCAGTCCTCCGATACACAGACTTAATGACAGCTCCAGCACCAGGGCTCAGGAGGAGAACACAGTTTAGATCACTATAAAGAGACAGATGGAGAGCGTCTCCACTGTGTGTGTGTGAGCTCCATGAAATCTGCGGGGCACATCTCCCGCAATGCAGACTGTAACTGTATCAGAGCAGCCAGGCTTAGCTGACTGCGGACACATTTACGCACGCATGTCCGCAGTAAACAGGTAAAAGTTTGATAATCCTGGGCACTAGGGCAGTGTTTTGTGGGCCCTTCAGACTCATGGACCCGGGTGCAGTGGCACCTGCTGCACCCCTGGTAGTTATACCCCTGCCTGTCACGTTCCAGACTGAATTTGCCATCCAGCCCTGTGCCTCACCCAGTCCCCTAACCTCCAGCCTGGGGTTTCCTGTGGATCATGGAGACTGCAGGTGTAATCAATCCCTATCTAATCAAGCCCCATATACGTAAACCACGCCCCTTTCCCAGAACTTCAGTGTAACGTGGGGGTTTCTGTCCACTTGCAGAATGCTCCCCTTGAAGTCAGTATTCCGCAGAAGTACCGCTTTTGGCCCAGAACGCAGTGAAACCCAGGCAATAACACTCAGGAGATCCTTGCTCTTTCAACCCAAAATGGAGACTGACTATTACAGAGACACACAGGTTATGGTCAAGGACCAACACATTTGCATACAAACAGATATCACAGATCAGATAGCTGCCCAGGACCTTCAAACAATGAGATTTCCTAGGAGGAGAAGGTGGAGGGAGAAAGCAGGGAAAACAAAAGGAATTTCTTACAAAGAGAACGTACACAATAGAGAGAGCAGGTACCTAATACAGAGATCTACACTATACAGAGAGAAGGTACACAGAACACACAAACACCCTGCATCTAGAATTGTAGATACAGGGTGACTTTAACAAAGGAAAGCAGGGAAACAATATAAAACATCAGGCTCGTACCTCCCAAATACATTTCTAGGCCCATGTACTTAAAGTCCAAAGTGACGTACGTCACATTCAGCATTGACGTATTTGTGCGGTTTGCGCCTGTCCCTTGCTCCTGAGACTTTGGGGGTTATTCAGAGAGGTGAAAACCAGGAGAATAACCTGGAGAAGTGAAAATTCTAAGTCAAAATAGGTAAACACAAAAATTCTCCCTGATCTCTTTCCAAATCGGCTATTTGGTCTAGATTGTTCTATTCTCCTGCCAATTCTCCTGGTTTTCACCTCTCTGAATAACCCCCTTTGTGTTCAAGCTGTGTTTATTGGATTCATTTGTGTACCATACCCCTTGCTTTACTCACCAGACTTAGAAACCTAGAAAATGTCGGCAGATAAGAACCTTTCGGCCCATCTAGTCTGCCCAATTACATGGATAGTTTACCTGGATTTATCTTTTGTTTAGGATAGCCTTATGCCTATCCCATGCTTGCTTAAATTCAATTACTGTTGTTACCACTTCTACTGGAAGGCTGTTCCATGTATCCACCACCCTCTCAGTAAAATAATGCTTCCTGATGTTACTTATAAACCTTTGCCCCTCTAATCTAAGACTATGTCCTCTTTTTTTGCTACTTTGTTTCCATCTAAATATACTCCCTTCCTCTACCTTGTGGATTCCCTTAACGTATTTAAATGTTTCTATCATATCTCCTCTGTCTCGTCTTTTTTCCAAGCTGTACATGTTAAGATCATTAAGCCTTTCCTGGTAACTTTTCTCCTTCAAGCCGTACACCATTTTAGTAGCCCTTCTCTGAACTCTCTCAAAGATGTCTATATCCTTCTGGAGATACGGTCTCCAATACTGCACACAGTACTCCAAGTGAGGTCTCACCAGTGCTCTGTACAGTGGCATGAGCACTTCCCTTTTCCTACTGCTAATACCTCTCCCTACACAACCATGCATTCTGCTAGCATTTCCTGCTGCTCTATTACATTGACTACTTACCCTTAGATCCTCTGAAATAATAACCCCGAAATCCCTTTCCTCAGATGTTGAGGTTAGGACTGTATCAAATATTCTATATTCAGCCCTTGGATTTTTACGTCCCAGGTGCATTATCTTGCACTTATCCACATTAAAACTCAATTGCCACAGCTCCGACCATTTTTTTAGTTTACCTAAATCATTTGTCATTTGGCTGATTACTCCAGGAACGTCAACCCTGTTGCAAATCTTTGTGTCATCATCAAAAAGACATACTTTTCCATTAATACCTTCTGCAATATCACTAATAAAAATATTAAATAGAATGCGTCCAAGTACTGACCCCTGAGGTACCCCCTGGTAACAAGACCTTGCGTCGAATAAACTCCATTTACCACAACCCTCTGTTGCCTGTCACTCAGCCACTGCCTAATCCATTCAACAATATTGGAATCCAAGCTCAAAGATTGCAATTTATTGATAAGCCTTCTATGCGGAACAGTATCAAAAGCCTTACTGAAATCTAAATAAGCAATGTCTACTGCACCACCTGTGTCTATTATTTTTGTTACCCAATCAAAAAAATCAATAAGATTTGTTTGGCATGATCTCCCTGAGGTAAACCCAGTAGGTTTTGTGCTGCCCTAGGCCTGACTAAACTCGTGCACCCCCTAATTTAAATTTGACACACCCCTTCCTGTCAAGGGCACACCTCTTCCTGGTTAATCCCCACCCTTCCTCTTTAAGCTCCACCTTTTCCTCTTAGAGCTCCGCCTTTTCCTCTCTTTATATTAAAAGTGGATACCAAGTGCCTACTTGTATATTTTGTATACCATTTCAAATGTATCTATTGAGATAAAGAAAATTATGAAATGTTTAAATTCAAGCATTTTTACAAAGAACAGCCACGCATGTCAAGTATACTGGATCACAGCCGCTCTAATTGGTTGAACAATAAAATCCACAGAAACGTGCACTGCATACAGTATGAGCATATCACAGAGCTGCACAGCAATAAAACCCACAGAAATGGGCACTGTGTATGAGCATATCAGAGCTGCACAGCAATAAAACCCACAGAAATGTGCAGTGTTGTTTGAGCGTATCCCAGAGCTCCAGGGCAATAAAACTCACAGTAATATGCAGTGTGTATCACAGAATCCACAGCAATAAAACTCCCAGCAATGCAATGTGCGGTGTGTATGAGTGCCTCAGAATCACAGCAATAAAACTCCCAGCAATGCAATGTGCGGTGTGTATGAGTGCATCAGAATCCACTGCAGTAAAACTCCCAGCAAACGAGTGTATATGAGCACACAGCAATTATGCTGTGGAGCCATCTTGTCAGCAGTGGGGTGCCACTGCCAGAGGGTGCACTATAGCTTTGATTCCCTTCCGGTGGGTGTTCAGTCCAGAATAGAGTCTGTGTTAACGAAAGGGCGGGCAGCTGCGCGCGTGCGTTTCACGTGGTTCAGCCAGTCATGTGGTACTGAGACTCAGAGAAATGGCAGTGAAATGCCCTGATGTTCGGTGGTTTCAATCAGCAGGTTTATTCAGGCGAACCCCATAGGTTTCAATGTTAAAAATATTCCCGTTTTTATGCAATATCTAATAAATCATTTAATTTTAATCTGCAGTAAAAATTCTTTACTTATTGAATTTTTTTTAGTACCTTTTAGTCATTTTTCAGATTTTTTGGCAAAATTCCCCCCCCCTTTTTTAATAGCAGTTTTTCTTTTTTCTGTAACAGAACTTTTTATTATCAATCATAGGATCTTATATGTAAATTCCAGACATTTTCGTTCAGTAGTTCTTTTGAAAACAGCAGGCCACGGGTTTGCGGTGGCAGCATTAAGCGGCTGACTCCATGCACTTTGGGGACCCTGTGGTGAATGGTGAATTCACTGCAGGGTGGGGAAATTTTATTCTCCTAAGTGCAGGGAACTACAGAACACCAAAACATTGGCGTCATTTCGCGGTGCTCAGTGAGTAACCCATTTAGTGGTGAGGTTTTTTTGCTGCCCCCTGGAAAGTGAAATTGAAAGTGTAAATTAGTGAAATCTCAATGTATCCTCCCTGGTAAAATACTTTGCAAACGTAAAAAAAAAAAATTTTTTTTTTTTTTTTTAGGGGTGGGGCCACCCAGTGCGGGCCGCCGCCCCCTGGAAAGTGCCGCCCTAGGCCTGGGCCTAGTCGGCCTAGGCCAAAATACACCAGTGGGTAAACCCATGTTGTTTCTGGTCCTGTAATCTATGTGTTTTTAGATGTTCAACAATCCTTTCCTTTAACCACTTGAATGCTAAGGACGCGCTCAGCGCGTCCTCAGCATTCCCGCTGGTATGCGGAGGACGCGCTGAGCGCGTCCTCGCATCGGGGTCAGCGTTCGGCCGGGTTCCGGCCGATCGCTGGCCCTCCGGTGCGGGCTGACATCCTGGATGTCAGCCCGGCATCCGGACCAGCAGCCGCCATTATTAGGTGTCATCGCGGGGGCGCGATGACACCTAATTCAGGCGCCCCCCCCGCATGTGCGGAGGAGGCGCCTGAAAGGGAGGGGGGGGAGGTCCTTCGGACCTCTCTCCCTCCCGATCGGCGGCGCACAGGGGCTTAACCCAGGCATCATTTGGAAGGGCACAGCCTGCCCTTCCAAATGATGCCTGGCATTAACCCCTGGGGAGCTGGATCGCGAATCGGCGCTGAAAAGCGCCGGTTCGCGATCCCTTCCCGGAGCTGGCCGACATCTTGGATGTCGGCCAAACTTCCGGGAACTCCCCCAGAGGACTGGCGTCATCGTGCGTAGCACGATGACGCCAGTCCTAGCATTAACCCCTAACTGCCACCAAGTGTGGAGATAGGGAGTTCCAATGAACTCCCTATCTCCCGATCCGTGGCAGTTAGGGGTTAAATTTTGATATGGTTGGATCGGCCAGAGCATGGCCGTTCCAACGATACCAAACATGAAAGTTAAAAATTTTGTAAAAAAATAAAAAAAAAAAAATAAAAAAAAAATAAACACTTTTTTTTTTTTTTTTTGGTTTGTTAGTGTAGCAATATTGTTCCCATTTCAATTATAATGTGAACAATGATGCTGCACTAACGATTTTTGTATGCGGTGCGTTTGTTAAAAATAGTGTCATTTTCCCCAAAAAAAAATGTAACGAGACCCCATCTCTAATTTTTTTAACAAGCGCACCCCATACAAAATATAACCGCAATTGCTCGCATGTTAAAATGTGGAAAAAAACACTTTACACATTGTAAATTATTGAAAATACATATTTTATTGCATTTTTTGTTATAATATACAGACATGACATAACGTATACATATAATAATGACATATTATGAATCTACCGAGTCTGACGGAAAGAACGATATATAATATGTCGGTGTCATATACTAAAATAAGCCTTAAAAACACGTTTAAACATGATGCGCAAAACAGGTAAAAAATTACCTCAGCACAGGGGCGGGAAAAGCCTCAGCAGCGAAAGGGTTAACATGGTTTCCATTAATTTCCCCACTTATGACGTAAAACTAACTTTCGCCTGTGGATATGCCCTTTGGATACTGCACCTAGGAACCCTGCTCTTGGAATACCCGTCATCTTTCCTAAGTACTTTTGTTACTTTCAAAGATTTTCATCATTATCCTAAGGACTTCCTCTGATTCCTGTACCAAGAATTAGGGATGCACCGATACCACTTTTTTAAGACCGAGTACGAGTACAGATACTTTTGTTCAAGTACTCACCGATACCAATTACTGATACTTTTATTTTATGTCATGTGACGCTTTCCAATAAGAACAGACCTCCTATAAAGCCCCCAGGTCTCATGGATTTGCCCCAGCTCATGGATATTGCCCCAGCTCATGGATATCCTGACCCCAGCTCATGGATAATTGCCCCCCCAGCTCATGGATAATTGCCCCCCTGCTCATGGATATGCCCCCCTGCTCATGGATATGCCCCCCTTGCTCATGGATATGCCCCCCTTGCTCATGGATATGCCCCCCTGCTCATGGATATGCCCCCCTTGCTCATGGATATGCCCCCCTTGCTCATGGATATGCCCCCCTGCTCATGGATATGCCCCCCTGCTCATGGATATGCCCCCCTTGCTCATGGATATGCCCCCTTGCTCATGGATATGCCCCCCTGCTCATGGATATGCCCCCCTTGCTCATGGATATGCCCCCTTGCTCATGGATATGCCCCCTTGCTCATGGATATGCCCCCCTTGCTCATGGATATGCCCCCCTGCTCATGGATATGCCCCCGCACTCTCCGCTCATACTTACCTTCCTTCAGCGCCACCGGTCAAGTCTTCGCACGCTCCTTGGAAGGACCCCAGCCGCGACCACGTGGGACCATGTGATCGCGGCTGGGGTCCTTCCAACGAGCGCGCGCGCGCGGGAACTTTCCCGGCGTCGCTGAAGGAAGGTAAGTATGACCGGAGAGCAGCTGCAGGGCCTGTCCGAATGCTCTATCGGCATTCGGACAGGCCCTGCAGCTGCTCACTTTGTTTAATACTTACCTTCCTTCAGCGACGCCGGGAAAGTTTCCGCGCGCGCGCTCGTTGGAAGGACCCCAGCCGTGATCACATGGTCCCACGTGGTCGCGGCTGGGGTCCTTCCAAGGAGCGCGCGCGGCGCGCGAAGACTTTACCGGCGGCGCTGAAGGAAGGTAAGTATTAAACAAAGTTAGATGACCAGCTGCAGGGCCTGTTCGAATGCCGATAGAGCATTCGGACAGCCGCCGCAGCCCCGCGGATACCGGCAAGCCGGCTCAATGCTGGCTTCCGGTATCGGAAAAAAATATCGGGGGTACTGCAGGAGTACCAAGTACTCCTGCAGTACCCGGTATCGGCACCGATATCGATACTAGTATCGGTGCAACCCTACCAAGAATCCTTTGCTGCCACACCAACCATAGACCCTCTATTTGTGTATCTGCACCTGAGCCCTGTACTCTGTCTTGGTTTATGTTCTCTCTTTCTTTATGTATTCTCTGTGTCTAGTTCCTTTTCATGTCATGTCCCTCTGTATCTAACCTATGTTTAGTTAATCCATTTTCCTTCTAGTCTTATTATCTGCTCTGTCCTAGTTGGCTCCTTTCTTGTCTCGCCCCCTGTGTCTAGCTCCCATCCTTGTCAGCTCCTTTCCCGTCTCACCCCTGTGTTTAGCTCCCATCCTTGTCGACTCATTTCCTCTCTCACCCCTGTGTCTAGCGCCCTTTCTTGTCTCCTACTTTTTTGTCTCGCCCCTGTGTTTAGCTACCTTCCTTGTAAGCTCCCTTCTTGTCTGGCCTTTGTGTCTAGCTCCCTTCCTTGTCAACTACTTTCTTGTCTCACCCCTGTGTTTAGCTACTTTCTACTCTGCCTCTATTTTCTCTGTGTTGTGTTTAATTAAACTTCACTGTGTGCACTGCAACCAGTTTGGCCTCCTGTCTGGAATTTTCATAAATCGGACTCAAACCTGCTCCCCGCACACAGCGCCCCTGACATTTTAAAAATGAAAAATAGATAAGGCCTTAGCCAAAATCATGGATATTCTGGTCACTTTGGATAAGTAGGAGGGAGTCAGCCCCACTTGAGATAAATTTTTTTTACTTGATTGAGACTGTATAGCGTCAAATTACCCAGAAATCCAACAGTGGCCTTACTTCACATGAAATGACAGTCTTGCTCTAATAGTGTGAATTTTTTTATAACTCACTGCTTTATTGCTCTAAACATAAATGCAGCAAGAAGTTGGAAAGTAACAGGTACCTTACAGTGGCAATAAAAAGGGGGTGCAATAGTGCCGGCACGATATTGTAAATTCCTATTAAATTAAGTGGTATAATCAAACAGCAATGCAAACATGCAGAAAATAAATAGAGTAGATGTGATGCTGCCTAAAATGGATATAACAACAAAGGTAAAAGCACAAATAAATCAACCAAAATATGTGCCATACAGCGATTATGCAGAAAAAGAATCCATAAAGCGCATCCAACAGTGCAGTAATCAGTAAAATTAGCAAATGAAGGCTGTAAATTTGCTGTGTGCCAATAATAAAGTAGTGACAGAATCAATGTATCTGATAATAATGTATGCATCTGATAATCCTACACGGTGGTGAGAATATCCATATGGAGCATTCATCCCTGTAATGGCACAAGCAAGCTAAAACCTTTCGAGACCTGAGCAGGCACCCACCGTAGAGCAGACCACTAGTGCTGTTGCTCGTCCTCTGGACACTCACAAACCCCCTTTCCCTCACTATAAGTTTACAGGGTCAACCAGACGTGGACCCCCTTGCTTGATGTGCCTAGAGTGGTGTCAGCTATACCCTCCTGGCGAGGCCTAACAAGGCCGAAATGAACGTCGGGGGTTGCTTCACCTCTCGTGCAGGGATGACATCCTTGGCAAGCAGTCCTGGCCACCCTTTTTGGGGGAGAGCAGGCTGATTTGCATATGGAGCATTTATCCCTGTAATGGCACAAACCAGCTAAAGCCTTGTGAGACCTGAGCGGGCACCCACCGTAGAGCAGGCCACTAGTGCTGTTGCTCGTCCTCAGGACCCTCACAAACCCCCCTTTCCCTCACGGTGGTGAGAATAACACAATGGGCCTCCTAGAGGCAATTTAAGAACATCAAACACATATAAAGTGGCAGTGTCAAACAATGGCTATAAGATAGTCTGTGCCAGAAATAGTCAATAAGGTGATCATGATGGTATCAATGGCGTTGGGGGGGGGGAACAGTTTATTGAAAGTGCATAATGCAAATGGAGGGAGGAAAAAAATGTAGAGTTGTCTAGGAATACTCATAAGTTGGGGGATCCTCCTGAGGGCGAAAAGTGATTGCGGTTATGTCCCTCGACGTCTCTGAAAGAGAACAGAAACAAAAAATAGACCAATAGTGCAGAATAGTAGAGAATTCAGTTTCCCTCCTCCTGAGTAAAGGCAAAAACTCACATTTAATAGAGCCACACTCTGTCCTGGCTCTAGGATTATGGGCCTCTGGCTAAATAGAGGGTGGCACTGCCCTTCTTTTTCAGTGTAGGTCCCTTAGGAGAGATAAAAGGAACACTGAGACGGCGCTCCCATAGTATAACGCCGTATATCACAGGGTGGAGACAGTAGGAGCAACACTAAAAGGTATCACTATGTACTGCTATACTAGTGATTTTTATAGATAGATATATATCTATCCAAAATTTCACTAAATGAAGTCAATGATCAGAGTTATAGATATAGCTACGTCTTCATAATGTATATTGAAATTAATTAGTGCATATTATTATTTTTACTAAAATTATTAGGATACAATAATACAAATACCAGCAATTTGTATTTGCAGAACAGAAGTGAACAATTTTTAGTTAAGTCTCCACTTCAGCTTAAAATGAAATGGTAACATTCAGTTTGAAAAAACACCACAAGATGGCGTATGGATAGGAAGTGGAACTGGAAGGCGTATTGTACAAAGAATGAAGATAGAGTTGAGTAAAAGTTCCTCATAGGCAGCATAAGTAAACAAAAACAAGGCAGCAATAGAAAATGGCTGCACAGCAGACTTTTGGATGTTGGCATGTGCAGATTATTATTTTTTTTACATTGGTGTTTATTTTATTTTTTTAAAGCTTAGTTTATGAAATTAACAGCACAAGTGATTGGAGTTTTGGGAATAAAATATTTTTTATAGTTAATATATTTTAAAAAAGTAATTCAATAATAAGTGTTGCTATCCACTACACAAAGTCCTGTCCCCTCGTCTCAGGACTGAGGAAGCAGCATAAGCAATGGCTGCCTGCCACAAAAGTTGGTGGTACGTAGTCGTACACAAGTGGCAGTTTAGCCTGCCACAAAAGTTAAACCTGTATCATTTATTTTAAAGGCAGCAGTATTCGGTTTAAAACGTCCCCTGTAAGTGTAGCATCCGCTCTGCTTTTCATACAGCTGCCCAGCTGGCTGGCATAACTGTATATTTTATTTATTTTAGCAAGTGTAGCCACTAGCCACCAAAAATTTAATATTTACTTTGAAAATCGGACGTGCGCCCCAGCCAGCTTACCCTGCCTCAGTGCGGAATCTAACACTCCCTGTCATGTAACACGTAGCCCCCTCTCGCCGCCCACTGGTAGGCACTTCCAGGAATGATTCTTCAGAGTGCAACAACTACACCTCCCTCGCGCGACTATTCTTTCACGCCATTTTCTGCAGCTCCGGGATCTCCGGATCCCAGAAGTATCGGCTTCAGTATCGGAGCATTTGCATGACTAAAAGTACTCGTACAAATGTGTGGTATCTGCACCGGTACCGTTACTGGTATCTGTGCAACCCTAATTGAAATATAAAACAAAATTTCACACCTTTAGGCATGATTCCTGTTCTCCCTGTGTAGAAGCAAATTGTCTGTGTGATCTTTCCTATTACCCTGTTCAAGAAACTGCTGCATTACTAAAGACAAGAAGGCAGAACACAAGGAAAGCTCAGGAATCGCTACTGTACAAGATTAGTGTAGCACCGTTGTTTATTACTGCTGTTGTTTATTACTCCTTTAACCCCTTAAGGACGCAGGGGTGGCGCCCTTAAGGTGTTTAAATTTGCCGGTGAGGCGTACAGGTACGCCTCGCCGACAGGTGCCGTCGCGCAGCACTAATTTCGAGCCCTCCCCGCAGCCGGCGTGCAGTGCACGTCATTGGCTGCAGGGGACAGCTTGATTTCAGGCCGTCCCTGTGCAGCCAATGACGCGCACCGCGAGTCAGCGCGCGCAGGCTGCGGGGAGGGGCCAAGGCGGCCCCATTGAAGACAGCGGGGCGTACCTGTACGCCTCGCGTCTTCAAAGCCCGCCCGCCGCGAGGACGTCATGGAACGTCCTGTGGCGTTAAAGGGTTAAGACTGAAGCTGTTGCAACCAAAAGGTGGAGCCAGAAGCAGTTTTGTGGGATATGTGTGCACAGCATAGGCAAGATGCTATGGACAAATGAACTACATCTCCCAGAATGCTACAGGAAGGAGTGGAAGTCTGGCGCCAGGAAGCATGTAATAGGGAGAATCCAGCATGAGGAGACAGGGAAGGCAGCCTGTTGGAGTGTCCCCTGAGTTGTGCAGCTGGAGTGTGGAGAATCGTGCATGAGAAGGCAGCCTGTCGGAGTATTCCCTAAGTTGTGCAAGCTTGAGTATGGAGAGACTGCTCATTTTGTCACGGATGCAGTCCGGGAGTGTCATCTGCTGCACGGAGTGGATCGCTGTTTGTTCCTGTCTGGAAGGTGATCTTGCAAGGCAGTGGGTGAGGTGAAAGACTGCAGAGAGGAGATCGCTGGCAGCGACTCAGCGCAGACGGACCGAAGCGGGATTTGAGGTCCAGAACCCCAGGTGACATCGGGCTCCAGCCTGGGACGAACAGTGCTTCCTCACAAGGGATAATTGTCACTTATTACTGTTAGATTTGTGTTTTATCCTCAATTCTGGTATCATACTGTGCAAAGTTAAAGGTTCAAGTTATATGTATCGTTATCCAGATTTCTTACACTCAGGTTATAAATGATAATTTACTATCAAGGTGTGCTGTGGATTTTCCTTTGCGGCCTATCACAGAGGTGAGACAGAAGTACCCGGTTATACAGCGGCTCCTTCGGGGGTGAGCGCTACATTAGATTAAAGTTGTTAGAATTGTTGAAATTCCCTGTAGAGTACAGATAAAATGTGTTGCTGTGATTTTCATATGCAGAGCTTATGTCAACCTAAAGTTTTTATTTTTTAGTTGTATTTCTAATCTCACTGATTTTGATTACTTTAAAAAAAATAGGATATCTGACCACTTTTGCTTATTCATATTTACTGTATTTTTCTTTAGGTTTTTTTTCCCTAAACCCGCCCTTTCCTTCTATATACCTATACACCCTCCCAATCTCATTATTTCTCCCTCACTCCTTCTTTCTCGCTCCTACCTCTCGCCGTCACACACGCAGGCCTAACAGCCATCTTCGCTGATGTTCTAGGGCAGCTGAACGTAGTTGGAGGAAGTCTCATACTTCAGCTGACTTCCTGCACTAATTCATGCTCCATTCCTAAAGTCTCACTTAATCCATCTCTAAACAAACTTCCTTCCCCTACCTTATCTCATCCCTTTCTCATGATTCCAGGTGTCTGTTTCATACTTTCAGTCTGTTGATGCGCCCCACTTCCACTCAACCTTCCACAGACCTCACAGCTGTCAGCTTTGCTGACTATTTCAGCGATAAGATTACTAAACGTAGACTAGAAATGTCTTCACTTCCCTCCTCCATTAACCTTTCTACCCCATTGACTCACTCCCAGTCCCTTCTACTATGTCTTCCTTTTCTCCAGTTTCAGAGGAGGATGTCTCATGCCCGACCACCTTCCCGCTTGACCCCATCACCTCGCATCTTAGTCTGTTCTAGTCATTGCCCGCATTGACTCATTTTCAACCTCTCCCTCTCTTCTGGAGTCTTTCCCTCTGCATTCAAACATGCTCTGATCACCTCCATGCTAAAGAAGCCATCTCTTGATCCTACCTCCCTTTTGAACTACCATCTCTTTACTCCTCTTTGCCTCTAAAATCCTAGAACGCCTGGTCTATAACCAACTCACCAATTTTCTCACTAACTCAGATTTCACTCCCATCCCTCTACTGAGACTGCGGTGACCAATGATTTAGTTGCTTCTGAAACCAAAAGGTCACTTCTCCCTCCTTATTCTTCTTGATCTTTTGGCTGCTTTTGACACTGTTGACCACCCTCTCCTGCTACTCACGCTGCATCAACTTGGCCTTGGTGATATCGCACTCTCCTGGTTCTCTTCCTACCTCTCTGCTCCTTCAGTGTCTCCTTTGGTGCCTCACCTGGTTGGGGTACCTCAAGGCTCTATTCTGGGTCCCCTACTCTTCTCAATTTATTCTGCCTCTCTGGGCAACCTTATTTCTTCCTATGGACCGTGTTAGTGCCTGCCTGTCAGTTGTCTCTGACTGGATGACTTCCCGTTTCTTAAAGCTCAACCTCTCTAAAACTGAACTTCTCATCTTCACTCCCTCTAAAACTTCCATTCTTGCTCCCATTTCCCTTCAGGTGAATGGTGCCACCATTGCTTCTTCCTCTCAGGCTCATTGCCTGGGGGTCCTCTTGCACTCTGATCTATCCTTTACTCTTCACATTCAGTCACTAGCCAAATCTTGCTACTTCCTCCAAAATGCATTGCACGCATCCGTCCCTTTCTTAATCAGGACTCTACTAAAATGCTCATCCAAGCGCTTATCTCCCGCCTTGACAACAGTAACCTCCTTCTCTCTGGCCTTAAAAAATAGTGCAGTCTATGCAGTCTGTACTGAAAGCTTTTGCTAGACTCCTTCACCTCACATCCTGCACCTCTCACACACCTCACTCCTTTGTTAGTCTCTACACTGGCTCCCTGTTTCCTTTTAGAATCCATTTCAAAATACTGGTGCTCACCTACAAAGCTCTCCATGCCATGCCCCTGCCTACATCTCCTCCCGTAATAGCAGGTATATCCTGCTCTGACCACTTCGCTCTGCCAATGATCTGATGCTATCAGTTCCTCGTACCCACACCCCCATCTCTCATCTTCAGGACTTCTCCCAAGCTGCACCCTTTCTATGGAACTCCCTCCCCACTATATTAGACTCTCCCTGTCTCTCCAGACCTTCAAAAAGTCTCTGAAAACACATTACTTTAGAGACGCCTATCAAATCAAATCAAATCAAATCAAAATAAGCTTTATTGGCAGGACCAAATACATTTTAGCATTGCCAAAGCATATGGGGAGGTTATATAGGGTGGAGGGGGGGTAGTGGGACATATATGGGGGGGAACGGGCAAGTCCATTGAAATTATCAGGGGTAAGGGATAATGTGAAGGGGACGAGTCCGTGTTGGGGATTTAGAAGTCCGGGATCTCTCGTGTTCCTCTCAGTCTGTGACATTCTGTGACGTATTGGGCAGATATTTTCACCCCGGCTCCTCTTCTCCCAGTATGATGTGGAGTTTCCTCGTCTCTTCTATAGAGGTGAAGTCCGGGATGAGAGCAGAGAGTCTCGAAGTGAGTGTCCCTCAGTGCTGAATACTTGGGGCACTGTAGGAGGGAGTGGACCTCCTCTTCCAGGGCCCCCTGGTCACAATACTGGCACAGTCTCTTCTCCCTGGGCTTGTAGGTCTGTCTGCTGCCTTGATTCGATTTCCAGGCTGTGGGCGCTCCGCCTGTACCGGCTCAGGATTTGTCTGTCCTTGGGGTCTTAGTATGGGGCCAGTTTGTATTCCCTCTGTAAGGATTTGTAAATGGTGAGTTTCTAGGAGTTTGCTATATCATGTCTCCATTCTCTGATACAGTTTTCCCTGGAATCATTAATTAGGGCCTTTTATTTTATATTTTGTCAGGTTGCGTTCATGGGGGCTTTGGATGATTAGGGTGGATGAGTTGTTGCAGCCCACATGGTTTGGGGTGGTCCTTGTTGGCCAGTAGGGCTTTATGGTGGTATAAGTTGAGGCTGCTGATGTTTAGGTGGTCCCAGTATGATAGCGCCCTCTTCTGTACTACAAGAAGGGGTGTCTGCACGGCAAGCATTGTTAGATGTGCTCCGATGGACTTGGAGGAGGTGCTTGCAGAATTCCAGATGGAATATTTCGGATGGGCTGGTGTCCCATTTGGGTTGGTCAGGGTAGGTGATGAGGCCCCATACTTCACTGTCATTAAGGAGGTTTGGAGTGATTACGCTATCAAAGATTTTAAGCAAGACTCTTACAGGCCGTTTTAGTTTGTAGAGTTTTCTTCTGATGGCATAGAAGATTCGACATGCCTTGTCTCTTAAGGCCTCTATGGCTGGTCTGAAATTTCCCGATCGGTTTGTTTTTAGGCCGAGGTATGTGTAGCTGTTGGCTTCATCAAGAGTGCAGTCATTAAGTGTGAAAGAGGAATTCTTGGTTATGGTGTTCTTCCTTTGGAAAACCATGACCTTTGTTTTCTTATGGTTGATGGGTAGTGCCCATGCTGCACTGTATTTTTCCAGCACTTCCAGGCTGTCTTGTAGACCTCTCTCTGTTGTTAAATGTGGTGTTCTCACTCCATATTCCCCCACTGTACATTTCATGCACTATCTTCCAATTCAGCCCACACGCTCTCACATACTCTGCTATTCATGCTCACTTAGTGTGTCACCCCTCTACTCTGATTGTAAGCTCTCAAGCAGGGTCCTCTCTCCTACTGTTCTGTGTGCATAACATGTATGTATATTTGTTATTCTGGCTCTCCCATTGTACAGCGCTACGGAACTTGTTGGCACTTTTTGGGTTTTGAGACAAAGGGATGGTATCCTGTACCCTAAAAAATTGACATGATCGAGAAAAACTGGGGTCATTTGTTTTATTTAGATGCCACCAGTGAGTCCAAAAACAAGTGTCAGATCTAACTCAACGAAAATGCTGTTCCCCAGTGTCATCTTTCCATTGATATATAATGTAATGGTATTACTCCAAGCAAAAGTGGTTTTATGAGTCATCAAACCTCAAAAATGCACGGTTTCCAAAAGGTTTCCACAATTTTGGCCACTACTGTACATTTCCCACGTGGTTCAGGCATTCTAGAGAAAGGCTAAGCATCATAGCAGATGTAGTGATTCCAAAACATCTGGAGGGCCAGGGTTGCTCTACAGCAGTGTTTCCCAAACCTGTCCTCAGGACATGCTGACACGCTCAGTTTGCCAGATATCTGAAGCACAGTACAGGTGATATGATTTCTCCTATACTCCTATATATGATTTCTCATATCATTAATTCTCAGTGATTGCAGGATTCAGTTTGCATTCCCTCAAGGTGATCTGCAAACTCTGGCCCGATTGAGGGTCCTGAGGACAGGTTTGGGAAACATTGCTCTAAAGCAGTGGTTCCCTACCGCGGTCCTAAAGTACCCCCAACAGGTTGCGAACCACTGCTCTAAAGGATTAATACATGCATGAAAAATTAAGGGAAAAAAAGCTCCTGTTAGTGAACTGATCGAAAGCAACAGTTCCGCTACTTCATTACTAACCCTCATAGGTGCACAAAGGTGAATGCCATCTGGACCGTGTGCTTTATTTATTGCACAGCAGCTAATGGGTTTGTTGTCTGATAAACCATTCCCTACGTGGCTGTAAGCATGTCATTCATTCCATGACTAATTCTGCAGTTGCAAATCATATTATAAATGAGACTGTTACAGAAGAATAGCTGGAGATTTTACTTAAACATAGTGGTCTACACTTTAGAAACCCGAGAATGACCTTAACAGAATGTCTTCACCTGATTAGTCAAATATCTGGAAATAAGCCTAGTAGATTATTTTGGACTACATATGCAGAATTTATTTTTAACTTTAATGTCATACTTTCTTTACAGGAAAACCCGACATGTAAACATCTTGCTTTTTATGGGTTATTCTACCAAGCCTCAGTTGGCCATAGTCACGCAATGGTGTGAAGGGTCCAGCCTATATCACCACCTACACATCATAGAGACCAAATTTGAGATGATTAAACTTATTGACATTGCAAGACAGACTGCACAAGGCATGGAGTAAGTAATGATAGTTTCCAAATAGATCTTTACCTGAAATATTCTGATTTTAATTATTCTTGTTTGTTTTCCTTTCACAGCTATTTGCACGCTAAGTCAATCATCCACAGAGATCTGAAGAGCAATAGTATCCTTTAACATGAGTGAAACTCCAACCCCCCCCCCAAATAATTTATTGAATACAAAAGACCTGTTGGTGATGAGCAGAGTAATATTAAAATTGGGTATTGCTGATTCATGATTGGAATCTTCTCCATGTGATAGAACAGGGTTAGGGTTCATGTATATGGAATAGGGTTATGGTTTCTTTGAATATTTTATATGGAGGTTGTAAGTGAATGAACATTGTTGGGATTTTTTCTGGATAGCCACATACTGTATGTGTTGTCCTTTTTTCTTTTTGTATGTTCTGCTCTGATGTATCCAATAGGAAAAGCAGGTCTTGATTCTGCACTGTCAATTGGGGTAATTTAGCCTATCCCCCAGCATGTGTACTCTGCTATGCCCAGTCCTATGAAGGCAAACAATTACACTAGAGTTCTTTTTAAAAAAAAATGTATTCAAAGTAAGATAACAAACATGGTATGTTAACGGTACAGTAATAGGTGCAGTCATAGCGTATACAAGTGTCAAATATTGGTCAGTAATCGAGTTCTACAAAGACAGTGCGTCAGAACAGTGGTAATAAGGAAGTTGAAGAACCTCGTGAAGAAGTCCTCAGTGTCGTAGAACACAGGCCCTTCCACGGTGTAGAGGGGTGGTATTCACGAAGTGGCTTTGCGGTGGTCAACAGCGAACAAAGGCTGGTACCCCAAGGAGGTGTCCAACGAGTGTGGAGAAGATGAAGGGAGATCGTTTCTGGTGAGGTATGGGGCAGTGTAAGAGAATGGGTAGGAACAACATTGAGGGTGGTATGGGGGAAATAGAGGGTGGAGCGAGTAGCGAGGTGGGGATGGAGTGTGAGGGAGAGGAGGGGAAAAGGAGAGAAATAAGTAAAGGAGAAAAGCAAAAAAGGGGGAGGGGAAGAGTGAACGGGGACGGTATCTTGGTTTGCCAATGTACCAACCAC
Source organism: Leptobrachium leishanense (assembly GCA_009667805.1). NCBI lineage: Eukaryota > Metazoa > Chordata > Amphibia > Anura > Megophryidae > Leptobrachium > Leptobrachium leishanense. The sequence continues at coordinate 264,642,410 of CM019065.1, read as the reverse complement.
GGGAGTAAGAACTATGGCGGATGGACAGGGGATGGTGGTATCGACAGTAATGCCAGGACATCCAGGGGTGTATGTTGGGGTAGTGGGTGGTAGAAGTGGGACAGCAGTACCCCTCTAGGTCCAGCTCGGTCACGACAGACAGACGAGGACAGGTACGCACACCAGTGCTATCATTTGTGTAGGTGTTTCCACGTTGCCCTCTATCCTGGCGATCAGGTCCTCCTGGTTCCGTATCTCTTCCAATCTCACCAGCCAGTCGAGGTATGAGGGGGGGGGGCAGCGCTGATCTCCAGTATAGAGCAAAAAGCAAGCGTGCCGTCAGAAGCCTGGGCATCACCACCGATCTCTTAAAAGTGCCTACCATGCAACCGACGTGTGTTAGGAGGAATGTCTCAGGAGTAAATGGCAGGTCAAAGTCAGTGACCAGTGCCGCCGTGTCTCACACCTTACGCCAGAAGGGAGAGATGATGGAGCAGTCCCACCAGGCATGTAAGTACATAGTGAGGCGTTGCATCTCCAACAGTTCAGCGCAAGACGTAGGCCCATCCGAAACAGGAGCGAGGGGGTGCAATACCAAAGTGTGAGGATCTTATATGAAGTGGATTGTAGGCGAGCCATCAGAGTTCATACGTGTCTCGCCATTGCTCCTCTAAGATAGTGGTGTCCAAGCATCTGTTCCCAAGTGTGTTTGAAGGGCCGGGGGGGGGGTCTGGGGTCGGGGATGATTGCAAAAGATGGTAGATAACAGAGCTGCCATGGCTCAGTGGGCGCCTAGCGAGACCGTTTCAAAGGGTGAGGGGGCCAAAGCAATCGGTGTAGAGCGGGGAGGGAGAGCAGGTAATGGGAGATCTCAGTGTAATTAAATTGCTCCAAGGGTCAGGTATCTGATTTGGTCGATCCCATGGAGGGAGTAAATTCGGTCCTGAGAGGTGGGTAGCTCTCGGAGTAACCACCGTTTCCAGCCGCCGACTTAGGTGGGGGTGTAGGCCCACTGGAAAGTCTGGGTTATCAGAGAGCAGAAGCATCGGGGAGGGGTATGTGGAAAAGGGACTCGGAGGGTGGCACCCGTGAACGGGTGACGTAAAGAGAGGGGGGAGCGTGGTTAGGGGCTATCCAGGGCAGCTCCGTGAGAGGGTGGGGTGAGGCATCCCGTTCCAGGTCTTGCCACAATCCCCGCCTACCCCCTGTGGACCACTCCCCCACTCTGACCAAATGTGAGGCCTGGTAATACAGGGCAAAGTCCGGCAGGGCTAGGCTGCCGGCCGACTTAGGGCGAGATCGTGTATGTTGGTTGACTCTCGCCCGAGACGAGCACCATACGAAACGAGAGCAATAAGTCCGAATCTCTGCAAGGAAGGTAGAGGGGACGTGTACGGATAGGGTATGGAAATGATAGAACAGACGCGGTAGGATGTTCATCTTAAGGATGCTTATTTTTCCAAACCAAGACACCCTCAATGGGTTCCAGCGCACCATGTCTCGGCATAAAATGAAAAGTACGGTGTATAACGGTTTGCTGGTCAGCCATGCTTGCTCACTTTGTCCACAGTGCTTTCTATGGGAAGCATTTCATTGTGTAAAAACCATGGAAGATGCATGGAGGAAAGAAGGGGAAAAAAAAGGTTAAAGACAAACATTGATGTTGACTTGACAAATTTTTGTATAAAAAGTTTTAAAAAACATTGATCGGGAGAGTCTGGCTCAACTACTCAGTGTGTGAATGTGTAAAAATCAGTGTAAGGAGAGTGTGAGTGTATGACTGCATGTGAGAGCGAGTATCATTGCAAATATGGGTGGGTGTATAAAAGTTAGAATGTGAGTGATTTGAGTGAGTGTGTGAGTAAAAGAGTGAGCGAAAGAGTGAATGTGTGAGTGGTGTAAATTAGCAAGCGTGAGCAAATTTCAGCGAGTGAGTCAGGCTTTCCCCTGTATTAGCTCTTACGGTGACAGACCTTCATCTCAAAGTCTCAGTTGAAATTTGAACTTGGCTGTAGAGGTCCCTGCCTCTCAAAGTTTATGGGGAATTTTGGCGTTTCAGAAGAAACTTAATGAAAATCCATAAGTGGGATTGCGTAGAAAAGATGTGGCTGGTTGTGGAAGGGAGAAGTCGCATCTTGCTTGAGCTCCGCAGTGTTACTTTCTCCCCATTGCCAATTTTTGTCCTTTTCTGCAGAGATTTCTTTCCGAGGCTCCTGTGCAGCTGGCCATTGGGATTGTGCTGACCGGAGCCCAATTTCCCCCCCCCCTCCAGTCCAGAGACTCGCCTGTGGGCCGCCATCTCTGGCTGGTGTGTGCTGCCGGTGACCATTTTGCGGCCTACCTCTCGGCCCCTGTCACTGCCCAGTTTTCGCTGAATCGAGTGCCCTGATCCCACTGGGGACCATGCTGAGGGCCGTGGGGAAGGGAGGGCCCACATCTCCTGGCCATCCTGGATACTATACTACAGCTGCTGCAGGGTGAGGAGGGAATGTTGACGTGGGGCGATATGTGCCGCGTTATGGCCGTGCTGCGATCCAGCCGATAGGCTGAAGCTCTGAGCGACGACGCTCCGGGGTGACCGGCCTGATATGGTTCAGCACGGCCGCGTGATTCCAGAGACGATGAAGGCCGATGTGTTATGGGGAGCCGGATAACCTGATGCTGTCGACCGTCTCGCAGATACAGGAGCTGATTCCATGACCTGATTCGGTGTCTGCTTGCCGAGGCTCATATGTCTGGATAGAGCTGCCGGGTGTGCTGGAAGCAGCTCTGGTGGGAGAAGGGCCCAAGAAGAGAATACCACCTGGACCCTTCTTGCCGTCCCGCTCTCCGGTGCCACCTGCTGCGGAGGGGGAGGTGACCGCTGAGATGGCTGCCACATGCAACCTCGAGACGCCTACGTTGCTGGAACAGCTGATTTCTGAGAGACTGTCCGTTGGTGGGCCGAAGGGTCGACCTCGGCCCCATGCAGTGGCTCGTGTCACAACGGGGGCCGCCTGGGGGCTGGTTGGCCGCCGGGCCTCACAAGAGATGCCTACATCTGGAGCCGCCGCTAGCCCTGCCTTGTGGCTGGACACGGGCTGAGACGGACTGCCTTACTTGGCTCTCGGTTCCCATTAATATGCCCTTGTCTCCCTGCTATGCCTGAGACTTTTACCGTGGACTCTTGATGTTATCTCTTCCTGCTGCGGACTACTGCCTTTTATTTTTGATCACTTTTTTTCGCGCATGTTTGTTTTTTCTATAACTCGTACCCCCGTTTATCCACATTTTGCCACCTTCCTATATGACACCCCCCCCCCTTATCTTTTACATGTTCCTTACGAGAATATAATATCTGGCCCTTCGAGGTCAAAAACACACAGAAACAAGAGTGAGAGAGGCAAAAATGAGTCTCTTTCATATAGGTGTAATTGACACTAGCCTACACTGGGCCTAACCCACTATGAGACAAATAGCAAAAACCACAGTAACTCAGGAGAAAAAAAACAATTCTACCTATGAACAGGGCAGGTGGTATGGGTGCAAGATAGGGATGTACCGATACTAGTATCGAAGCCGATACCGGGACCTGCATGAGTATTTGGTACTCCATGCAGAGGCCCCCAATACCTAAACCGATACCGGAAGACAACGCTGGGCTGGCTTGCCAGCTGATTTCCATAGGGCAGTGCTCAGCAGTCTGCCAGGCTCCTTCGGCGTCTTCTTCCTTTGAGCGGCCACCGGCAAAGAGTTGTAGCCCAGCCGTTCGTTGGGATCCACCAGCTCGGCCGTTCGTTGGGATCCACCAGCTCGGCCGTTCGTTGGGATCCACCAGCTCTTGAACTCTGGGATCTCGCTTGACCGAGGCTGTGCGTGGTTCTCAACAAGCGGCCGGGCTACAACCTCTGCCGGCGGCCGCTCGAAAGATGATGATGCCGGGGGAGCCTGGGAGGGTGAGCTGGGGACATTAGGTGAGCTGGGGCAATATATGTGTGAGCTGGGGGATATATATAGTCTAAAGTCCCTTAAGACTACCCTATTAACATACTTCAATACGAAATGCATCTGTAAACATGTAGCATAATGACTTTATTTCCTACATATTTATTTTTATGTTAATCTGTATATTTGGTCTTGTGTTAATATCTTGCATTTTACTATTTTGTATTTCTATAACCACTCAATGTTCTTGACACCAGGACATACTTGAAAACGAGAGAAATCTCAATGTATCCTTCCTGGTAAAATCCTTTTATAAATAAAATAAAAATTATATATATATTTCTGTCACATGACTTTAAATGTATCGGTACTTGTACTCGGTCTTAAAAAAAAAATGGTATCAGTGAATCCCTAGTGCAAGTTAATCGCGTGAATAATGAACTACTACGCACAATCTTTATTTGATGGAGAAAACACATAACAAGGATAAAACATACGACAAGAAACCGTCTAAAAACCATGTGCACATGGGCAATGATATGTCCTAGATTGGGCAACAATGGGCATGGGCTCACAAATACTAATTTAGTACTTAACATTGGACTAATAAAAATTTGGACAAAAGTAATTCAGAGAATAAAGCCCATAGTGCATAAATTGAGATATGTAAGAAAAAAGGATATTCTAGGCAAGACCAATAAATGGACAGACTGTTAAATGCCTAAACTTCATATCAACATTACCAAGAAAAGAAACACATGAGGGGCCATCACATTGTAAAGCTTAATAGTGTACAAAACCAGTGAGCGAATCTCCTATGGCTTATCTAGCCACAATATGCATTTAGGCAGACCCTGCACGTAGTCAATTGCCTATAGGTCTCATTGATTTCAAACAGTGTGTAACGTTGGGGGCTTCCAGCCCTACCTGTGTGCTTGAGGACAGCAAGTCTGATGCTGCTCGCTGACCACTGCCCGGTTTAAATGGAGACAGGCAGGGAGGTGATTGCATGAGGTGTGGCTTGAGTGGGGGGCGTGGTCTGGTGAAGGTCTTTAAAAACCCTCAGTATAGTTTCAGAAGTTGCCAGATCGTGGTTATCCATACCTGAGCTCCTTGTACCTGACTGCTAAATTGATTTAACCTGTTATTGACCTCTGCTTGTGTTCTGACCATTCTGCCTTCTGTTGCCCTAGACTATTTTCTTGTACTACGCTACTGCTCTGATACCGACCCGGCTATTCCATTTGACCATTCTGAACTCTGTATTCCTGATTCTGGCTCGGCTGACTCCTCTCCGTATTGTTAACCCTTTTCTGTCTAGCTAGTTTACCTGGCCAATTCTAAGGACCAGACAGATAGGGATCATTCACAGCTACACTGTTGGTAGCTTCTGAGTTTTGTGGAGTGTTGGGGGTTAAGTACTGCGTGGTGGGATCCGGGAACCGTGACACAGTGACACTATCCACTCTATAAATAGGTCACTATCCCTCCTAATACCATACTGTTAAAAACTAAGAACCACTCAACGCGGTTCGCCCTGTATGGGCTTTATCAAGAGTGAACCTCTAAGTGAAAATTATACTCCTTATATAGTCCAAACAACCCAAATCATCAGCGACCCCAGGTGTATCACACTATTCAGGGTACACCAAAGGGGAATCCCAAAAGAAAAACCCGGAGCACAGAATGTAAAAGCATACCTTTTTATATACGCCACCCAGGAACGAGGTAAGGGCACCAGTGTATACTCGGTTACTCATTAACCGGAGCCACTTTTGTTTATTTTGGTTGAACCTGGATATGACCCTCCATGAAAATATTGTCCTATAATGTCAAGGGTTTAAATTTACCAGTTAAGCAACATTCTCTCTATAGGCTTCGGTCCCACGACGTAGATATTGTGCGTCTCCAGGAGACACACTTCCGCCGCGTAGAACACCCCAAACTGTACACTCAGCAATATCTCACTCAATATCACTCCACATTTCGAGCCAAATCCAGGGGTGTTTTGATTCTAATACACAACAGGGTAACTTTTCAAGCCCACCGCATAATCACGGACCCGAGAGGTCGGTATGTGATCATAGTATGCACGATTAATTCCAAGGTGTACACACTAGTGTCGCTTTATGCCCCCAACACCGCCCAGACTCAATTTTTAACTCAAACGCTTCGCAAAGTGACAGATGTCATGTCAGGTACACTTTTAATATGCAGGGACATAAATCTGTGCATGGACCCCACTAAAGACCGCTCTGCTCCCAGTGGCACCCTGCCACTAGAGGCTTCTACTAAACAACTACATCTATTGCTACAACAACATAATCTTTGATGTCTGGCGACTATTACACCCGACTGAACGTGACTTCACATTTCTATCTCCTGTTCACAACAGTTACACCAGAATAGATCATTTCCTGATCCCCGGTGGCGCTTTACCATATACGATAGATCACTGTATTTTTTCCATTCACTTGGTCTGATCATTCCCCATTACTACTAATCCTAGGAGATGAATATCAGTACTTTACTAGACCGCTGTGGCGCCTCCAAGACCGATTACTGCAACATGAACAGGCGACACAAGCTATTGAAACAACTTTGAAGCACTATTTCAAAGAAAATGCATCCCGCACTTAAGCCCTACCACGGTATGGCAGGCCCACAGGACTAGTCCGTGGAGAGTGCATGAAATGGTCAGCTATGCTTAAACGAGATTCTATGTCTAGGAGACTGGACGTTCTTAAAGAATTACACGATATAGACACCCGACTTAAACTGACCCTGTCGCCTGAATTGACCGAGGCCCTGGACTCTGCAATGCACTCTCTCCGAGCACTGGAGGCAGACAGCTACCGAAGAACGATGGCCAGACTTAACGCAAACTACTACGCTCTCAAAAACAAACCCGGGCAATTGCTGGCTTGTAAACTCCAACCCGCCTGTACCCCCCACAAACCCCCAACCCTTAAAATGGACAATGGCTTCTTATATAATCCTAGAGATGTAGCGAGTGAATTTGCCAGATACTATGAATCCCTGTATAACTTAGTGGCGAGTGATAACTCCACGCACCCTACGGCAAGCGCCATTGACACTTATTTACACGGGCTCCATCTCCCACTCTCTCACCTGCGCACGCGGCTCACTTATCCTCCCCTATCTCAAAGAAATCTCAGACGCGATTAAAACACTGCCGAAACATAAAGTGCCAGGGCCTCTTATTATGAGGAGGGTTTCACAGGCCTTCTTCCACTTACTACTACCACACCTGCACACTACATATAAAATAGCTAGCATCAAGGGTTCATTTCCAGTTGACGTGTTACGTGCCCACATAATCACTCTACCTAAACCGGGTAAGACACCTGATAGATGCCAAAATTTGCGCCCCATGTCTCTACTGCGGATAACTGAGGGATTTATATTTACCCCATTCATCTCGCAAGAATATCTGTGCAGGATAGTTGGCACAAGACTATTATTATTCTAGCCTGGACTCTCCCCCAGGTGGTTTATGTCATTGGTAGGTGTATTGTTATTAATATGGTCACATTAACATACTATTACACACGTACACAGATATTGTTAGCCCTGTATTCCTTTTGGACTTTACTCTTCCGTATATTTATTCTGTTAGATGGGTCTAGCTGGCAGGGTTGTCCCTTATATCCTTAATCCATGTGCCGAATATTTGATATATCGATATGCTTTATGCAGCGTCATGGATGTACTTGGATTGGATCGATCTTTTATACTTCAATCTCCGTTGTATTTACTTTGATCAACCGTTGGCTCCCCCTTTAAAACCAGCTGCCGTTTGGAGTTCTATAATAAAGGGTTAATACCGGCGAACGGAGTCTATTTCTAGCATTTTGGAGCACGCATGCACAGTGGAACCTGGAAGTGTTCGCATTACCCAGTGTATGGGAATGCAGCAGCAATGTACGCACAACCTCGTCGGGAGTGATATCAGGTTATACTTACGGATTATCCTAAAACCCTTATACAGCACGCTTTAAATGTAACATGGTCCAGGATATAAAGTGTCTCTGGTTATTGAGTAACAGAGTATACACTGGTGCCCTTACCTCGTTCCTGGGCGGCGTATATAAGGTATGCTTTTAAATTATGTGCAAAAATAACCCTGCTATATGTATGTGTAATAAGCATTGATATGCCCGTGATGCTCCGGGTTTTTCTTTTGGGATTCCCTTTTGGTGTACCTTGAATAGTGTGATACACCTGGGGGGGTCGCTGATGATTTGGGTTGTTTGGACTATATAAGGAGTATAATTTTCACTAAGAGGTTCACTCTTGATAAAGCCCATACAGGGCGAACCGCGTTGAGTGGTTCTTAGTTTTTAACAGTATGGTATTAGGCGGGATAGTGACCTATTTATGGAGTAGATGGTATGACTGTTAGTATTAACTGCTTGGCTGAAAACCGTACGAATGAAATCAATGAGACCTATAGGAAATTGACTTCGTGCAGTGTTTGCCCAATTGCAAATTGTGGCTAGATAAGCCATTGGAGATTCTCTCACTGGTTTTGTACACTATTAAGCTTTACAATGTGATGGCCCCTCATGTGTTTTTTTTTCTTGGTAATGTTGATATGACCGTTTGGCGGTTTAGGCATTTAACAGTCTGTCCGTTTATTGGTTTTACCTATACTATCCTTTTTTTTCTTACTCAATTTGTGTTTATTTGTGCACTACGGGCTTGATTCTCTGAATTCCTTTTGGGCAAATTGTTATTAGTCCAATGTTAAGGACTAAATGAGTATTTGTGAGCCCATGCCCATTGTTCCAACTTAGGACATATCATTGCCCATGTGCACATGGTTTTTAGATGGTTTCTTCTGGTATGTTATTTCCTTATGTGTTTTCTCCCTCAAATAAAGATTGTGCTTAGTAGTTCATCATTCATGCGATTATCTTGCGCCCATACCCCCTTCCTGTGTATAGGCAGAACAGGTTTTTTTATCCTGTCGGAGTTACTGTGGTTTTTGCAACTTGCTGGTCAGTCTGTGACCTTTTTTTCTGCAAAATAAAAATCTTAAATATAACAATTTTTAAAAAAAAAAAACTTTTAAAAGGGATTTAAAAAAAAAAATCCTACATGAAAATGCATGGAAATATGTAAGGTCCTCAGACTAATAATAAAAATATCTGTTACCAATAAAAAAGAATAAAAAAAAAAGAATGGGGGGAGGGGACTCGCTGAAAGAATCCCAAAAAATACCTATAAAATCCTAAAAACTAAAGAGATTTTTTGCTGCAAATGAAAAGAATAAACCGTTGAATAAAAATAGAAAAGACGCAGCAAAGTCAGAACATGCAGAGATTCTGTGAAAAATTTGGTGATCGCAGCTTGAAAATTCTAGGACGAGTTACACGGCGAAGTTTGGGTCTCTGAATACTAGAAAGATTGAAGTTTGAGGACAAACTTTGATGTTGGCTTGACAAATTTTCGTAAAACGGTTTAAAAACCGTGTTAGAGTATAACGAGGGTGCGTGAATGGGTGAGTGAGTCAGTGTGAGGGTTATGCAAGTTAGAATGTGAGTAGGCGTGTGAGTAAAAGTGAGTTTGTGTGAGTGACTCTTAGAGTAAATTAGAAAGTGTTTGTAATTCTGAATAAGCGAGTACAAGTGGATAAATGTGAACGAGTGAGCCTCAATGAACATGATGGAGGGGAGGCAGAGTGAGTCATAACGCTCATTATCTGTAAACAGAAGAGCAAGCCCCTCTCCAGGCTCTGCTTGGACTGTGACCATTACAGTCCTACAGCACAAAACGCCAGTCAAAACTTGAACATGCACAGCTTGTTGGGTCATTTAAATAAAGATTTTAAAAACTATTCCTCCATTTGTCAGTTAAAATAAAGCTTTTTGAAAACTGAACTGTCAGTTAAAAAAATTCAGCGCTCATTGGAGAGTTACAGACCTTCAGCTCAAAGTGTCAGTTGAAATTTGAACTTGGATGTCAGAGGTTTCAGCCTCTCCATATGTCTTGGTGGCACCCGGCATGAGCCATGGTGGGACGAAATATAGGACTATATTACATTCATCATGTTAAAACAGGGATGCTAAGGGTACCGGCACATGTGCGCACTTGCGTGCACCCGCACTTCCCTGCGTCTGTGCTGTTTTGACAGGGAGGGCCAACCGCCGGACGTGGAAAAGCTAGACGGACGCTGACTGGGATACAAAGCGCAATCCTCCATCGGAGGATCGCACAGAGTGGAAGGAACGTCCACTCTCACAGATGTTCCTTCCTCTTTTTACAAACGCTCGTGTGCCCGTAGCCTAATTAGAAAAACCTGCACCTGCAGGTTTCTCAGCGTCCTCATTTTAGTGTGATATTATGGTGCAGGCGCTAAACCAGCAGCCTGCATCGTAACACAGCGTTACGCCTCGGGATGCTAGCAGCAGTGCTAAGCGCTGCCATGAGCATCCCCTCCATGGAGTCCATAAGACTCCATTGAGGCTTCCGCTGCCAGTCACATGACCTGCAGGATCTCTCCTCGCGAGATCCAGCTGGACGGCGTAGTGATTGGAAGAGGGAGGGAGACTGATGGACTTTTTCCCCCAGTCTCCCTCTGCTCCCGGCGGCCAGAAGAGGTGAATCGAGCTGCCGTTCTTGCTGCGGGATGAAACGTGAGTATTTGAATTTTGTGGGAATTTTTAGCTGTTGCTAACGGATTCCGCAGAAACTGCAGCAGGACGGTAATAAGCATTAGGATTACAAATGCTAATTAATGCTTTCCGCTCCCTATGTTAAGCATAGGGAGTGCAATGTACAGTAAGCTTGCACTGAAAAGCGTAAACTACGAATTGCTAATGGGTTTTTTAAACCGTTAGAGTACGGATTGTAATATGGTTAGCCCGTGCTAGGGCAACCAGAGCTAACGTTAACGCTCACACAGGTGAGCACTAACATTGGCATTATCAATGTAATATGGCCCTTAAAGTAGTAATTCCCATACGTGGGGGGATACTACAGGCAATGGTGATCAGCCAGATTATTGCAGGACACAAAAAAATAAAGTCCCGGTAAAACACAAGGCTGTGAGGGAAGGGATGACTATGGTAGATGAAGCCACAACAGGTGAAACAGGATACACTGCAGGTTTGGAGCACAGGACACACTGCTTGGACGAGATCGGAACCAAGTTAGAAACACTGCAGCCTTGGAACACTGGACGCATTGCAGGCTTGGAAGACCCGGAGAATCACTGCTGCTAGCTGAGGCTGCTAAGGATAGCAGTACAGGGTGGAAAAGTAGTACATTCACAGCTAGGCAGGAACAGATGGTCTGAAGATCACAGAAGCAAGGCTGAGGGTGATGAGGGTAAACGGAAACATGGCAAGGCTGGATCCTTGGCAGTTCGTGAAGAAGCTGGAGATGGGCCTGAGGCAGGAAAGGCACCTTCATTGACTCAATGCTAGAGCCCAGGCTGATATGTGGAACTCCCTTAAGTAGCTAAGCTGGCCACACAGTTGGCAGGTGAATACTAGCCAGCTGCACGGAAACCCAGGAATGGATGGAGGTCTTTGGCCAGTGGGGGGAAGAACCCGGCCCGGATCATGGCAAATAGTGGATTATCTAGCCCTCAGCGCTGAAAGCATGGCGCTATGGGGAACTTCTAAAGCCCTTTACAGAAAATCCATAAATTGGATCGCTTAGAAAAGATGAAGCAGGCGAAGTCAGAACATGCTGAGGGTCTGTGCCAAATTAACTGGAAGTAGTTTGAAAGCTCTAGGAGTCAGGTGGCAAAGTTTTAGCTCGGAATAATAATAATCCTAATATTGAAAAGGTTAAAATTTGAGGACAAACTTTGATGTTGGCTTGACAAATCCTTGTCTAAAAGCTTTTAAAATAGTGTGTGAGTTGGGGCGTGGCTAGCGGCCAATCATGGCAGACGTGCGATCGAGCAGCTCTGGCGTTAAACAGCGATCAACAGCGGATATCTGACCATGAAGACGACCTAAGCAAGGCAGCTTTTGCTGTGAGACACTGTGCCCACTATGGCCACTACCAAACACAAAAATCCTAACGTCAAACAGGACTTTTTCCTTGCTGAAAACTCAAACACCGGGATGGTGCAGATTCTCGAGAGGGCGGCGGCTCCCCACAGGAGCCCTCCGGCCTGTCTCAGGGTGGCTCCGGCGTGGATTTCACCTGGTTTTCCACAAAGATAGAGAATATGTTTAGAGACCTTTTTGTCTACACTGACCTCTCACCTGGAGGCAGTTTCGGCGGGTATACGAAAGGATATCCGGTAAATTGGCGAGTGGACATCTCACTTGAAGAATAAAATGGTGGAGGCCCATAACAGCATGGCCACCACTGTGGAGGCATTGGATGAAAAACTGTAGCAATGTTCCAACAAATAGGCTGGTCTGGAAGACCGCTCCCGCCACCATAATTTGAAGATTCGAGGCATTCTTGAATAAGTACATCCTCAAGATCTGACATATGCCTCTGATTTGGTTTTTTACCTCCTACCCAGTCCGGCACAGGAATCCCTTTTGCTGGAGCACATCCACCTGGTGCCCAAACCTCCATCGGCACCACTGAAAGCGCCACGGGACGTTCTCCTGCGACTGCATTACTACAAGCAGAGGGAGGATATCCTAAAGGCTCTGCGATACCTGGAAGCCCTTGGTGCAGACTACGAACGCTTGGCCATCTTCCCTGATCTCTCGAAGGCCACGCTTCAACAGCGTCGTCAATATTGATCTATTACTGCAGTGCTTTGAGTGACTGGCGTGGCATACAGCTGGGGCTACCCCTCTAAGCTAATGGTTACCCGTGATGGCTCGGCTACTGTGATCACATCCCCGACAGGAGGTCTAAAAACACTGGAGACCTTGGGTATGACTATCGTGGAGAACACCACTAAGAATCAGGGACAAACGATTTGCATTGACTCGGAATGGCACCGCCGTTTAGTGCTATGACCAGGATTATCTAGGTCTGGACGATCCTCCCTCTGGAATGGCTCTGGTTTCAACTCATGCAGAATATTTACATGGACACGACGTAACCTATCATACTGGGTTTTATGTTCCGTGGGTGCTAGTATGATATATTTATAAAGTTTTCACTTCTTGCTTTTCACGATGTTCTGTGATTACCCCCCCTTTCTCCCTCTTTCTCGGAAGGGCTCTGGCTTCCCCTTCGGGGAAACCCCGCTGGAGAATTTACTGTGTGCACCTGTATATAGTTGCTCTGTTCGAAGGCGCTGGTTTCTTTGTTTTTCATACCCCCCCTCTACTTTCAGGGCTTCTAAGATAAGCGTCAAGGACCACATAATACCCCCGAGGTCGTACCCTACTGGAGCTTGTGTTCCTCAAATGCTGCATTTTTCCTATTCTGAATGAAGTTGATAACCTATAACGTGAAAGGCCTTAACTTGCCAGTTAAACTGCTCTCTTTATATAGAGATTTCCACAGTCAAGACGTTGATGTGGTGTGAGACAGGAGACACCTTTTCGTAGACTGGACCATCCCAAGCACTTTCCCCCCAATACACTAAACCGTATCACTCGACCTATAGAGTTAAATCGCGGGAGGTGACAATACTGATCCTCAATAGGGTGGCCTTTTGAGGCTCACCATGTAATTGCAGACCCGCAAGGTACATATATAATTTTGGTAGTTACTCTTAACTCTAAACTTCATATGCTGGTATCGGTGTATGCTCCCAATTCATCCCAACCACAGTTCCCGACTATTTTTGGTAAACTGTTCGAAGATCAGACGGGAGAGCAGCTTCTCTGCGGCGACTTTAATGTCAGCTTGGACCCCTCTAATGATCGCTCGGCTACTGATCAGCCCCCCCCCACACCGCGATTAGACTCCTGTCGTTGTGGAGTCAATATAATTTATATGACGCCTGGCGCCTAATGCACCCCACTGAGCTTGATTTCACTTTCAGGTCAGCTGTCCACAACTGTTATTCCAGAATTGACTACTTCCTGATTTCCCCCCCCCTCCTCCTCCTCTCCCACATCATTGACCTGCACTATTCTCCCCTGCACCTGGTCTGATCACTCTCCTTTTGACAAACTTTATGGTTTGTGCACAATTCCTCCGCTTGAAAAAGGAACTTCAAACATCAACGCTGGAAATAATAACTGGATTCCACTCTTCGTTCACTTGCATTTAAGTTTAATTTCAGTAAGTTGGATAGTAAATTAAGTAGCTGTAGATTGATTAGGTGAATAGTTGAATAGTGATTAGGTGAATTAAAGGGATGATTAGATAAATAGGTGAAAAACCTTAAACAGAAATTATATAAATACATTGCACATAAAGCTTGTTAATCATTCACTTCTGTGTCAGCTTCATATTTTCACTAGCACATACTTCTAGAATATCATTACTGCCAAAATCTATTTTAACTTAAAGAAAACAGACATGAAATTAACTAATATAAAGAACTGCATGTGGAATCTCCTCACACGGAGCATGAAATAGATCTAAAAGTTAACTGCATTTATCACTAAACTGGCTCAATTCCTTTCCTGCACATGACTGTGACACAAATACTTTTGCTCACGTCTGCCACTCCAGGATCTGAAGAGGTTTGTAAATTTCTGTGCACTTTATGTCCGGGTTGCTGCATGGCATGGAGCTCTAAGATGGCCCCTCCCTTCCTCCACAGATTTCCTTGAAGCTCCTGGGAGGCCTGACCTCTGCTCTGATTGGCTGACCTTAAATGGTGCTGAATTGCATGCAGGGACTAGTAGTTCTCACAGACTTTTGCAGATTTCAATTAACTAAACTGAATTAGTCTTTTTATTATCCCACTTGCTTGTACCTTAGCTGACCATTCTGTACCTCTGCAGTTTGACGTGACACCTTTACTGCTAACCCTCGGAGATGACTATCAGTTCTAGAACAGACTGCCATGGCGTTTCTCAGAACATCTGTTAAAACATGAACCTGCTGCGCAAGCATTGACAAAGTCACTGACGGACTACTTTTTCTGACCCATCCCCGGACTCAAGCCCCTTCAGGATTTGACAGGCACATAAGGCTGTGATTCGAGGAGAATGCATACAGTGGACATCCAGACTTAGAGTTTACATCTCTGGACGCCTGGACATTCTTACTAAATTGCACGACCTGGACACACGGAACAACATTACACCGACCCCCGGCCCTCGCAGATGAAATAGACTCTACCCTCTGCTCTCTTAGAGACTTGGAGGTGGATAGGTATTTTGGCACCATGTATAAGATGCGTATTAAATTCTATGTCTTCCAGTATAAGCCCAGGGCGACTGCTAGCCCGCAAACTTAAGCTGAGACCCCCCCCCCCAAGGTTGCAACCCCTCAGGGCTTTATACAGGCATATAGTGAATGAATTCGCTAGCTATTATGAAAAATTATACAATTTGACCACTGACGATACCACCCCACAACCGGCGGCACCTAACAAGATTAATGCCTATCTCGCATGCATACACCTACCGACCTTGTTACCGGCCCAAGTAAAGCTGCTGTTCTCTCCCATTTCGCAGAGTAAACTTGCTGATTCCATAAAGGCCCTCCCAAAAAGGAAAGCTCCAGGCCCTGAAGGCTTGACTGGTCTCTATTACTCAGCCTTCTCTTCCACCCTTCTGCTGCACCTATTGGCAGTGTTTGAAGCAGCCTGAGAACCGGGCTCATTCCCTGTCAACATGCTAAGGGCTCAAATAATTACATAATAATATAGGAACCCAAAACAATGAGGTCCTACAATTAGTACTGAGCTTGGATTATATGTTTCCCAACTGAAACCTCAGGGGATAACCCTAAAACACAAAAAATGAAAGCCCCTTTTATAGGCTTGTTAAGTCAAGAAACCGTATCATAAAATTTACCTTTTATTAATTTGAATTAAAACAAACAACACTTTAAAAATAGTGCCGGCTGGGTGTAGTAGAGGTAACATCACTGCTCTGACTGTGGAGAGAAACTGTGGAGACACCGGTTAGATCCCGTCAAGAGCACCTATCCAGTAAATCGTTATTATTTTGTGATTGTGACTAATGTTAACACCTTGGTGATTGAATAGGTTCTAGTGGATTTGACTCCACATGGCGCTAAGTGACTTTCTCAAGAAAAACAATATAACCAGATGCACAACTGTAATAAAATAATCTAAATCTCTTTATTGATAATTACAAACGGATAACCATGAGCGAAAAATAAGCCAATACAATGTTAACATCAACCAGGTCATGAAACACTCAGTGTAAATAAATCAATCAAGTTAGGTAATAATAAAGAGTATGTGTGCAAGGCACAGACACTAAACTACATAAATCTCAGCATGTATATGAGCATGACCTTAAACCTGAACAACACACAAAAGAAGGCAACGCTGGTATCCTACTTATTATAACAACAATACACCAAATACATACGTAAGAGAAATGGATATAGTAGATACAGAGAGCCTCAGGGGGAGACGTATACATAAAAACCAAAGGTAACCCTTGACAAAGGCGTTCAGCTGAAACATTGGGTTTCCTGTTTTTTATGTATACGTCTCTCCCTGGGACTCTCTGTATCTACAATATCCATTTCTCTTGCGTATCTATTTGGTGTATTGTTGTGTTGTAATAAGTAGGATACCAGCATTGCCTTCTTTTGTGTGTTGTTCAGGTTTAAGGTCATGCTCATATACATGCTGAGATTTATGTAGTTTAGAGTCTGTGCCTTGCACAAATACTCTTTGTACCTAACTTGATTTATTTACACTCTGTTTCATGACCTTGTTGATGTTAACATTGTATTGGCTTATTTTTCGCTCAGGATTATCAGTTTGTTTGTAATTATCAATAAAGAGATTTATATTTTATTAGTTGTACATCTGGTTATATTGTTTTTCTTGTGTATACCTTAGCCAATGGGGGTGGCTTGATTCACTGGATAGCACCTACATATATTGTTTTGTTTACCTTCGTGTGCAGCACGATCATTGTCTGATTTCGCTAAGTGACTTACTACCATTAATCTTGCTTTTGCTATGCATTCTAAATAGATTTTTCTTTCTCTCACATATCGTGCATTACCCACACCTACGAAGACCTGGCCTCATTTTTTTTTCCTTGTGGCGTATGAGTGTCCTCAGTTCTTTGTATGGGACCCCCGTAGCTACCCACAGAGAAGCAAAATTTCTTATTTAATTTTTTTCTTCTCTTTGCATATTCTCGCGTGACATTTTTTTTTGTTAGAGGAGCAATTGGTTGATCCTGAGGGTAACTTTTAGCTAATTAAGGTCACTGTTGCAGAAGTTAGGTACACATTTGCATCTGTATTTGCTAAGCAAGATTCAGCACTGGTCTCTTGCTTATATACTTTGCTTCAGTTTACAGCGAGGGCGTTGGTGTTGGGGGGCTTAAATGCTCTCCATGACCTGCGGTTAGATACTTCCACTGGAATGTTGTCCATTCCAATGATTACACAGAGAAATGTTAGAAGATCACTGGACCGCTTGCAGTTGATGTCTCTCATCCATGTCATGCAACTGAATGAGACTATATTTTTTATTCAATGGTACACAGCTCCTGCTCCCACATAGATTACATGTTTGTCCTGTTTCACCTCATGCACTTAGTGGAATCGGCTAGAATACTCCTCTCAAACTCTCCTCTCAACATTAATTTCCCGTCACCTCTTAGCCATCCTTCCAAGCGAACATGGCGACTGAATACGTTGTTGCTGTCTGATCCTCTCCTTGTAGCTGTGGTGGAATGCCAACTCTGCAAATATTTTGACTACAACGCTGATCAGTCTATACCTAGCTCTACCCTCTGGAAAGCACATAAATCCATACTGTGAGGCTTTTTTTATCAGCAAAGCTGCTGCTGTCGAAGCGCTTTGTTCTAACCGCATTGCGGCACTGTTAGAAGACCTGATGATGTTAGAACACGCTCATCAGTTCACAGGAACACTGTCAGAATCGGCACCGGAGGGGTACTGGCCTTGCGGGTACAAGCCTGGTACGCAGAGAACAGTAACACTTGTAGGAGATACTGGAGGGTACACGTGTGGAGGCAGAAGCAGGAGAGCCAGCACTGGTGATATACTGGGTTTGCAGAGAGATGACCAGGGTGGATGAAAGGGGTACCAGAAATCTGTATACAGCAGGGGGTCTTGAGAATGCTTGAGGGGGGACACTATGAGACAACAGGTACCAGGACACTTGGAGGACTTTGGAGATACTGGGAAACTTGGGAGGTAACTTGAGGATGAAAACACAAGGGTGCTGTACACAGGACACAGGAGGGATCCTTGCGCAGTACAGAGCGATATCCAGAAAGCCGTGGTCATATGGGTAATCCAGGTCTGATACACAGGTAAGTCAGGAGCAATGCAGAGTATGTCTGAGCATAAGCCGCAAAAAGGCACTTAATGCAAAGGCCCTGCTGGAACGGAGGAAAGGTACTTTAATTTCCAGCAGGCGTGTGGGGTTAACCCCTTTCAGTGCAGGATAGCCAGAGCTGAGCAGCACTCTTCATGTGCTGCCCAGGGACACATATGGCAGGCACGGTGCAGTCATCGGCGGGGAGCCTGATAAACACAGGATGCATACGTTTCCCTTGTAGCCAAGAATTGATGGCTTAATGACCTTCTGAATTCTAATTTGCGCTTCGCGGCCCAAAACGCTCACTGTTCAGTTGCCTTACAAGAAAATAGACCAGACAAACTGTTAACACTTTTGCTATGAAAGCATGGGGAGGCCTCTTAAATCTCTAAACTGAAGTTTCCCGACCTGATCATCATTTTACCGCTTTTCATACATACGAGTCCCTTTATGCGATCTATAATGATTTGTCTCCTCAGACAACCCAAGTGCTCACAACGTATTTGACTCCTAGGTTGACTTGGTTACTGGGGGAGGAACAGACTACACGTATGGACACACCTTTTACAGATGAGGAAAATTCAGTCACCTATAAAGAGGCTACAAAGGGGCAAATGTCCGGGGCTGGATGGATTCCTGGTAAACTACTATAAAACTTTTTATGACATCTTAGCGCCCTACCATTTGTCCCTTTTTCAATCTGTATCACCATTGCAATTACTGATGTATATCAAAGCTTTCAAAAAGTCTGTCCTTGTCCACATTATCTTGGCATAGGGCTTTAAGGCTGGCCGTCCACTGGGTCTGTAGTCGGACGGCTGACTTGGTCTTCAGACTATGGACAAAGCCATTACACAACCAGGGTCATACACTGGAAGTGTCTGTGGAAGACCCAGGTCGGCCGACAGATGGGCTTTCAGCACCAATGGCAACACCGACTAAAGAAAAAGAAAGTGTTCAAGAAAAAAAAGCCTAGTCTTCCAAAAAAAAAATCGGGTTCGAGCGAATGAATGCGGGAAATGCTTTAACCAGGCTGCTGACCTTCCCAAACATAAAAGGGTGAAAATCCTTTACCTGCGGTGCCTGCGGGAAATATTTTACTTGGGCATCATATCTTCAAACTTTATCAAACCACCTGAAGGTCCATAAACGTTTGTGATGGATGCGGGAAATGGTTTGCTCGACAATCTAATACTGCAAAACATGCTAGGATACGTGCAGGAGTAAAACCATTTCAATGTAATGACCGTGGGGAATGTTTTGCCCGGACACTATCTTGCAGAACATACCAAGAGTTACATAGGGGCGTATCCACTTAAATGCAATGGATGCGTTGTCTTTGGGAGATGTTTCCCCCGGACCATGCTTCCTGGGACATACAGTGGGGCAAAAAAGTATTTAGTCAGCCACCAATTGGGCAGGTTCTCCCACTTAAAAAGATGAGCGAGGCCTGTAATTGTCATCATGGGTACACTTCAACTATGTGAAAAAAAAATCCTGAAAATCACATTGTCTGATTTTTAAAGAATTTATTTGCAAATTATGGTGGAAAATAAGTATTTGGTCACCTACAGTACAGTACAAACCAGCAAGATTTCTGGCTCTCACAGACCTGTAACGTCTTCTTTAAGAGGCTCCTCTGTCCACTCGTTACCTGTATGAATGGCACCTGTTTGAACTTGTTATCAGTATAAAAGACACCTGTCCACAACCTCAAACAGACACACTCCAAACTCCACTATGGTCAAGACCAAAGAGCTGTCGAAGGACACCAGAAACAAAATTGTAAACCTGCAAGAGGCTGGGAAGACTGAATCTGCAATAGGCAAGCTGCTTGGTGTGAAGAAATCAACTGTGGGAGCAATCATTAGAAAATGGAAGACGTACAAGACCACTGATAATCTCCATTGATCTTTGGCTCCACTCAAGATCTCACCCCGTGGGGTCAACATGTTCACAAGAACGGTGAGCAAAAATCCCAGAACCACACGGGGGACCTAGTGAATGACCTGCAGAGAGCTGGGACCAAAGTAACAAAGGCTACCATCAGTAACACACTACGCGGCCAGGGACTCAAATCCTGCAGTGCCAGACGTGTCCCCCTGCTTAAGCCAGTACATGTCCGGGCCCGTCTGAAGTTTGCTAGAGAGCATTTGGATGATCCAGAAGAGGATTGGGAGAATATACTATGGTCAGATGAAACCAAAGTAGAACTTTTTAGTAAAAACTCAACTCGTCGTGTTTTGGAGGAGAGAGAATGCGGAGTTGCATCCAAAGAACACCATACCTACTGTGAAGCATGGTGGCGGAAACATCATGTTTTGGGGCTGTTTTTCTGCAAAGGGACCAGGACAACTGATCCGTGTAAAGGGAAGAATGAATGGGGCCATGTATCGTGAGATTTTGAGTGAAAACCTCCTTCCATCAGCAAGGGCATTGAAGATGAAACTTGGCTGGGTCTTTCAGCAGGACAATGATCCCAAACACACCGCCCGGGCAACGAAGGAGGGGCTTCGTAAGAAGCATATCCAGGTCCTGGAGTGGCCTAGCCAGTTTCCAGATCTCAACCCCATAGAAAACCTTTGGAGGGAGTTGAAGGTCCGTGTTGCCCAGCGACAGCCCCAAAACATCACTGCTCTAGAGGAGATCTGCATGGAGGAATGGGCAAAAATACCAGCAACAGTGTGTGAAAATCTTGTGAAGACTTACAGAAAACGTTTGACCTCTGTCATTGCCAACAAAGGATATATAACAAAGTATTGAGATGGACTTTTGATATTGACCAAATACCTATTTTCCACCATAATTTGCAAATAAATTCTTTAAAAATCAGACAATGTGATTTTTCTGGATTTTTTTTCTCATTTTGTCACTCATAGTTGAAGTGTACCTATGATGACAATTACAGGCCTCATATTTTTAAGTGGGAGAACCTGCACCAATTGGTGGCTGACTAAATACTTTTTTGCCCGACTGTATCTATATCCTCTCGCAGGGGATTACCTATTTCAATGTGATGAACGTGGGAAATGTTTTAACCGGGCCACTAACCTTTCCACACATAACCGGGTTCAAATCATTTACATGCGGTGAATGCAGGAAATGTTTTACTCGGGCATCATGTCTTGCAGAACATTTGAAGGGTCACAGAGGAGATGACCATTTAAATGGGTTGAATGTGGGAAATGTTTTACTCGAGCATCCAATCGTGCAATCCATTCAGGGATTCGCGCTGGAGTCCACCCATTTCGATGTAACAACTGTGGAAAATGTTTTACCCGAGCACTATGTTTTGCAGAACGCGCAGAGTCACAAAGGAGGATACCCATTTATATGCACTGGAAGGGGGGACTGCTCCACCCTGGCCTCAACTCCTGCAACGTATTCGGTGGTTCACACTGATGAACAACAGCTTACTTGTATTGTATGTGGGAAATGTTGGGTCTCTCATTTTGCTGAAAGCGATGGAATTCACGTAGGGGGAGGGGGAAAAGGAGAAACAGTCGCCTACAGGAGACTACTGTGGGAAATATATATTTTTATTCTTTTTATCCTCCCTTTTCTCTCGGGCTTTAGATCTTGCAGCACGTAAAAGGATTGGCCCCGGGGACAATCATCTATTTACATGTGGGGGGGGCGCCTTGGTCACGTTAGGGTTCGGTCTGGTTGTGCATTGTAACTTTCTGCCGTAATTTGAGTTTTGGGGTGGGGTTTTCATTACCGACAGGTCTGGGCTAGGTTTTTGCTCGGCACTCGCTCCATTTTTCCTCTGACCGTTTGTCAGTTTTTTTTTGTTTGTTTTTTCTGGGTACTTCTGTATACTCAATTGTTCTAGGCCGTTTCGGCCTCCCTTCCCGGTCTCCACTGTGGTGGGTTGACACCTTTTCTCGATCCCTCTCGGGGATGCTTATACCTGAACCTTTGCCTTCTCTCTTTTCCTCCTCTTCTGCTTTCTCCCCCCTTTTTTTCCCCCCCCTTTCTCATACGCCCTCCCCTTTCCCCCCTTCCGGCTCCTGGGCGCACCCTCTACCCTCCTGGGATTTCGCTGGTGGGCGATGGCGAGCCCTGAGGCTGCGGGGCCCCCGCCCGTTTTGTGAATCATTTCGCACAATATGAAGGGCCTCCGTTCCCCACAGAAACGCAGGATGGCTATGCTCTACTACAAGAGACTGGGGGCGGACAAGGTCATGCTGCAGGAGACCCATTTCACTGGTCAGAATGCCCCGTGCTTTTGGGGCTGCAGATTTTCTACCCATTTACATGCCACGGGTCGGTCCAGACGGACTGGGGTATCTATACTATTCCGAGCAGGTTTGAATTTCCAGCATTACAGGACTTTTACGGGACTGGACGGGAGATACCTGAGGGTTGACTGGTCCATTGGGGGATGGCAGGTTTCCTTTTGTCAGTTTCTATGCCCCATCTCCTCCCGATAAAACCTTTTATGCATCTCTGCGGGACCTTTTCGTTCTCCTTCCGCAACAGGCAGTTTACAAAGGGGGTGAATTCAACGTGGCCCTCGAGCCTTATATGGATCGTAGCACGGCTGCTTCAAGCCGATATTCTCCCTCATTGTACAGGCCCCTGCGTAAGCTTCTAGACGACCTGAACCTTTTTGAATCGTGGAGACTGATGCATCCCCGCGGGAGGGACTACACCTTCTACTCCCACCCTCATGACATGTACTCCTGTATCGACTGTTTTTTGCAGTAAGAACCAGCTACTGGACCTGGTGCGGGCTTGAATCCATGAAATATCTTGACCATGCCGTCGTTGAGCTTGCGACAGGGGACCTGGACCGGCCACCGTGGCGGTTCAAAGACTCCTTCCGGCTAGACCCCGAATTTGGGCAGCACCTTCGAGATATGAGAGTGAATCTCTCCCTCAACGATACCCCAGAGGTCGGTGTTGTCACCCTCTAGGATGCCCACAAGGCATATATTAGGGGGAGGGTCATAAGCTTCACCACCCACAGAAAACGCGAGCGGCGGTGGGACGAATCGACCCTTAGGGAGACCCTCCGGAATCTCAAACGAGCCCATAAACGCTCCCGCGACCCAGGGCTATTGCGCCAAATTATCGATGCCTGCGGACAGTTGAACCTTCTTAGGTCCCGGCAGGTCCAGGCGGCACTCCAATGGACCGACCAATGGTTTTTTGAGTGACAAACCTTCAGCATAAAATGCGGGAGCGCATGGTTCGCTCCTTGCGGGTCGGGGCAGGAGGCCTCACATCCCATCCTGCAGAGATTTCGACTAGGTTTGAGGAGTACTACCACTTGTACCGGGGTTCCACGACTGGGGATCGGCCGCCCTCGCCACAGCTTATTAGGTACTTTCTGTCCTGCTCACTCCCGCGGGTCACTCGAGGCAACCTGGAAGCGCTTAACGCCCCGATTGCCAGGGAGGAGATCCTGGAGACCATTAAATCTCTCCCGCACTCAAAAGCGCTGAGCCCGGATGGCTTCTCAGCCGCTTATTATAAGACGTTGGCCTGTGTCGTCCTCCTGTCATGAGCAGGTACCGGGGTGACACCTCTGTCAAGGATTCAGTGTACGGAGGGGTTGGTTCAAGCCCAGTATGCAGTGATAAAGGAGGAGGGAGGCAGATACAGGAGTAATAAAGTAACAGAAGGCTTATTTAAACTGGAAACAATGACGGGAAAAAACCGAGGGGAACAATGAATAATGTATAACAACTTTGAGGGAGAAAGGGATGGAACGGATTAGATACACACAATGGGGCAAAGCAGATAGGGCTGAGAAATGGGTAGATGGACAGTACAGGAACTGGACTGGGCAGAAAGCTACGCAGAACACTAAAATACAGAGAAGGAGAGCAGGACTGGAAAAGGGCCGACTAGAAACAGAAATAGGAGACAATACAGAAAGACTAGAACACTTACTGAACACAGAATAGGAAGAGGGGTGACAGGAGATAGAGACACGGGGCACTGAGGATCTTGGAGGGTCTCTGGAAGCGCTGGAGAGGCCTGGAAGCGCTGCAGATACCTTGGAGGTGTTGCAGAAGCCGTGGAGCTTGGAGGTCTGGGGTAACAGGAGGATCAGTTCTCACGGAGGACAAGAGAGCTGTTGCAAGCAGGTTGGAGGAAACACTGAATGAATCCTCAGGCACAAGCATTGAGCCATGGGAGTGTCTGGCTTAAATGAAAGTCTTAATTGGTGCACCTGAGGTGCCAGCAATAATGAAAGGAAAACTTGAATGTAGCCTGCTGAGGGTTAACTAGTGCTGCCAAGGAGATCATTGCTTTGAAGTAGCACCAGTTTTGTTCTTCTTGCGCCGCCGCCGGCGTGGGGCATGACACCTCCCCCCTCTGGTGTCCCTGTTCAATGCCTTTCTGACGGGGGAAGCTGCCCCCTCCTCTTCAATGTTGGATGCTAGAATAGTGGTGCTGCCCAAGGAAGGCGAAGGACCTCACCCTCTGCGCCAGCTATAGACCCATAACCCTCCTCAATTTAGACGTAAAAAAATTTGCCAAGATTCTCGTCACCCGCCTTAATCTTCTTCCCCACCTGGTTCACCCGGACCAGGTGGAATTTATCCTGGGTAGGGAGGCACCCGATAACATCTGGCGGGCTCTGAACCAGGTCCATGCGGCCAGCCTTACGCGTCAGGAGGCCTTGCTGCTGTCTTTGGTCGCAGAGAAGGCTTTTGACCACGTGGAGTGGATGTTTTTGTGGGAGGGCTTTCAGACTGCAGGGGGGAGTTCCTGGAATGTAAGGCCCTGTACGCAGCCCCTCAGGCTAGGGTTAACACCCGGGGCTTTTTGTCTAGCCCCTTCCAGATTCGGAATGGCACGGGGCAGGGGTGTCCCCTGTCCCTGTTGCTGTTCGCTCTTTCCATTGAGCCTCTGGCCTGTGCCATCAGGAATGTGGCAGACGTTCGCGGTATCCGGGTCGGGGACGAGGAATGTAAGATCAGCTTCTTCGCGAACGACATTCTGCTGTCCTTGAGCACCCCCGGGTGTCTTTGCCCTGCCTTCACTCTATCCTTCAGTCATATGGCCGCATATCGGGTTATAAGATTAACTCGTTTAACTTAATGTTTCGCTCCCTGCGGAGATGATGGACTATGTGGGACGCTCTTTCCCTTATAGGATCCAATGCCATTCCTTACAGTATTTGGGAGTTCATCTCACATCACAGTGGTCCCGACTGTACGACGCTAATTATGGCAGATTACTTCCAACCTTACATGGCCTGCTTACATCTTGGTCCCCGCTCCGGCTCTCCTTGTTTGGCAGGATTTGTTCAGTTAAGATGACGCTCTTGCCAGAGATCCTATATTACTTTCGCACCTTGTCCTTACCTGTCCAGGGAGCGGACTTTGCCTTCTTCCAATCGACCGTTCAAAAATTTGTCAGGACAAGCGCAGTCGCTTTAGTTGGAGCCTGCAATTCCAATCCAGGGGCAAGGGGGCCTGGGTCTCGCACACCTATTAGAGAGCAGCCCAGATGGCGATGCTCTCGCATATCAACATGCCCCCCGGCTAGGGCCAGATGGGTGCAGATCGAGCAGGCTCTGGGGGGTGTGTCAACCTTTGAGTTCGATCATGTGGCTCTCCGATACCTGCATCCCCCGTCTCTGGATAGCCCGACGCTTCAGCACTCTCTCCATCTTTGGAGATGATGGCGACGCCGGGATTGGCCTGGTCTCGGGGGGGCTCCGGGTTGACCCCTCTGTTTTACAACCCAGCTTTCCTGGAGGGTGTCCGCCTGGGTGCTTTTCGGTGGTGGACCGAGAGGGTTTCTGTGAATCGAACCACCTTCTCCTGCAGGCAAACCCGGTTACTCTGGGGTATCTTCGAGAGTCGCATGGCCTGCCAGAGAGGGAGGTCTTCCGGGCCATCCAGCTTCTCCATTCTGCTAAGGCCTGCTTCAGGGATAACCCTCCACCACCCCAGCTCACTTCCTATGAGAGCTGCTGCAGAAGTCGGACTCCCATGAGCGGCCTGCTCTCGATTTTGTATGGCCAACTCCTCCAGCGCACGTACCCCGCAAGCCCCCGCATACGTTTCCAAGTAGGAGACTGACCTTGGGGAATCCCTTGATGAAGAGGATTGGGATGACCTGATCGACAAGACTGCGAGGTGACAGTCTGTACCGTAATACGGGAGAACTGCTACAAAGTAATGTCGAGGTGGTACCTTCACCTGACAAGACTGGCCCGCTGTATTCTGGGTGCCTCATCTGCCTGCTTGCGGGGAGGAGGGCACCTATTTTCACGCATGGTGGTCGTGTACTGCTATTCGACCGATCTGGGAAGATATTGTTGCAGACCTGAGCAGATGCTTGCAGACCTCCCTACTGCCAGACCTTCAGTCCGCTCTGCTGAACCAACCCCACCCGTCAGCTCGGCTGTCCCGCTGCGAGTTGCACCTTATCTCGGATTTGCGCTGCAGTACGCATCTGCCTCACACGTACGTGGAAGGGTCCCCCCACAGCGCTCCATGATAGACGCGAAGATATTGTATTCCTCACTATAAAATGCCTGACAGCAGTGGTGCTTCAGAGGGTGTGGTCAGCATGGCTGGGCGCGTTCGCTCCCCCACCTATTCGAGCATTGACGCTCACAGGTTGAGCTCGTTCCTGCATTTGGGGCTCTGCGGCGGCAGAGCGGAGGCCCTGCTGCGCTCTGCATCCTTCGTACATCTTCCCCCTCCCCCTTTTTTTCTCTTCCTTTCCTTTCTTTTTCCCTCTTCTTTTTCTTCTCTTTTCCTCTTCCCCTTCAACGTTTGTCCTTGCTCTTCTCTCCTATTGTCCGCTCCCATTTCCGAGTCTGACTCACACTGGCGCAAGATACGCCCTCCCAGCTGGGAGGCCCCTTACCGGGTAGTATGCCTCTAGGTGGGAGGGGCTCTGGATGTGGGGGGTCTGGACTATTGTTTCTGCTTGCGAATGCTCGATGTTCTCGAATCGATGTGTGTTTATCCTGAGCTGTTGATTCGCTTACTTTCATGTGCTTGTCAGTTTATAAATCTTAATAAAATTTAATCAAAAATTTTGCCTAAATACTCAAATTCCAAAAAATCTAACGATTGAATAAAATTAAAACAAAAATATTTTTTTACATTGAATCCTATGGGCTTCACGGACTGAATCACTTCTCTATGGGACAATTTTCTTGCCATGGAACGACGGTTTGACTATACAATTCATCTTTTTTTCATGTAAATTGTACCAGATCATTCCGGCATCGTCTGACAAATCCCATTGTATTGGAAAAGAATGCTAGTCTGTTGTAGTCACAAAAATCATCTGAAGTAGTCAGATGAAAGTCGGAGGCAGTGGAAAATGACCGATTCACCTCCATGTTGTGAGATTGTTCAGACAACGACAGCCTATATTGGATGATCGCACCATCGTGTCACGCCCTGCCATCCTGGGGGGTCTCGAGCCACCCTGGGGGATGCGGCACCTTCCGCGATGAGGGCCGCGCCGACTGGAGGAGGTAGCGCGGCCAATCAAGGTGCGGGGCGCGGCGTTATGACGCTGAGTCATCGGGTTTAAATCCGGAACAGCTGAAGCGGTCCATTGCTTTCTCGTGGAGTTACCTCCCTGAGTGCTGAGTGACTCGTTCCCTGCGATTCACTGACTCCTTGCGATATACTTTGCTACTCTGTGTATGACCCGGCTTGTATTGAGAACCACCCTTCATGTACTAGTTCCTGGCTGTATTGACTACTCTGATTATCCATATGTCCTGGCTTGTGTGAGAACCACCCTTCGTGTACCAGCTTCTGGCTATTCCTGACTACTCTGAGTTCTATACGATTTCGCTTGGTTTCCATTTCCGTTAAGGTTAACCCTGTGTTCCCTGTCCTATCTGATACGTATATATGTTAGTGTCCCTAGTGATAGCCAGACTACTGACCACCTAAGGATAGAAGGGATAGATTGGGACTGTCTAATGGGACCCACGTCGCTATATCGGGAGGGATTCTTTACACATCACAGGAATACCAGTAGAAGGGCAGCCTAATCCTGCTTAAAGGGACGCTAACACTTGTATAAACTGTAACTAGATTACTTGTACATTACGAATAAGACCACTTTCTAAAACTGATGCTGTTTTTTTGTGCATGTGTGAAGTAATTGCGTGTAAAAATGGAAAACTAAAATTAGGCATTTTATCGCTGGGTTCCATGCTCTGGATTTTTCCCATGGTGCAGCATTTACCAAACACTTTGCTTTGTGTCTCCTGTTTATTATCCTGTTTGCTAGGCTACCTGAGATTATGGATGGCAGAGGTCTTAAAAGACTTCTAATCTACCCCCTGGTGATGTCCTTTGAATACATCTCACAAAATGTAATGATGGGAGTCGCTGCCTGAACCATAGTCAATTATATGGCCAAAACCACAAGTTGAGGACCAAGTGAGGTAAACACAAAATGGATGCACCCAGTGACACACATAGAGTAAAATATTTTAACTAAACCTACAAGAAAAAAAATACAGTACATGTAAGATATCCGCAATCTAAAATACAAACAATAAGGACATTGCATTTTTTGATGGTAGTGGCCATTTAATTGGAAAAAATGCATTCCCCATTTGTATGTGAATGGATCCACAAAGTGGGAGAATTCCGCTCTATTGCTAATTTGGTAGCTGTTGCCCGGGGGGGACCTTGCTGCATGTGCCACTAAATGGTAGAGGTGGGCATTTTGTTTCGTTACGAATTGCAGTTCGTCCAAAATTATGCCGATTCGCATTTCAAAAGTACTTCTAAAATAACAAATGTCCAAATTGCGGTCAAAACGAAACGGTTTCACATAAATCAATTTGGATTGATTAATTCTGCTGTTGCACAGCACCACGTCCCTGTCAATTGGTCTACATTGCTGAATCCAACAGATCCACAGGCCAATTGACAGCAAAATACAGTGCAGTTTGGTGCACTTTAGCAGCCATGAAATTGGCCCATTGAGAACTGTTCATTGATTCCTCTATGCACAAATTGCAGAGAAAAGCATCTCGGGATGAATGTTCAGAGACCCTGAGAAAAGTCACCCTGCAAACCTGACAATTCACCTTGCCTCTGAGTATTTACTCAGAATCTCAGGGTCTCAAGCTGAATTTGTAGATTCTCAGGGTCTCAAACTGAATGTGCAGTCTCTCTGAAACAAACTGTATCCATGTATTCAATATATAATGAATCGCTTCAGAGCAGTTCGATAGATGAGTGGTTGTCCGGATCTGGGTCTCCAACAGCTACATACATGTAAGGTGCTGCCGTTAGGTTCAGCACCTGAAACAGTTAATAACCGTACACACACCACACCCCTGCTTGAGTAAAAGTCCACTCCCCCTTACCAAATTGGCTCTGCATTGCAAGTTTAATACTGCTATTGTTCAGACCTATTCTATGTTACTCCTGATTTACCGTGTACCAGACTCTCTGCTTTCCTGCCGATTTTGATGCCCTTTACCAACCAGAATGCAGAGCCCTACAACTGAGCCTGCGGGGCTACTACCAGTCCTGGATGACATTGTTTATCAACTATGTGTGATTCTGGAGGATTTATGAAGGCTATTAGACCTCCTAAGAAGCCCATCTGCTAAGGTGCATATTCCCCCTATGAAGAAAGTCAAAGGCCCGCTGACTCCTGAGGAACGTG
The DNA here is from genome assembly GCA_009667805.1 of Leptobrachium leishanense. NCBI lineage: Eukaryota > Metazoa > Chordata > Amphibia > Anura > Megophryidae > Leptobrachium > Leptobrachium leishanense. The sequence continues at coordinate 264,612,493 of CM019065.1, read as the reverse complement.
CCCGGAGGCAAGCTGAAGGTCTGCGTCACTACTGTGGGGGTTCAAGCCATTGGCTCACTGGCTGTCTGGTGAGATCCCCAAACGGCAAACCCCAGTGTTAAAATCCCCAGAGATGTTCAAGCAACAAAACCTGCTGCAGAGCCTTTTTGAGACCGCGCTCTATCATGACTGGTCAAAGAGAGGGTGAAGTAAGCATGCCTTCTGCATGTTGGCATCACTAGTGACTGATAGGGTGACCGGCAGGAATGAAATTCAAAAATCCCGACTGCTGGTAATGTTGGGTGAGGTGGAGGAAACTCCTCCATGTCACCTAGTGTTTCTTCCTGATTTATTGAGCTTGGGGGTAGGGGGAAAGAAAGGGGCACTCTTCACATCCTGACCATTTTAATAAGCTAAGTAGATTGTAATTTTAATTTAAACGGCATAGGAGGCACTATTCACTGTTTTATATGTGGTTTTATGGTTTCACATTAACCCTTTCGCTGCTGAGGCTTTTCCCGCCTCTGTGCTGAGGTCATTTTTACCGATTTTGCTCATGTTTAAACGCGTTTTGAAGGCTTATTTTAGTATATGATCCAGACATATTATATATCGTTCTTTCCGTCAGACTCGGCAGAGTCTGATTTTTTTCACATTTTAACATATGATCCTTTGCGGTTATATTTTGTATGGGGTGCGCTTGTTAAAAAAATTAGAGATGGGGTCTCGTTACATTTTTTTTGGGGAAAATTACGTGATTTTTAACAAACGCACCGCATACAAAAATCGTTAGTGCAGCATCATTGTTCACATTATAATTGAAATGGGAACAATATTGCTGCGTTAACGAACCAAAAAAACGAAAAAAAAAATATTTTTGTATAATTTTTTTTTAAATATTTTTTTATTTTTATTTTACATTTTTTTTTTAAACTTTTTTAAATCTGGCCGATCCAACAATACCAAACATTAACCCCTAACTGCCACGGATCGGGAGATAGAGGGTTCCAATGAACCCTCTATATCCACCATTGGTGGCAGTTAGGGGTTAACTCCAAGACTGGCGTCATCGTGCTATGCACGATGACGCCAGTCCTCAGGGGGAGTTCCCGGAGGCTTGGCCGACATCCAAGATGTCGGCCAGCTCCGGGAAAGGATCACGAACCGGTGCTTTTCGGCGCCGATTCGTGATCCGGCCCCCATGGGGTTAATGCCAGGTACCATTTGGAAGGGCAGGCTGTGCCCTTCCAAACGGTGCCTGGGTTAACCCCCTGCACGCTGCCGATTGGAAGGGAGAGCGGTCCGAAGGACCTCCCCCCCCCCCTCCCTTTCAGGCGCCTCTTCCGCACATGCGGGGGGGCGCTTGAAATTAGGTGTCATCGCGCCCCCGCGATGACACCTAATTACTCCGGCGGCGGTTCCGGGTGCTGGGCTGACATCGAGGATGTCAGCCCGCACCGGGGGGGCCAGCCATCGGCCGGAACCCGGCCGAACGCTGGCCCCAAAGGGAGGACGCGCTCAGCGCGTCCACCGCATGGAACGCTACCTGCGGGTGGACGCGCTCAGCGCGTCCTCCGCAGCGAATTGGTTAAGCATGTCACTGTAGAAAATAAAAAATAGCATTTTGCGCCCATTTTTATTTGACAAGTGCCACTTTTTATGATCTTGCCATTTTATACAGAAAAAGTAGACCTGGACAAAATGTAGGTCCCTTCAGCAGAATGTTTTGTTTTAGTCTTCAGTTTGATAAAGCATAAAGGGAATTGTAAGTCACCAACAGCGTTTACCTTTTGGTTTCGTGTTCATTCAGTATTGTAATCTGAAGAAATATCAAATGTGAGCAAGTTTTAATGACTTTGACTGTTTATTTGCAGATGTTGCCCTATATCCATCAGGGGTGCAGTATTCAAATAGCCCGACGCCCCAGGCATTAAGATTCATGTGCTGGGCTGATTTTTTTCATGTTCTTTTAGTCCGACGGACAGGCAGAGCAAAACTGAGGTTGGACTTTTTTCAGAATGCTCAGTTTTCCTTGTTAGTGGCTGAAATTTACAGCAGCTCATTAGTCCAGCAGAGCGAAGATAAAATTCCCTGCATGGGCCCCCCCCCCGACATGGCTACATGGTGATGTCGGCAGTCTCCCTCCCCCTGTCTGTGTGTGATAGGGAACAAATACACTGAGGCAGCTCGCATAGAGTCAGAGAAGCCAGCAAACACACAGTGTGTGATTTGAAATCTAAAAATGCCATCATGTTAAGGTCTAGGTGTTATACCTACAGAACTTCTTATTTTTTTTAACTCCATATGATGTGGCAAAAAAGTTATTTATGAAAAGAATATTCTTTCTTTATTGCAAAGTTCAATGTGATATTAAGAAAAACACGGGGAACTCCTGTCCCATCATTTCTATGTATATAAAAGATGAGGATAAGGAAGTATTTGTCCTTTTAGTACCAACATTTAAATCAAACACCATAAATAACTTCTCTCAAATGTCTAGATATGTGGTTAGACCCAAATCTGTCCTTTAGCCCTCAAATGGAATAACGCGCATCTAAACTTTACCCCAAACTAGGTGGCCTGTTCAGAAACAAATCCTGCCTGAGCCCCACTGTAAGAAAGCAGATTGTACAAAAAATGCTTATGCCGGCTATTGAATAGAGATGTAGCGTATGCAGTTGCCCCGCAAACACATCTTCAGAAACTTACTACATTGTATAACTCAGTCTGTCGCTTTGTGCTACAATGTAACTACATGACCCACCATTGCGACATATTAAAAGCGCTAAACTGGCCGTCGCTGGAATCCAGACTTCACCCTTCACCTTTCCAACAGGTGTTTTTTAAGAGCTTTTTTGGGAAGCTACCACCCTACCTGAATAGGCTGCTTCCCCTAGCAGTTCCTCATCCTATAACCTCCGATCCAGGACCAGCACCTTACTTGCAATACCACAATACAAAAAGAAAGTGTCTCTATCCTCATTTCCCTACAGAGCACCGCAATTATGGAATAACGTCCCAGACACCATCAAAACTTCCCCCAGTCTTAAGTCACTCAAGAGATCTCTATTGATATACCTCGATACAGAATGCACCTGTAATCGTGTAACATAATGACTATTTGCTACATATTTATTTTCTGTTAATCTGTATATTTGTGTTTTGTTCTTAATATCTTGCATTTATTACTTTGTATTTCTGTAACGACTAAAAATGGCAATGTTCTTGAACCCAGGACATACATGAAAACAAGAGAAATCTCAATGTATCCTTCCTGGTAAAATACTTTGCAAATAAATAAATCCAATCTGGATATCTGTGAGCTGATGGGTGCCTGTCTGACCTGGGTTAATGTTCAGAGCAGATGTTGGTGAACCACACTTGTGCAGATCTGGAAAATCAGGACTGTCCCACAGAAACCAGGACTTTTGCCATATATGCAGAGAAGCGCAGTTATCAAACCAAATACTAATGAAGGTTATTCAGTAACTACTGGTGTTTTTCAGTGTTGTAACACAAAGAAACCTCAGCATTTCACAAAAGTAAAATTGAAAGAGCAACAGAATGACACTATCGCTGTATGCACAGCAAAGCTTCTGTCGCTCTTTTGATTTTACTTTGCTGAAATGCTGGTGTTTGTCAGAGAATAATTGCGTGTGCAAGAAAGGGTTTGTGCTTTCACGTGTGATTGTGAGGTGTTGTGTAGCTGTGTTCATCCCTGGCAATGTTTTGATGGTGTAACTACGAGTACGATTTTGTTTTCACTGTGGGAAGGGTCTTATTAAAATAATATTTTATTGAACTTCTTTTGCATGCCAGAACATGTACATTGTCATTGGGGGCAAGTAGATTGGGCTACTGGCTTAGTCGTTGGACATGTAGATTATGTAAAAAAAATTACCACACCCCTGTATCATGCATGAATAAAGAACACTTACAGACATTTCCCTTTTAGTATGTTTATTCTTGATTCCGAAATTAAGATATCTTTCTTCATGAAGACCTCACAGTAAAGATAGGTGATTTTGGTCTAGCCACTGTAAAGTCCCGGTGGAGTGGCTCTCACCAGTTTGAACAATTATCCGGGTCCATTCTGTGGATGGTGGGTACAAATAGTGTTATTTATTGAAATGTCTGGTTTAATATTTGTCTGTATTCTTGTGTTTAATTTCTTTCCTTCCACATTTTTCCAAAATGATGCTGAAATTCCACTCTCAAAGCTTTCAATGTGCTACTGAATAACAGCGTATACTCTAAAGTGTATCCTTTTTAATGGATGTCTTTGCTGCAAAGTAAAGTGTATTTTATTGTGTTAATGGTTTATTCAAACAATCCTCTCTAGGTCAAGTTATTGTAAAAACATGCCAAGCCATATTATAGTAGCTGGAAAAAGTACAGTAGTAGGAAATTCTGTGCATGTATATATGTGTGTGTGTGTGTATGTATGTATGTATGTATGTATGTATTAGTGACAAGCAATTAAAAACTCTATCATGTAAAAACATGGACCAGTGTGTGTGGTAAGAAATGAAAGTGGTACTGTTATTTCCCTTTTCATTGCCATTAAATAATTGGGCAGATGCTGCGGACAGTGAAAAATGCCCCAAAATGGAGAGTGTTTCTAGAGTGCTAAATTCAGGTTTCCTTTCTATTTTGGGGCATTATCTTCTAAACAGGCACTTTAGTGGAAAAAGTATTTGTGAAACAGATAATGTTTTTATCCTGTTTTATTTTTAACTTTGTGTTGCAGACCACCTCAGAGGTTTTCCATGACATGGGAAGATGGACTTACCACTTTAATTGACATTTTTAGTTAAATAAAAAAAAATATATGTATGTATGTACGTATGTAGCTTAATGGGATTTGAGCACGTATAACAAAATCGGTGTTCTTTGTAAAATATATGGCTTCATATCTTGATTCTGAAGCAGCAAAATTGGGAAGAAATTCACACATGGGTCTTTTTCTGACTACAGTCGGAGGGTAATAGCAGCTTCAGCGGTTTGTGGAGAAAGATTGTAATTGTCTTGTATATATGTGAGACAAGCCAGGCAGGTGTGAGGGTCATCATGCATGAGTTATAATAGCGAAAGGAGAGCCCACCAGGACCTGAGACTGCATTCCAAAGGTTCTGTTTTGACAGTGCCTGTGTATTGGTGGCATTTTTGAATGCATTCAACATTTTTGAATTACAGGTCTTTGTACTGCCGCTATCATCAGCATCAGGAGTCTAAAGGACTCTATGGTGTCCATTGAAATTCTGCACAGGGACGTTGGAAGCAGGGGCGGATTAAGCACAGGTTTCGGGAGGCACTGTAAGAGCTGGTGGTGGGTTCGCAATGACCGGCAGAGACGCCCTAATCGCAAGCTGTGCTCGTTACACTCTCTCTCCCCCACAACTCATGGATATATTGCCCGCAGCTCACATGGATATATTGCCCGCAGCTCACATGGATATATTGCCCCCGGCTCACATGGATATATTGCCCCCGGCTCACATGGATATATTGCCCCCGGCTCACATGGATATATTGCCCCCGGGTCACATGGATATATTGCCCCCGGGTCACATGGATATATTGCCCTCGGCTCATATGGATATATTGCCCCCTGCTCATATGGCTAGATTTTCCCCAGCTCACGTGGTCAAACGGTCTCCTCTGCCAGCCAGGCCCCTCGAAGTGCTTCCGTTCCTACGAGACGGCCACTGGCATCAAGCTCTGCACCATATGACAAGTGATCTCAATGAGAGAACAATAAAGCTGGCCATCCACTGGGTAGTATTCCTGCACCTAACAAATCATTTGTAGTTGTCCGACTAATCCCACAAAACCAGAGGAGATTCACCCCTCTTCCACTGCCTTTGACTTCCATCGGACAACTTCAGACGACCTCCTGCAACTACACAACTACATTAGACTAGCGATCTTTCCCATTTGAATATGGGATTTGTTGAATGAAAACATATGACCTGGTACAGCAAACTTGAAAAAAAAATCCTTTCGACAGGTAGAAGAGGCCAATCCAATTGGATTCAATGTAAAATATTTTTTTCATTTTCCAAACATCTTTTGGTATTTTTGTTGACGAAATTTTTGATTCCTGATTATTTTATTTTTTTAACCCTTTCACTGCTTAGCAATTTTACTTCTGTGTGCTGAGCTAATTTTTACCTTTTTTTTGTGCTGATCATGTTTAAACACTATTTGAAGTAATGTTTTAGTATACGACACAGACAAATCCTATATATCCTTTTTTTTTTTTTTCAATAGACATGGCAGATTCATAATATATAATTATTATATGTATGTCATGTTCTGTTAGAATGCTAGAACAAAAAATATATGAATTTCCATTCAAAGTTCAATCATATACAGCATGTAAAATAAAAAAATCACATTTTATCATCCGAGCCTTGATAACAAAATTAGAAATGAGAACCTGTTACTGTATTCTGAGAAAATACATTATTTTTGCTACAACAAAGAAAAAAATGTTGGTGCAGCATCATTGTACACATTATAATTGAACCGTGAACAATAGTGCTGCATTGTTAAAGAGGAAATTTATTTTTTAAAACCCTTAACCCCCCTTCCTTTTCAGGCACTCTGCCAGGGGGGCACCTGAAACTGGCGTTATCGCGCATCGCCAGCTCTACGTTGGTGCCATCTTGTGCGCTTGCACTCCTCACGCATTCCACTGCAGCACCAACAGTTCCTAGATTAGAGTCCAATAAAATGTAACGTGGTCTCCTTTTCAAGAACCGAACTTCCTACCTAGTTGATTAAAATCATTATGGAGCTAATTTTTTATTGAAAGGTCCACCAAACCAAATGAAAATGGGGGGAAAACAATAATAGAACGAGAAGTAGTGGTGCACCAAAATGAAAAGTTGGGACCGAAACTGCAAGATGAGCTTGGCCGAAAACCGAAAATTACTTTTTTTTTACGCTAACATTATAAATCATTTTTTTATAATTGTATCAATATTAGACTTAATTTGAAATGAAAATCAAGCCAATAATAAGCACATATTTATTCAAAGTAATGTGCCAAAATTGGACAGATAATATCTTTGATGATTCCAAATAGGCAAATTCATCTGCATGGGCGGGCTTAATCTTTTTATATACTGTATATGTGCCACTCTGTACCCATGCTTTGTAATGCATTTTTTCCTTTTCTATTTATGGTGTACTTTTATTGGAGGTTTTGTGCACAGTACCAGTATTCTATAGGCTGCACTTTTCACTGTTCAGTTCTTTATTTTCTAATTGTTTTAAGAGCTCATAGTATACGCATAATTTTTTTAAAATATGGCCGAGCCACATGCTTTGTGACATGGAGGTTTGTGCTGTTAAGAGTACAACTAGAGCTTTCGTATACAATGGCTTCAGCTGTTGTCCGAATGGCAAGATTGGAATAGAGCTCCCATGTGTTTTACCTGTAGGGGTAGATTTTAGAGCCGAGCGGAGTTCTTTGATGAGAGGAAGATCTATGGCCTGCCTATTATCTTTGGTTAGTTATGTGTGAAAATGAGTTTGCACAAAACCGTTACATAATCTGATTGTCAGGTATAGTGTAGATGACGTATCATAGATCCAGAATCCTCGAATTTCAGAATAGTAAAATTGAAGTTGATCTGTAACTGTATTGTAAAATTGATGGAATTGCCCAGCCCTAATCCTAAAACACATTCTATGTGCAAGACTAAAAAATATGTATTACCTGGGGGTTGGGTGCAAAGCATGCCACCAATTAGTTGTTAGCTGTTACACATTTTCAGTGAAATGTTTAATCCAATGAAGTTGCGATAATATTCCATTGGGTATTTATAATTCTTAAAAGGTGGCACCTTATTGTGTGCAAAGTATGTTTCTTGGATAAGGGCTACGGAATTGAAAATTCCGAAAGATTCAGGTCTCTATTCTGGTTTGTTTGTTAAACGATAATGTTGGTGGAGAGAATGTATGTGGGAGGAACACCAGGAGAATGTTAGATGGCAGGTGGTTATGAAGAGCAGTGCGTGAGGTGAATGTATGGAGAAAGGGGTTAGAACATGATGTCTCTATTCGAGCAACTGGTCAAACAACAACAGGTAAGTATGCCCTGCTGGGCTAGTACCAGAACAGGCGGAATTCTCTTGTCTAAGGTTCAGGTTAACATAGTGGACAGGTACTGTCTCGGTGTTAGTACATTGTATTAAAAAACGATTTTATAAAATAAAAAAAAAAAGAACCTTTAAAAACCACTAGAGCAGTAACCAGTCTCATTGGTTTCATTCATCATATATGTCTAGGTGGGTACAAGTTCAACAACCACAGCTTAAAGTTAAACCGGGATAGGAGGTAATGTGATGAAATAACAAAACAAAAGCATGTGAGGAAAAAATATAAAGGAGAGGGGATGGAGAGAGATTTATTTATCACGCAGGTTTATAACAGCATAATATGCTTCCAAGTGGCGCAAAATCATGCAGAATAGCTGCTATGTAGTAATATACATTGACAAATGAGTTTTGGTATGTATCCTCAAAATACAGGGCCTACTAAGGAAGGTTTCTTGGAATAGACACAGCTAAATGTCGAAGGGCGTGCTGGAGGCAGGTCCTTAGTACCTACGCGTAGGCAGGGAGTCCAGCTTCCTAGTTGCACAAGTGACATAGTCCTTGTAACATGGGTCCCATACCCATGTGCAGAATGCTCCCCTCGCCGTCAGTATCCCGAAGACGGATTCTGTCCCAAAACCCAATCAATAACCAGTGCTCTTTGCAGGGTGAAAAATAAACTGGGAATAAATATATTTACAGGGTTTCCGTTCCAAACACAGACTGGGAATGTACAGAGAATCAATGAAAAACACGCCCCAGTGTTTCCATGCTGTAGAGCCTCCCAATAACTTCCCCTCTCCCACACACAGGCCCTGGTGAAACAAAGGCTAAAGCAAGGTGGCAGGGAGAACACAGCCATCAGGAAATAGGGCACAGAAAACACACCCTACACCTAGAACTGCAGGCACAGGGTGACTCCAACATGGGAGAGGTCTCCGAACCAATCTAAAACATCAGGTCCACGCCTCACAATCGGATCTCTAGGTCCATGTACCTCAAGTCCAAAGTGACTACCTTCACAGTCCTCTAGATTTCCATAGGGGTGAGCCTTAAATGGTGCAATCAGTTGGGGGGAGTAGGAATTGGCAGGTAAGGTAGAAAGAAATAACTGGGATCCTGTGAAGATGAAGACTGGTAAGGGATGGAGAGGTGGAGGTATCCGTAATCTGGGATGTTTTGCCACATTATCTCAGTCAGTACATGTGTGTAATAATAGAGCTGGGAATGCCGACGAGGAGGATCAGATCAGGCTCTTACCCTTTTTCCATGGTGGCAGAAGCCCTTCACCTTGAGCAGCTACTGGTATATGTCAGAGTTGAGAGCCAACAAACACTAGGAATCAAGGGGAGAGATGCCTTCAGTGGAGTCCCCAGGCAGGTTTTTTGAAAATTCCATAGCTACAGTTATAAGTACTAACACAACGCCAACAGATTGCGTAGCGCTTTACATTGGGGTAAGCACAAACGCAAGACATAATAAATAATGATACATAGGAGCAGACAACTCTGCCCATAGGATAATTGGCTTGCTAAAACAGCACTTGAAACAAGTGCTCAGCCAGACATCCCATGAGCTTACAATCTAAGGGACAGAGGTATGTGAAACAAATGGGAGCATGGGTAGTGTGGAGCTGGTGGCCAGAAATAAGATAGCAGGGATTGCATGGGATGGACCACAAGCTTGGACATGTTAGGGTAATTAACAAATGGAAGCAGCTGGAAGGGAAGCTACAAGTTTTGGAACAGGACGGGGTGGGTGGGGCTGCAGAGTGAAAATGCAGGCTCAGAGACTGAAGGTGATGGCGAATGGGTGCTGTGTAAAGAAAGGAATACAGAATTAAAGAGAGTAGGCTGTGTGAGAGGAATTTACGACATGGGGAAGCAACCTGAAAGTAAGTGTTTAACAAAAACAGAGGGAAAAATTTAACAAGAAAAATAATCTGCCAAAATATGAATAGTAGGATTATAGCAGAGGTTGTGGAGCGGAGTGGTGGTGACCTGTTGATTGCAGAATACCTTAGTTTCCAGGTAAAAATGCAAGCTCTGGGACTGAAGGTGATGTTGAATAGTAAAGCAACTGTATGTTGGGTTGGCCTTCTCCTGGAGGTCAACCATTGCAGTATTCTCGAATGGAGTAGTTTCTGTCCGTTGTCTCATCACTTTTGGCAAGCTGGGTTATGTTATCACTGTGGCCGGACCCACTCGCCCTATATACTCGTCAATCCTCTGCACCTCCAAGACTCTAGAGAGCATGCTGCCCATGTCGCACTTATCCTTTCCACCGTGTACCGATGCTTCTGAGCTTGCAAGACTTCTAAAGCATTTGGAGTCAAATGTGCCTTTTATTTATTTTTGTTTTGCACTGTGTTTGCACATAGTTGAAATAACTCTGGTCTTATAAATCAGGCAATATTAGCAACCATTTACTGGGAATCATCCCTCTTCTGGACACTATTACCCCCTCCCTACAGTCTAGAGCAGGGGTCAGCAACCTTGGCTTCCTGATGTTTTGGGAACTACATCTCCCAAGATGCTCAAGATACCCATTAGGCTGCCTGAGTCACATGGGAAATGTAGTTCCCAAAACATCAGGGAGCCAAGGTTGCTGACCCCTGGTCTAGAGGTGCAACGCACAACTCTATACTCTTGGATAGTTCACACCTTAACCGTCACGTTCTGTATAGCACCATGTCGTGGGGAGAGAGCCTCCAAGAAGCCTTTCAGATCAGCCTGCTAGAGCAGGATAAGAGTGGCCATGAGGAGTGTGAACCTTTTTAAGATCAAAAGAATAAAGCCATTTGTGCTGCAGTGCCTGGATGGCACACATAAGGGGCTTGATAACGCTGCCCGATGCACAGGTCTGCAGCATTCAAGATACCTGTAACGCTTTCATTTTCAAAATCAAAATGATGTGGAGCCCCTGCCCTGGATTGTGATTTCCTTTTTCAGGCAGTTCCACAACACGCTGCACAGAATATCTCTGGGGTAGGGCATCAAGTAATTTTTCAGGTCCGCAGAACTCTGTGGTATTGTTCATACTCACTGTCCATAGCTACATCCTTTGTAAGGACTATGACAAATAAGACTGGCGGCACATGAGCAAACATTTTGCGTCCGTCTGACCGCACTGTTTGCCGTCCGTCGTAGCTTTTATAAAGGAGTCAAATACACCACATGAAGCACCTGCGCACTTGTTCACGGACGGGCAACCCATATAGCAACGGACGCAAAAACATTGACGTGCAAAAGCTAAACAGACGCAGAAACCATGCTGCCATGTATTATCCTAGGGTGTGGAGACCTCACATGTTACGGGCGCACTCACACTATCTTCCGTCAAAAAGTGCATCCGTAAAAAAGGCAGTACAGTATGCTTGTGTGCTGCCTCTCTAAGCGGGACAGAATGTTTCTAAGCAAACATTCTTTTTCTACAAGCCCCCCTGATTATTGTGCCTATGTTTAATGTTTTTCCATAGTTTTTAAAGGGATTTGGATGGATTGGGGGACTGGGCACTCTAAGGTTACTCTATTGCCCCCACAGATTAATATTCTTTTAGGGCTCACAATTTTGTGTTCTAGAGAATATAGCCAGAAGAAAGCCTTACTCACTACTGATGATTCCTCCTATTATTTTAAGAGAAGCCCACAAGGTCATGCCTATCTGTTGAGCTTACTGGTCACTGTTTCGTCCACCTAACTCTCTCCCTGCAATCTTAAACCTGTCCCTTTTTCTCTACTCTCCTCTTCCTACTTAGTGCGCTCATATGACCCTGGCCTATGTGGGCCCGTACTGACGTACCTCCCGGCTTCCGTCGCAGCATTGTGACGCTTCAACGGGGCCAGCCACACGCTGTAGCGTGCGCACAAATTGCGCACACAATGGTGGCCATGCTGCGGCCGTGCTGAAAGCCTCCCCTTCGAAGCGCTACAACACGCGTTTGACCTGCACTATTTAATGAATCATTGCATTTCTAAACATGCCTCTGTACCCCTAAACCTGTCTCTTGTTTTAATTCTTTCACTGACCCCTAAACCTGTTCTTATCCTATTTCTGCACGTGCAATCTTTTATCTGCATGCCTACACTGTCATGTCATTCTTGTCTGAATTCAAAACATTCTCCATAAAATCTGGTCCTGTCCCATTATTATCATTGCACACTTACATTCCTCTCCTAACGCTGTCCTTACACTCCTAAACCTGTCTGTGCCCCCTATGGTTGCTCCTGATTCCTTGTTGCTGTCCTCTATGCTTTGCGTAGAAAGCCTTTTTGCCAACTCTTTCACCGATTCTCCTGCAAGCTGTAGAACATATTGCGAGAGTCTCTCATATCAGACAGAGCACACGGAGCTTCAGGTTCAATTTCTTTAGGGGTCAATAATCACACTCACAAGTAGACCAATTTTTGAGCTCTGATTCTATGTGTTACAATCTTTTACAAAATTTAAAGTTGTACAGTTGGAACTGTCAAAAAGCTCATGTCCTTTTAATTTAAACATTCGTTGTTTTCCACTGGTGTTTGTTTGAGGTTATAATCTAATGGTTTTGTATCCCTTTACTGAGAATTATTGGAATTCTTGAAATTGCAACATATTTTCATAAAGCGTGTTAAGAAACATATTGTGGCATTTGTCCCAAATAGCTAGTGTTCTTTAACTATATTAACAGCTTTCCTTTTGATTTTCTCTATTCTAGCTTGGTAACAAGTAATATACTGCGCTTTGAAGAATTTATTTTGTTCTTTTGCAGGCTCCAGAAGTTATTAGGATGCAGGACAAAAACCCCTACAGCTTTCAGTCTGATGTGTATGCATTTGGCATTGTTCTTTATGAATTAATGACAGGGCAGTTACCCTACTCTAACATTAACAACCGGGACCAGGTAATATTTTACTTTACATTATAAAAGCCCTACATATGGTAGGATTGCTTCAGTGTATAACGAAGGTCTGCCAACTTGAGATAAATCATTAACTTGCATAACATCAACAAAATTTCCAGTTTAAAAATATTGGTTAATTCCATTTCTTTTCATCAATTTACATAGATCATATTTATGGTTGGGAGAGGTTATTTGTCACCTGATCTTAGCAAGGTTCGAAGTAACTGTCCAAAAGCAATGAAGAGGTTAATGGCAGATTGTCTAAAGAAGAAAAGGGATGAACGGCCCCTGTTTCCACAGGTAAAATCAAACACTTGAATATATGTATGTGTTCATTTTTGGGATTTTTTTGTTCCATGTCTTGCTTGAGATCAGGTTTGTTTCCAGATTTATTGGGATGGTGTTTGACTATTTTAGAACTGATAACCTTACGACATTTGCGGTATTTTGTTTTTGCTTCTTTATTTGTTTTATCATGAAAGTTTAATTTTCTATTTGCAAAGATAAAAAAAATCATTGCAGTACATGCAAACTGAACTCACAGGTTCATGGACAGAATGAAATAGAAATTGAATTGTTTTTTGTAGGCAGCTCAAGACAAACATTGTCAACAATCACAGGCAAATGGGTGCAAAGACCCTCTGGAAAAGTCAAGTAGCAAAAATGGAAAAGATAATGCTCCATTGCTGATTACCCCCCCCCCCCCTTAACTACCACTACTCAGGCTGTAATGTCTTGATCGGGAAAAAAAATACAATGGAGTCAATAGGGTCACGAATTGGCTATAGTTGTTTGTAAGGCCATAATTTCACTCACTGACCTAATATGTTCGATTTTCTGTAGTACTTGAGTATAGGTGGAGATGCCAGATTTCCACGTCTGGACTATGCAATATCTGGTGGCCAGCAAGAGATAAAGTATCAGTATGTTGGCCAATTTGTTGAGTTCCTTTACTCTACGGCCTAGAAGGGCAATAGCCGGAGAGGGTCTAATGTCTAGTCCCATGACCTTGGAACAAACTTAAAATATTTGTCACCACAGCAGGACAAGAAGTAGGCAAAACCAGGCTACATGAAGTAGCAACCCCTGTTCTAAGCACCCCTGAAACAGAGTGAAGAGGTGACAGGAAATATTTTGGCCAATCAGAAACTCAAGGGTATTTTCTGGAAAAAGTAACAGATATTTTTTGGCAGTTTTCACTTGGGTTTTCTACAAACAGATCTAATGCGGCCTGCAAATCTTTTTTCCAACCTACCATATTTAGTGTTTTCTCCTTTCTCCCTCAGCAGTAAATATGTTTATATATCAAGGATATCATACCCATCAGTTTGCATGATGCCAGGCATAATGTCTCAAAACAAGTAGTCAGTTAACGTTGCATTTTACCAACGCTTAGACTTAGAAACGAAGGTAGAAGTAGAAAAGTCATGACAGCATTGGGATTCTAAACCTCCCTGAATTTAGTAAAGGGCAGGATAACACCCTAATCCAACATATCTGTGATACGATAGAGTGCTTTGGTAGACCAGAGGAGGGGCTAAGCCTAGTGAAAGTGGAACCTGCAAGGGGGTAAGTACAGAGTGTGAGGACAACAGATGAAAACATTTACCCCAAATCCCCAGGTCATGATGAAATATGGTTTGAAGGCTACAAGTCGTGGAGCATTGGGAACATTTCAACTGCAATGCTTTGCCAAAGAGTGTTTCCAAGAGCAATAAACTCACAGTAATGTGCAGTGTGTATGGGTGTGCGTTTTATTGCTGTGAAGCTCTGTGATGCGCTCATACACACAGGGCCGGATTAACATAGGGGCTGATGGCCCATGATGGAGCTGATGGCAGCTCCAGGCCCATGTCCCAGAATAGGCCCAGAGAAAGGATAATTGTGTCTGCGTTGATTGGCATTTGGACCCCTGTATCTCCAACTCGATAGCAGCTACAGGGTCATGCGAGGTATCATTGGAAAGGCCAGTGCATGGCCTTTCCAGTGATACCAAACATGACCGGGTTTTATTTAACAATAAAAATAAGAAATTATTAATTTTTTCTTTCTAACACAGCAATATTTTTAAATTTTACAATTATAAAGTGAACAATGATGCTGCACTAACTCGCGATCTCATTTCTCATGTCACCAACAAGTGTGGAGGCGATGGCACAATCTATTATTACAAATTGTTAAATCAAAAACCTAAATGCCGCACTGCAGCAAAGAGCACTGGGGGGACGACGACTTGGAACCCTGTGTCACTAATCTTTACACCTCACAAGGTCAAGTGAGTTGTTATTGGACAGGTCAGAGTCTAAACGTGACCATGTAAAATCTAAAAAAAAAAGGTTTTGAGTTTTATAGGTCTGGAGCTCTATGAAACGCCTGGGTGTGATTTATGGGGTGGAGGGCAGCATTTCATTTTTGGACCCAGACGGCACAATGTCTTGTTTTGCATAAATGTAAAATTCTTTGTTTCACCTCGTTTCGGTTGAACAATGAACTGCATTTTTGCCTTTATTGCTCGGGAGGAGGGGTGCAAAAGGGACCATCTGCCCCAGGTGCCAAATATCCGAAGTATGCCTATGTGTATATGCTGTATATATTTGGGAAGGAGAGGGGATCCAGCAGCAGACACACCTCGTTCCTGCCCAGTCTCAATACCTTCATGCTTCAGCTGCTGCCCTCAGACTTTCCCCTAGTTTCCCTTCCTTCAAACGTTCCCTTAAAACATTCCTATTTAGGGAAGCCTACCACCTGACTCACTGACGCAGCCAGTCCATCACTATCGCCTAGCAGTCCTCTCCTCCGGTTTCCAACCCCAACCCTTCCAGATTGTGCGTTCCTACGGGAATAGGGCCCTCCTCTCCTCCTGTACTGGTTTGTCAAATGTTGTTCAATGTTTTGTAACCCTGTCTATACTTTGCCCATTGTACAGCACTGCAGAATATGCTGGCTCTTTATAAATAAACATTAATAATAATAAATCTCTGACTGCGTTCCAGGGACTACCATGCATCTGCATCAAATTCTGGCTGCATGAAGCCAATGTTCTGATTCCTACCTCCTTTGGCAAATCTACAATGTGACTTATACCGTCTCAAGACTGCTCTGCTGGCAATGGTCAGTCTCTGGGCTTTGGAATAAATCCCTTCCTTAGCTTTTGCCTCAGACAACTTTTGCAGGCACCATGTGGCTTGTCGAACCCAGGCAGGGCTTGATTTAAATTCCGGGAGCCTATAGGCACAGAAATCTGGAGCTCCCCCTTGAGAAAAATGCAAATTATGGGGGAGATATTTTGAAATATTATAAATCCATGAGTCGTGTTGACAGGATGCATGGAGACAGAAGGTGAAGAGCTAAGGACATGCATCTGTA
Organism: Leptobrachium leishanense; assembly: GCA_009667805.1. Lineage (NCBI taxonomy): Eukaryota > Metazoa > Chordata > Amphibia > Anura > Megophryidae > Leptobrachium > Leptobrachium leishanense. Next base: position 264,596,158 of record CM019065.1, on the reverse strand, counting down.
AAACGGGCTGCTAAAACTGCTCAGTCATGATGGACTGTGCCTGCTGTCATAACCCAGCTCAAGGCTGAAGATTATAATAGATAATTCTGCTAACACGTTCAGGGTTATTCAAAGAGCACCAAAATTCCAATGGAATTTCGGTGCTTTCGTTCCACGTACTTCAGGGATTCAAATTCCCTGACCCTGCGGTGAATTCGGAATTCACCGCAGGGTCCCTAAACAGGGAAAAGTTGCTGACTACATCCGAAAAACCACCGAAACAATTGGAGAAACTGCCCAAAAAAATGCCAAATGCACCTAACGATCCACTGCAAAACCCCCCGAACGCATCATAAAAATGCAAAAGATCCACCGAACAGAGCGCTGACCAGTCGTGGGAAAAAGCAGACGAAGAAAAAAACACCGCAAATTTGAAAAGCTGTTTGCAAAAAAACTACTGCACGAAAATGCCTGAAATTTTTTTTCCGTTTTTTCTCCTTCATTTAGTCTCTGGCAGGGCTGCCATCAGAAATCCTGGGGCCCCTTACTGAAGCTCTGATCGGGGCCCCACCGCAGACGTATTATTTTTGTATTTAAAAAAATCTATAACATTACTCCTACACACATACACATGGAGATCACACCCCATACATGCTGCGCAGTCACAGCACACACACCCCATACATGCTGCGCAGTCACAGCACACACACCCCATACATGCTGCGCAGTAACAGCACACACACCCCATACATACTGCACAGTAACAGCACACACATACACCCCATACATGCTGCGCAGTCACAGCACACACCCCATACATGCTGTGCAGTCACAGCACACACACCCCATACATGCTGTGCAGTCACAGCACACACACCCCATACATGCTGCGCAGTCACAGCACACACACCCCATACATGCTGCGCAGTCACAGCACACACACCCCATACATGCTGCGCAGTCACAGCACACACACCCCATACATGCTGCGCAGTAACAGCACACACACCACACAGGCTGCACATACATAATGAAGGCCTCCTCATTAAGCAGGGGGACCCTGGAGTACCCTCTCATTATCCACCAGCTTCCTGTGGGCGGAACATGTCAATACAGGGCAGGTTTTTTCTCTCCCCCTCCCTCCCCTCTGGGAAAATCTGCAGCTAAGGAGGAGACCCAGGGCAGCCTAAGAGAAAATCCTTACATTGGTGAGTGGAATCCTCTCTGCTGCCTCTGGGTCTGCCTGTGTCAGGGGGAAGAGGAGCTCCATGCTGGGTCCAGCCTCCCACTTCTACCTCAGCTCACCGGCTCCAGGGCCTCAGCGAGTCAGGGACATTAGGGGGCGGGGCCACAGCCAGCTTCCTGCTAGTGATGCCGCGTGTTACTCTTTACAAAGGCACGTGGTAGGACCCTGTAAGGGGGGGGCTGTGCTGGCGACCCGGGCCCTCAGTGTCCATATTATTAGTCCGTCCATACCAGGAGCCCAGCAGCTTCAGGGTCACCATGACAACTAGACATAGCTAAGTTTGTCAGTGAACCTTCACGGGCCCCTGGAGGCACCGGGCCCCATACACCAGTAATACCTGTACCCCCCTGATGGCGGCCCTGGTCTCTGGTCACTTCCGCATTCCACGACTGGAACGCAACTGAAAGTCCTGTGGGTTTCGTCATTGTGGTCTCTCTGCGCCACGTTTCTAGTTGAAAGTGTCCACTCCCAAGCGCCATCTTTAGAAATCCTGGACGTGTAACCTCCCGTCTCCCTGACGGTAAAATCTTACATCCTTGTTCAGGAACCTCAATGTCCAACCTGTTAAATCCTTTCATCAGGAGTCTGGCAATCAATCGGGGGCTCAAATATCAATGCCATATACAATGTCCAGATGCACAAAAAGCCAATTAAATAATGTACATTACCAATATGAACCAAAAGAAGATGTGGCCAAATCGAATATTAAATTAAAATGAAAGATTTGATGAAACTAGGAAGTGGTGGGAGGTCACCTCTTTAGAGCAATACATCAGCTTGAATATCATTCCTAGAGGTTTGAGAACGAATAAATCATTGGCCTATGGTCACGATGATGCTATACTAGTAAAGGAATGGGAAAGTGCATTCGAAGAATGCTCTTTAAAAATGATGAAATCCCTCATTGATCACCAAATAAGAACTTTGACTAAAGTGGAGGAAAATTCAGATGTAATTGAAAAACAGAGAATTTATATAAATGAACAGGTATTGGCAAAAGTCAAATTTGATAAAATTAAAGAAGAAAATTAGAAATGTAGATGAAGTGGCATCAATAAGGAAATCGGACAAATATAAAAGAGATTGCCTAGACTACCAGGAAGGTAAAATAGGGATTCTAAAAGCCAAAGAGGGAAAAATAGCGACAGGAGGTACGGGAATATATAAAGAATTAAATCTTTTAATCAGAGGAATCGTCAAACGAATCAATATGGTAAAAAAGGGTTCCTCCAGAATTTATGGCCCTGGATACACAAGGGAAGAAACCCATAGAATTGTTTCGGAGGGTGCAAGACCCAAAAGCTGGAAATCTGAAACACCCAACCAGTATACAAAGCTATCAGAAAAGAGATGTTGGAGATATTCGTAACAATACCCCAAAAGTAAGGGATGATTAAGGGTGTGTGTTAAAGTTAGGTTTTATTCCAAGGGTTACTAACTATAATAATTTTTTGGGAAATCGAAAGGGGGGGGAGATTTTGGGCCCCAAGAGATGGTAAAATCCAAATCCATTCTCTCCACTGAGACTCCAAAAAAGATTTGTTGGACTACACCTGCACAGAAGATTAGATAGTTTAGTCAAGCACTCCAATAAAGATAACAAATTTAATAGGGAGCGAGGTTTTCAATAGGGATGCACCGAAATGAAAATTTGGGACCGATACCGAAATTGCACGATGAGCTTGGTCGAAAACCGATACCGAAAATGACTTTATATATGACTATATATACACATACTGTGTATACATGTGTCTGGTGTGTGTAATATGCATATCTCAGTGATGCTCCGAAATGAAAATTTTGGAACGAAACCGAAAATGACTTTTTTCCCTAAAATTTGATTTTAAGAGTTTTTTTGTATTAATACTAGACTTTATTAAATTATCATGAATTTAAATTAATCCACATTAAAATGTTTAAGATATTTTTGTCCTATTTTGGTGTAGTTGTTTTGCATCTAGTGCATACATTCATTTGTAAAATTTTTGGACACACACTCATTTTATAGTTGCAGAAGACCTTTACACATCCCAGCAATTCAGAGAACTGAATACTATAAACTTTATTATTTGCTGTGTGGAGGCTTTTAATCTAATTTTTTTGCCTTCCAACACAATTTAAATGAGTAGTGTGTGTATATATATATATATATATATATATCTCAGATGGAGCCTAAACATCAGTCTGTTTCTCTTAATCTATTCTTTTTTTAAAGTGCAGAAAAACAAAGCATTATAAAGGGCAAAAAACAATTCACTAATCTCCTCAGAGATAGTGATAGATGTGAGAGCACCCCCAACCAAATTTGGGATTAAACCCTCCTTTATTGCTAGAAAAAGTTTTCAAAGCAAGTAGAACTTACTTATAAAACTTGTGTAAGGTTGGGAGTGGTATTAAAATCATAAATTTATTACTGGACATTGCCAAACGCAAACTGAACGGATATCATATAGAGAACTCCGATTAAAAGTCGCATCAATTTACAATGAAACAATAGGTAGTTTGTTGTGGACCCAATATATTGGTACTATTGTTATTCAGGGAGCAACTTCTATACGAGACAATACGTTATAACCTAATAGGTTTCTTATAAATAAGAAATAATCTTAGAATAAGCAAACACGTTTCTTGGTATAGAAAATATTTTAAACAAAAAGACAAATACCTTAAGGCAAGGAGCCTTTAAGATGCAAAGGAAAAGACAAACCATTGCAAAATGAATGTGTATACCTTCCATTAACCCCCCCCCCCTCTTGTCCTCTGAGAGCAGACACCGCTGGCAGGAGGTCAGTGATAAATCACTTGTTCGTTGTCACTGAGAGGCCAGAGGTTACTTCTTGCTCTGATAGTGGCAGCAGCTCCGAGTAGGCAGTTAACCCTTTGTGTGCAGAAATAAATGTGTAGCAGCTCCTACCTCTTTCAAATTACAATCATCTCAAATGCTAAGCAGCATTGAAAGAGTGCTCGCTCAGTGTCAGCTTGGAATAGCAATTTGCAGCTGACCTTTTCGGCTGGTGTTTTGCTTTCAGGCCGAAACCGATAACCACATTATCGGCAGAATTTATCGGTGGCCGAAATTCCGGTGCATCCCTGGTTTTCAATATTTTTGATATACATCGAACTAATGACGAACTCACTATTTTAGATAAAGGGTTCAAATTTGCCCCCTCCAAAAGGCTAGATGATTTGAACTTATTTTTAGGCACAAAAAGGTTAAGAAAATTAACTTTAAAAATAATTTTTTTTTTAAACCGAAAGTGGGAGTGGCTACAATTGATCAGGGCCAGGCAGATAAATATACCCACACAGATTTGAGACCCAAATCCAAGTTTTTCCCCACCTGGGAGAAAGGGAATAATATAGAGGTTTTCACACAATTGGTTTTAGAGGATTTTAAGAAGGCCACATCACTTCCTTTTAAATGTAATTTAACCAAGAAAGAATTGGAGATCTGTAAGAATTAAAAAGAGAACCATGATTTGGTTATAAAGCAAGCTAAAATGGGGGGGGGTACAGTTATGTCTCAAATTTTATTTAACAGAGGCTCTTAGATTACTAGGCGATCAGCATACCTATCGACTAATAAGTACCCGACAGAATTGTATCAGGAAAAAATCTGAAAAATGACTAAAAGGTACTAAAAAAAAAAATCAATAAAGACCTTTTACTGCAGATTAAAATAATAAATGGTTTATTAGATATTGCATAAAAACGGAATATTTTTAACATTGAAACCTATGGGGTTCGCCTGAATAATTGAAACCACCGAACATCAGGACATTTCACTGCCATTTCTCTGCTGTTTGGTGTTCTCTGAATAGATTAACCATTACTTCTCTATGGGGATTTGCACTGCCTTCAAACAGCACCATACTTGCTGGCAGTTCGCCAAACTTGTGTGTGAGCAGATCACAGAGCAGTGGTGTACTTAGGGGAGGCGGCGGGTCACCCCAGGTACCAGTGATTATTTGGGTGTCATTACGGGGTACTAGGAGGTGCCACTGTCACTGTGTGTCAGCTTTGAGCTGTGTTCTCAAACAACGAGCAGCGCGTTTGCATAATGAATAAAATAGAATAGAATAAAAATCTCCCTCTCCTCCCACCATAGCTAGTCCCCTGCCCCGCAGCAGCTCTAGGAGAATGTGATTTGTGTGTGCAGAGAGAAGGTGACAGTAAAGGGGTGGGGTATCAGCAGAATATGAAGCCCGGTCTGCTTACTGCTGTTTAAAGTGGATGTTTTCTTAACACGCGCTGCAGTGATCAGAAATTTGTCATTGAGTTGTCTGGCTCTTGGTGAGGTCCTACATAGAGGGGGGCCAGGCTGCATTCACTGCCTCACCAGTGAATAGGCAGCCCAGGGTAAACAGGGACAGGGAAGAGAGAGTCTTAAACTGGAAAAGTAAAGCAAAAAATACCATAGCAGCATCTTATACCTGCAAAACACACACCCATTCTCTGCTCAGCATCTCCAATCCACAAAACCAGCCACCCAGCACATACACACAACTCCCATAGAAACATAGAAAGATGTCGGCAGATAAGAACCTTTCGGCCCATCTAGTCTGCCCAATTACATGGATACTTTACTTGGATTTATCTTTTGTTTAGGATAGCCTTATGCCTATCCCATGCTTGCTTAAATTCAATTACTGTTTTGGCCTCTACCACTTCAACTGGAAGACTGTTCCATGTATCCACCACCCTCTCAGTAAAATAATGCTTCCTGATGTTACTTTTAAACCTTTGCCCCTCTAATCTAAGACTATGTCCTCTTGTTTTGCTACTTTGTTTCCTTTTAAATATACTCCCTTCCTCTACCTTGTGGATTCCCTTTACGTATTTAAATGTTTCTATCATATCTCCTCTGTCTCGTCTTTTTTCCAAGCTGTACATGTTAAGATCATTAAGCCTTTCCTGGTAACTTTTCTCCTTCAAGCCGTACACCATTTTAGTAGCCCTTCTCTGAACTCTCTCTAAGATGTCTATATCCTTCTGGAGATACGGTCTCCAGTACTGCACACAGTACTCCAAGTGAGGTCTCACCAGTGCTCTGTACAGTGGCATGAGCACTTCCCTTTTCCTACTGCTAATACCTCTCCCTACACAACCAAGCACATAAGCACATAAATCCAGCCACACACAACTCCCACCACACAAATCCAGCCACACACCCACACAAAACCAGCCACCCACCCACACAAAACCAGTCACCTACCCACACAACTCCCATCACACAAAACCAGCCACCCATACTCTCCATCACACAAAACCAACCAACCCACAACCCCCATCCTACGCCAGCCACCAACACACACCCCAGCCACCAACACACAACTCCTATCATACAAAACAAGCCACCCCAACACATACAAAACTCCCATCAACAAAACAAGCCACATGTGTACTTTTGTTCATAGCATGGGGATTGTTATGTTGTGAGTTTGCATAATCACTTAAAAATAACAATTCTTCAAAACATCTACACTCTCCTCTTAAAAGTAACATCAGGAAGCATTATTTTACTGAGAGGGTGGTGGATACATGGAACAGTAGAAGTGGTAGAGGCCAAAACAGTGATTGAATTGAAGCAGGCATGGGATAGGCATAAGGCTATCCTAAATAAAAGATAAATCCAGGTAAACTATCCATGTAATTGGGCCGAAAGGTTCTGATCTGCCAACATTTTCTAGGTTCCTAGGCTTTGTTATTGCACAGCACAAAGGACACATGATCCACCATCGGCAGAGTCATAATATATCATTATTATATGTATACATCATGTCCTGCCAGAATGCTGTAACGAAAAATATTTTTTAAAACCTTAAAGTGCGTGTGATTTTTTTTTTTTTTTTTTTTTTTTACATTTTAAAGTTGGGGGGTGCCAAATATAGGATCCGCCCGGGGTGACAAATGTTCTAGGTACGCCCCTGCCCCCCGAGATTATATATATATATATATATATACAGAATGCCCAAAGCTTACATGTAGCTTGCCCCCAGTTCTCATAGATATGCCCCCAGGACTCATGGATATTGCCCCCAGCTCACATGGATAATGTCCCCAGTTCTCATGGATATGCCCCCAGGACTCATGGATATGCATTAAGGTCTCATGGATATTGCCCCCAGCTCTCATGGATATTGCCCCCAGTTCTCATGGATATTGCCCCCAGTTCTCATGGATATGCATTAAGGTCTCATGGATATTGCCCCCAGCTCTCATGGAGATTGCCCCCAGCTCTCATGGATATTGCCCCCAGTTCTCATAAATATGCCCCCAGTTCTCATAGATATGCCCCCAGTTCTCATAGATATGCCCCCAGTTCTCATGGATATGCCCCCAGTTCTCATGGATATGCCCCCAGTTCTCATGGATATGCCCCCAGTTCTCATGGATATTGCCCCCAGTTCTCATGGATATTGCCCCCAGGACTCATTGATATGCATTAAGGTCTCATGGATATTGCCCCCAGCTCTCATGGATATGCCCCCAGCTCTCATGGATATGCCCCCAGCTCTCATGGATATGCCCCCAGTCTCATGGATATGCCCCCAGGTCTCAGGAGTGCGTTTTTAAGGGAGCGAATTACATCCATATATTTAATCGTGTTGCGCTATGATCTACTTGTTGTTTTTATCACCAGTTATTTCTCAATTTTTAACTGTATTAAAAAAAAATACACTTTTTGCTGCAAATTAAAAGCCTAAAGGGTTTAATATTTAATAAAAACTGGAATATTTTTTTACATCGAAACCTATGGGATTCGCCTGATTAAACCTGCCAAATGAAGCCACCGAAAATCCGGGCATTTCTCTGCTGTTCGTTGTTCTCTGAATGAATTAACCATTGCTTCTCCATGGGGAGTTTACTGCCGCTGAACAGCACTGTAATACGCTTTCATGTTGTTTATACAAAATTATGGCCCTACCATCTGAATGTCACAGCTGAAATCGAGACTCATCGGACCAGGCAACATTTTTCTGATCTACTATTGTCCAATTTTGGTGAGCCTGTGTGAATTGTAGCCCCAGTTTCCTGTTCTTTGCTGACAGGAGTTGCACCTGGTGGTGTCTGCTACTGCTGTAGCCAATCTGCACCAAGGTTGGACGTGTTGTGTGTTCAGAGATGTATTCTGCATACCTTGTTTGTAACGAGTGGTTATCTGAGTTAGTTTCCTTTCTGTCATCTCGAACCAGCCTGCCCATTCTCCTGACATGAAGCAGGCATTTTGTCCACACACCTGCCGCTCATTGAATATTTTCTTTTTCGGACCATTCTCTGTAAACCTAAGGCCCTGTTCACACCTGGGCGTTTTACAGCGCTTTCCTGCGCGCTGTAAAACGCCCAAGTATGAAAATCCCATTATTTCCTATTGGGCCCGTTCACACCTGGGCATTTTGCAGCACGCAGGAACACACTGTAAAACATCCTATGCCCAAAGAGGTACGGGAACTTCTTTGGGGCGTAGTGCAGCGCGTTCACGCTGCAGTCTATGGCCGTGAATGGCTGCAATGCGCGTTCGCACGTTTTTTACGTTTGCACGATACGCGCGTCAAAAAACGTGCGTATTGCTCGCGTCAAAAAATGCACAGGTGTGAATCCAGCTTTACAGATGGTTGTGTCCAGTGAGTGTGTGTGTGTGTGTGTGTGTGTGTGTGTGTATGTATGTATATGTGTGTGTACCGTGGCAAGAAAAAGTATGTGAACCCTTTGGGATTACGTGGAGTTTTGCATGAATTGGTCATAAAATGTGCTCAGATCTTCATCTAAGTCACAAAACAATTGAAAAAACACACTCTGCTTAAAAATAATACAACACAAAATTTATATGGTTTCATGTGTTTATTGAACATAACATGTAAACATTCACAGTGCAGGGTGGAAAAAGTATGTGAACCTTTGGACTTAATAACTGGTTGACCCTCCTTTGGCAGCAATAACCTCAACCAAACGTTTCCTGTAGTTGCAGATCAGACCTGCACAACGATCTGGAGTAATTTTGGACCACTCCTCTTCACAAAACTGTTTCAGTTGTAGCAATATTCTTGGGATGTCTGGGTGAATCGCTCTCTTAAGGTCATGCCACAGCATTTCAATCAAGATGAGGTCAGGACTCTGACTGGGCCACTCCAGAAGGCGTATTTTGTTTTGTTGAAGCCATTCTTTTGTTGAATTACTTGTATGCTTTGGGTCATTGTCCTGTTGCATCACCCATCCTCTGCGGAGCTTCAGTTGGCGGACAGATGGTCTAAACTCTGGAATTCATTTTTCTATCTGACAACAATCCGTCCAACCCCTGAGGCAGCAAAGCAGCCCCAAACCATGATGCTCCCTCCGCCATGTTTTACAGTGGGGATGAGGTTTTGATGTTGGTGTGCTTTCCCTTTTTTTCTCCACACAGTGTTGTGTGTTTTTTCCAAACAACTCAATTTTGGTTTCATCTGTCCACAGAATATTTTGCCAGTAGTTCTGTGGAACATCCAGGTGCTCTTTTGCAAACTTAAACGTGCTGCAATATTCTTTTTGGACAGCAATGGCTTCCTCCGTGGTGTCCTCCCATGTACTCCATTCTTGTTTGATGTTTTCCTTATGTGGCAAGAAAAATGTTAGCATGTGCCAGAGATTTCTGTAAGTCTTTAGCTGACACTCTAGGATTCTTCTTTACCTCATTAAGCATTCTGCGCTGTGCTCTTGCAGTCATCTTTACAGGACGACCACGCCTAGGGAGAGTAGCAACAGTGCTGAACTTTCTCCATTTGTAGACAGTCTGTCTTACCGTGGACACATGAACATCAAGGCTTTTGGAGATACTTTTGTAACCCTTTCCAGCTTCATGCAAGTCAACAATTCTTGATTGTAGGTCTTCTGAGAGCTCTTTTCTGCGAGGCATGGTTCACATCAGGCACTGCTTCTTGAAACCAGTAAACCCAAAACTGGTGTGTGTTTTTAAAGGGCAGGACCGCTTTCAGCAACACATCCAATAATATCACACTGATTGGACTCAAGGTTGGCTCACTCCTGGCTCCAATTAGCTCTTGGAGAAGTCATTAGGCTAGGGGTTCACATACTTTTTCCACCCTGCACTGTGAATGTTTACATGTTCTGTTCAATAAACACATGAAGACATATAATGTTTGTGTTGTATTATTTTAAGCAGACTGTGTTTTTCAAATTGTTGTGACTTAGATGAAGATCAGAGAACATTTTATGACCAATTCTTGCAAAACTCCACGTAATCCCAAAGGGTTCACATACTTTTTCTTGCCACTGTGTGTATATATATATATATATATATTTTTTTTATTTACAACGGTTGTGGTGGAGGACAAAAAGTGAGATATAAAGCCTCCATGCTATAATGGTTACGTTTATTATTGCAGAAGCCATCTGCACATCACAGCAATTCAAGGAACTATATCCCAGAGCCCCCTGTGCTGCATTCCCCATATGCAGCAAGGATATGGGTAGGATATGCAAATGACCTCTGTCAACCTTTTATTGCATCCTGAGTCTGTTATTACACAGAACCCTTAAATCCATGCCATGCCATACTATGGCTTTTTTTTTTAGCAGAGATCAGGTTTATGCAACTGGTAAAAGCCACTCCTAGGACAGCTGTCACATCCAGGGTCCCAGGTGGCTCCCAGGGGGACCCCGGACGCGTGGTGCCGCCGGCTGGCCGAGTGCCAGGAGCTCCGGCAGCACCTGGCATAAACGCAGCTGATCAGGGGGCGGGGCTCGGCATGATGACAGGGAGCCGTCGGCCTTTAAATCCCAAACGCTCGCTGGGAACCTTGCCTTGACGTAGAGTTTCTTTCCCGCAACGCTCCTTTCCTATCTTCATATTTTAACTCATTACTGACCCTGCTTTGTTCTGGGGACCCAATGTCCAAATTAGGCCACATAATAACCAAACAGGAAGAGCAGGACCACAGGATGGACCAGTTTGCTTTGGCTTTGGGTTTAATAATGAATCCATTCACTAAGCCGTCGCCTCCATTGTCTCCTGTGGTAAATGATTCACCCCCTCAGGTTGGTGCTGTATCTCATGTGAGTCTGAAAACCCCCATAAGCTATGATGGTGCCTCTGGTACATGCAGGGGCTTTGTCATGCAGATGGACATTATGTTCGAGTTAAATCCGGTATGTGTCCTACTGAAAGGGCCAAGGTGGGTTATGTGATCAATCACTTAACTGAGAAAGCGCTTCTATGAGCTACTCCATTATGGGAGTTAAGAAAACCTGTTATCTATAACTATCATGAGTTCATGAAAGACCTTAAGCGTACGTTTGTATATAAAAGAGTATCTGGCGCCCCCTAGCGGATGAGACTGAACAATGCACAAATTGAGTGGTTATCAATAGCTCAAAATGGTTCTCTATTTATACATTAATATTTATTTATAAAGGATTTTACCAGGAAGGATACATTGACATTAATAGAGACCATAGTTCATTAGATTGCAGTTCAGAGTCAGCAGCAAAAAAATCACCCACACGGTGGTTTACCTCCAACCTCCGAAATAACTTGTCAACAGAAAAAATGTGACTTTTTGCGCTTCCCTCTGTGGAGTGAAGGAGTTTTTTTCAAGTGAGAGAAGTTCTTATTCTTGTTCTTAGATTCACTTTTCACAAGTATTGTTCTTCAACCCTCAAAAAAACAGGAGATATGGCAACATCGTGTAACTTGCTTAATTCAACGGAGCCCCACACAAAGTATATAGAGGTTAAACTCACGTGTAAATGTGTCTCAGATCAGACACTCGATATTATGCGCCACCGGTATGTTAAGGATACACTTACTTGTTTTTCTAGAAATGTCATTTATATTCTGATTTGCCCTTGTGGGAAAATGTATGTTGGTTGAACAACGAGAAGCCTCAATGTTCATATTCGGGAGCACCTTAACAACATTAAAAAGGGTGTGGACTCGCACACAGTACCACAGCACTATAAGGATAATCATAACAAAGACCCTAGGGGGACGAAATTTTTAGCAATTCAACAGATAGAGAAGGAATGGAGAGGGGGAGATTTTATTAATAAAATAGAGTAGAGATGAAGTGGATCTATAATTTGAAAACATTAGTACCTAGGGGACTCAATCAGGATTTTGAAATTTGTCATTTTCTTTAAAAAAAATAAAAATAAAAAAATATATATTTATATCCTAATATATCATAATATATCTATGAATTGGCAGCTTTAATTTAAGGTTAGGTACACTTTAAATTGCACTTGAAATTGAATTAACATTTTGACACTTTATGAATAATAAAGAACAAATTTATTAGCACTTTAAATTTAAAAATTGCACTTTAAACTAAATTGGCAATTTGACACTTTATGAATAATATATAAAATTAAAAAAAATATAAAAAAATAGTGATATTTGCACTTTGGATTTAAGGTTAGGCATATTGCACTTTAAATCAAATTGATAATTTGACACTTTAGGAATAAATAATAAAATAAAAAAAGATATATTAATATGATACCTTTATGAACTTGCACTTTAAGTTTGAGGCTGGGCTTAGTTTTGAGTTGCTCTTTGAATTAGATGAGCAATTGGATATTTTATAGACAATAATTTAAATAAATGTGAAATAACATATAATATATATATATATATATATATTATTGTTGCACTAGGAATAATAATAAAATACACTGTGGTGGTGCATTTTGAAATTATTGTATTTGAAGATAGGGGCACTATATTTTGTTAAAGAGGTATGTATTTATGAGTAATATATATAGAAAGATATATAAGGATTAGAAATACATGATATGTTTACATATAAGTTTGGAATTTCATCTATGAGATACATAATTTGTGCTACACCTGAATACTTAAAGTATCTAAATTTTAGGTAGATTATAGGGGTTTGAAATGATCATTTCTCCTTGGGTTGATATGATTTTAAATATCAGGCTGTGTTATGTAAAAACTGTTGTGTTGTTGGACGCGATAATATGTCCATACGAGTCCCCCAAAGTAGGTCGGTAAGAGGGGGGTATATGTAGTACCGCTAAGGCTCTTTAGTTATACCCAGGTGCATATGAGAGCAAGCTAGGAATGATGGATAAGTACGAATAGGCACTAGAGATTGAATGAACCGCAGGATACAGTGAAGTGGAACGCACCACCATTTTGAAGGCGGACCTTTCTCCAAGATTGGATGGCACCCCGCGCATGCGCGGTAACGCTGCCGAATACCGGAAATTTTGTGTTTCTCTGCCTAATTACGCCATGGACAGTTGGGGATATAAGGACACTGCAGGACTATCAGTATTATTCATTTTGCCGACTGAGGAAGCGATTTGTTCGTGAAACGCGTCTTGGCGTTATTTTATTTGTTTTAAATTGTTTTTTAATTGGAATAAATCTTTACCAAATGTCCTGCTACTGCACCTTATTCCCTAAAGGAACATCTTGAACAAAGGTGGTAAAGGGGAGTCCGGTATCTCCTTAACATACCGGTGGCGCATAATATCGAGTGTCTGATCTGAGACACATTTACACGTGAGTTGAACCTCTATATAGTTTGTGGGGGGCTCAGTTGAATTAAGCAAGTTACACAATGTTGCCATATCTCCTGTTTTTTTGAGGATTGAAGAACAATACTTGTGAAAAGTGATTCTAAGAACAAGAATAAGAACTTCTCTCACTTGAAAAAAACTCCTTCGCTCCACAGAGGGAAGCGCAAAAAGTCATCACATTTTTTAAGCGTACGTTTGACCCGGCCAGAAGTGCTACTGGTGCTGCCAGGACATTGTTTCATATTAAGGTAACCGCCGAGTATCTGACTATGCCATTGGGTTTAAGACTGTGGCAGCCGAATTGCAATGGCCCGAATGACGTATTCTCTACTGCATTTCTTGAAGGGGTTAATGATGCTTTATTGTACGAGCTCGCTCCTATGTCGCTACCAGAGGAGCTCGATGATCTTATCGACTACTGTATTGCTCTGGACGACCAGATCCGTGAGAGACGGTCTGGTTGTGATGAGCCTTGCAGGTCTCCCCAAGTCTCTTCCTCCACTCCTCGTACACGTCAAGCCTCCTCACCCCAAGGGTAGAACAAGCTGTTCCTGAACCCATGCAGCTGGGTCATTCAGGTAGATCAGGCGAGGCGAGACAGCATCGTATAAGAGAGGGGTTATGTCTATACTGTGCAGATAAAGGTAATTTCAGATAACAGTGTCCCAAGAGGCCTATGCAGGGAAAGGAGCGTGTCCAGAATCCCCTGAGACAGGTTCTAGGCATGACAACAGTGTTTCTCCTATCAAAAAAGAAAAGGACCACGGTTCCAGTGTCTGTTGCTTGGGAGAATATCAAGCTTGACACAGAGTCACTTATTGATTCAGGTTCTGCTGGGAACTTTGATTCTGGTTTCGCTGCTATATACCAGGTACCGTTGGTCAAAAGAGATACCTCTGGTTATCGAGTCTATTGATGGCAGACATTTGTTGAGACCACACATTACTCACGATACGATTACTCATTCTTTCCATAAAGGTCTCCTACACGGAGAGAAAATACAATTTCAGTTAATAGTCACCCACGGTACCTATAGTCTTGGGCTATCCGTGGCTGGCAAAACATAATCCTGTTATTGATAGGCCTAACGGAGAGTTGGGCTCGTGGAGCTCAAAATGTTGGTCCAGATGTCTAGGTCTCAGCACTTTGGTGGGCAGTTTAAATGTAGCTACGGTGCCTCTACTTTGTCTACTAAACCACCAGAGTGGTACACAGACATCAAGGAGGTCTTTGATAAGAAGAAATAAGAGGTTCTACCGCCACATCGTCCATACATAGAAACATAGAAAAATGTCGGTAGATAAGAACCTTTCGGCCCATCTAGTCTGCCCAACTACATGGATACTTTACCTGGATTTATCTTTTGTTTAGGATAGCCTTATGCCTATCCCATGCCTGCTTAAATTCAATTACTGTTTTGGCCTCTACCACTTCAACTGGAAGGCTGTTCCATGTATCCACCACCCTCTCAGTAAAATAATGCTTCCTGATGTTACTTTTAAACCTTTGCCCCTTTAATCTAAGACTATGTCCTCTTGTTTTGCTACTTTGTTTCCTTTTAAATATACTCCCTTCCTCTACCTTGTGGATTCCCTTTACGTATTTAAATGTTTCTATCATATCTCCTCTGTCTCGTCTTTTTTCCAAGCTGTACATGTTAAGATCATTAAGACTTTCCTGGTAACTTTTCTCCTTCAAACCGTACACCATTTTAGTTGCCCTTCTCTGAACTCTCTAAGATGTCTATATCCTTCTGGAGATACGATTGTGCGATAGACCTGTTGCCAGGAACCATGCCCCCGAGGGGCCATGTGTATCCTCTTTCGCAGAAAGAGAATGAAATTATGGATGAATACATTCGTGACAACCTTGCTCGTGGGTTTATACGTCGTTCCTCCTCCCCAGCTGGGGCCGTTTTTTTCTTTGTCTTAAATCACCCTCTTTCTTAGATACAGTGTATAGACTACAGAGGTTTAAATTGTATAACGATACGTAATGCATATCCTATCCCTCTAATATCTGAATTGTTCGATCGCCTGAAAGATTCCAAGATCTATACCAAATTAGACCTACGTGGGGCATATAATTTGGTTAAAGTTAAGGAAAACCATGAATGGAAAACTGCATTCAACACTAGAAGTGGGCACTATAAATATATTGTGATGCCATTCGGTCTGTATAATGCGCCTGCAGTTTTCCAAGACTTTATCAAAGATGTCCTACAGGACTACTTGCAAGTGTTTGTGATTGTCTATTTGGATGAAATTCTGATCTACTCTCCTTACGTAGAGACCCATCATATGCATGTACGTACCGTTCTGAACAGATTGTTGGAAAATGGATTATACTGTAAGCTTGAGAAATGTCTCTTTAATATCAGGTCTGTTAATTTTCTTGGTTACATAAGTCCCAATGGCTTTGAAATGGACCCTCAGAAACTCTCTGCCATCAGGGAATGTGCATTGCCTCAAGGGCTTAAAGCCAGTCAAAGGTTTCTGGGGTTCACCAATTCTTACCGGAGGTTTATCAAAAACTTCTCTGTGGTTGCTCCACTTACCGCAATGACAAAGAAGGGTGATCAGAATCAAAAATGGAGCCATGCAGGCTTTTGAGAGGCTCAAAGAGGCGTTCATCACGGCACCAGTCTTGCAGCATCCAGTGCCGGGTTTGCCATTCCAGTTGGAGGTAGATGCCTCTGAGATTGGCATATGTGCAATCCTGTCTCAAAGAGGGAGTCCTGAGAGACCGTTACACCCTTGTGGTTTCTTTTCCAGGAAATTGACTTCTGCAGAGCAAAATTATGACATCGGTAACAGGGAATTACTCGCTGTAGTGTCAGCCCTGGCAGAATGGCACGATCTGCTAGAGGGTTCTAAAGATCCTGTTATCATCATCCGTGGCGTAATTAGAAACCTGAGGGCCCCAGTGCAAGAATCTATGAAGGCCCCCCCAAAAATCTATATTTTTACTTTTTTTTCTGCAATATAAAAAAGATAGTATTGACCCCAGCTCACATGGATAGATTTCCCCCAGCTCATGTAGATATATTGCCCCCAGCTCACACATGGATATATTGCCCCCAGCTCACACATGGATATATTGCCCC
The DNA here is from genome assembly GCA_009667805.1 of Leptobrachium leishanense. NCBI lineage: Eukaryota > Metazoa > Chordata > Amphibia > Anura > Megophryidae > Leptobrachium > Leptobrachium leishanense. The sequence goes on along the minus strand of CM019065.1, from coordinate 264,579,284 downwards.
CAGCTCACACATGGATATATTGCCCCAGCTCACACATGGATATATTGCCCCCAGCTCACACATGGATATATATTGCCCCAACTCACATGGATATATATTGCCCCAACTCACATGGATATATTTGCCCCAGCTCACACATGGATATATTGCCCCCGCTCACACATGGATATATTTGCCCCCAGCTCACATGGCTATATTGCCCCCAGCTCACACATGGATATATATTGCCCCAGCTCACACATGGATATATTGCCCCCCAGCTCACATGGATATATTTGCGCCAGCTCACACATGGGTATATATTGCCCCAGCTCACATGGGTATATTGCCCCCCAGCTCACACATGGACATATTGACCCCAGCTCACACATGGGTATATTTGCCCCTGCTCACACATGGGTATATATTGCCCCTGCTCACACATGGGTATATATTGCCCCAGCTCACACATGGGTATATATTGCCCCAGCTCACACATGGGTATATATTGCCCCTGCTCACACATGGGTATATATTGCCCCAGCTCACACATGGGTATATATTGCCCCAGCTCACACATGGGTATATATTGCCCCCAAGCTCACATGGATGTATTTGCCCCCAGCTCACATGGATGTATTTGCCCCCAGCTCACATGGATGTATTTGCCCCCAGCTCACATGGATGTATTTGCCCCCAGCTCACATGGATGTATTTGCCCCCAGCTCACATGAATGTATTTGCCCCCAGCTCACATGGATGTATTTGCCCCCAGCTCACATGGATGTATTTGCCCCCAACTCTCACCTTGCACTGCGGCCGTTCTTCTTCTCCCTTTGAGCGCCAGCATGCAGCTTGGCCACTCGCCGGGAAACACCTGACCAGCGCAGCCGCGTTGTCCTTGGAGTGGCTTTGACCAGTTGGATAAACCTGATCTCTGCTAAAAAAAAAGCCATGGTATGGCATGGCCTTGATTTATGGGTTCTGTGTAATGGCAGACACAGGATGCAATAAAAGTGAGACAGAGGTCATTTGCATATCCTACCCAGAGTTCCTTGCTGCATATGGGGAATGCAGCAAAGGGGCTCTGGGATACAGTTCTTTGAATTGCTGTGATGTGCAGATGGCATCTGCAATAATAAACGTGTGTGTGTGTGTGTGTGTGTATATGTCAAGTCCTGGGAAAAAAAGTCAGGGAACTCACTGAAGATTTCCACAATGAGCATGCGTGTCACACCTCAGCCACATATTGCACATGCGCAGGTTACGTCATACTAACACGTCACCCCGGAAGCGCAAACCTCCAGCAGTGGCAACTCTAGGAGCAATAGTTACAGAGGGCACATAAGATGCCACAGTCAAACTGTGGGGAGGGGGCACTAATAATTTTCACCACTACACCATACCACTGAAAAAACTATATATATATATATATCTCTCTATATTCCAAAATCCCAGAGTAAAGTGGTGCAATGATACCTTTTTATTGTACTGACCTTATACTTAAAATACAAGGTTACAAGAGTTTTACTTTCTTTCTCAGCTTTTGCTTCAGACCCGAGAAAGAGAAACTCTCAAAAGCTTATGTTTATAGTTTAAAGCAGTTTCAGCCAACACAAGGGCCATGTAAATAATTCCCGATGTTAAATATGTCCCATACCCAAGACACCCAGCCATCCATTAAGTGAGAGGTAGAAAGCCATGGCCCTCCAGATGTTCTGGAAATACATCTCCCATGATGCTCAGCCCCTCATCAGGTTAGCTGAACCTCAGGGGAAACATAGTTCCAAAACATATGGAGGGCCCTGATTCTGGTGATCCTAGCAGACCAAGCAGGTAAACATTAATGGCGTGCCAACCAGAAATGGCTGGCAACCTACAGGCTGCACCTCTAGCCAGCTAAGAGAGCGAGTGTCCAACAGGTTACTGAAGATCCACAGGAAGCCCTAAAAATGTGCACAATCCACACACTGTGGAGGTGTACAAAGTGCTTAGAAGTACAAAGCACAAGCTTTGTGACCCCTATAGTGTATGATACAATAAAGCTGCTCTCAGGCATCACTCTCAGGCAGCTCTGTGTCCATGTATCTGTGGCCACTGTAGATAAAGGACATCACTTTTTAAATTTGTAAAAAAAACTTTAACACACATGAGGGGAAGAAGCCCGATTCGTTTGGTAAATAGATTACTGCCAAGCCATTTCTAATGGAGGCCCCAGATGGAAGGTGCAATTTGTGTCCAAGAGCTAGGAATCCACAAATAGTTTAGGAATCGCTGAAGATCACGTTCAGACGAAGAATTCTTTTTTTTTCCTAGCCAACATTAGAGCAGTGTTTCCCAAACCTGTCCTCAGGTCCCCCAAACAGGCCAGGTTTTACAGATCACCTTGGGGAAATACAGACTGAATCCTGCAATCACTGAGAAGCAAATCATATCACCTGTGCTTCACATAACTGGAAAACCTGGCTTGTTAGGGGACCACCTGAGGAACAGGTCTGGGAAACATTGCGTTAGAGGAACACAAAAGCTGAAAATGTAATTTTCCAAAACAAACAACAACAAAAAAACTCCAGAAAAGCATAACACAGGCCACTCTGGCCACAGCCAAAAATTACTTTATACAGTCTTTGGTGGGAGGTTAAAAAAAAAAAAAAAAAAACCTTAACCACACACTCAAAGTTTGCTCAATTTGTATGGCAAATATAACCACACACATTGCTATCACCATGTGCTCTATAAAAAGTCACTATAGCCCCTGCAAGGAATTAATTAATGTATTAGCAGAGTCTCTGTGAGGAAGCTGCACTCAAGGTCTTTTCATAAATCACTTGGTATCTTTATTGTTCGTTTCATTTTACTCTCTGTAAACTTTCTTCAGGATAAGGATACAATACAAACATCCACTTAAATAGAAGAAACAACTCACCCACTTAGTGCTCCACAACGTGTTACCAGCACGAAGAACCGCGTCTCCTCCCAATGACGTCAGGCTCATTCATCACCCTGTGTGACTGATCATCGTGAAAACCACTGAAGCCGGAATACTCAATTACTACAAAAGAGCTCTACAGGCTCACAGGCTAAAGTGATCGAACTAAAAACACCAATCCGCATAAAAAATATGGTGGATAAAACTTGAAATGCATGTTCTAAGTTTACTGAAATAAGTAATCGTATCAAAAAAGAAAACCTTAATTTCAAAAACAGATAACCTTGGCAAGAGAAAATCCAGCAACAAAATAAAAATTGCATCCCAGAGCTCCTGCCCAACACTCCCCATGTGCAGCAAGGAACTCTGGGTAGGATATGCAAATGACCCCTTTCTCACTTTTATGCATCCTGATTCTGTTATTACACAGAACCCTAAAATCAATGCTATGCCACACTGTGGCTTTCTAGCAGAGAGAAGGTTTATGCAACTGGTCAAAGCCACTCCTAGGACAGCCCTGTTTAGGGTTTGTTGGACCCTCATCAGCTAGGAGCTAGGCATGATGACCAGTTGCAGTTGATGCTCGGGACCCGTACGGGCAAATCAGTATCTACAAGGGTTGTGGTGGTGGAGGACAAAAATATATATATATATATTCCAACAGATGGTTGCACCCAATCAAAAAAATAAACAAAATAACAAAATGTTTTAAAGCACATAGCAAGTCCCGACGTTTTCGGCTCTCTTAGGAGCCATTATCAGCTGCGATGAGAGATAGTGGCACATCACACTTTCTCTTCACATAGGGGTTGAGAGGGGAGATTGAAAAATGAAGCCTAACAAAATTACTTGACACATTAAAAAAATTCTACCCTTAAGTTTTAATATTACGTGAGAATCAAAGTTTTGTTAAGAGCTCCTAGTGCATTTGTGCCTCATATGCGGACAGACATTTTATATTGTACTTTTAATTTGTGTTTTTATCAAATATGGAGAAACCTATTACAGTCAAAACATGCTGTAAAGTTCATTTTTTTTCTCTTTCAACAATTTCTTGTGCAGTCACTCCAAAGACATACGTTTTGTGTCTACCTAACACTGGCAGACTCAAACACAGACCAATTAATGATTTGTGTATATACCTCATAGAAAAATTGATTAAAATGTTGCCGTAATACAACTTCAACTAAAGGATATAAAATGGCTTGGCAGCGAAAGTGTTAAACATGCTCCATATGTTGAATACTGGCAATGTACTGGCTGGGTGGAATGTACTGGCTGGGTGGAATGTACCGGCTGGGTGGAATGTACCGGCTGGGTGGAGTAGAGTTAACATCACTGCTCTGCACCGAGAGAGCCTGTGGAGTCATGGGTTCGATCCTGACAAGCACCTCTCCAGTAAGTGTCCTTGGGCAAGACACCTAACGGTACATACTCGCCACCCAGGACATACTTGAAAACGAGAGAAATCTCAATGTATCCTTCCTGGTAAAATTCTTTCTCAAAAAAAAAAAAAATGTATTGCAAAGTTTGTTCTGTAGTGTCATGAAAAGTGTAATTCAAAACTGCTAACATCTCAGTGGTTACTAATATCAGGATTGCACTGTACTCTGTAAATGTGCATGCTTTCTGATTCTTCCTTCATAGATACTGGCATCCATTGAACTCTTGGCCCGGTCGTTGCCAAAAATTCACCGCAGTGCATCAGAACCATCCTTGAATAGAGCTGGTTTCCAGACAGAAGACTTCAGTCTGTATGCCTGTGCTTCTCCAAAAACTCCCATTCAGGTTGGAGGATATGGTGGGTTTGTCATTTACAAATTATGAAACGGCACATTTGTGGTGAAACCATTGTGAGCACCTAACACCCTGCTGGCAGGAGGTTACCTACCTTGATGTAGAATGTTTGTAGTGATACAGAATATGTAAATGTCCAAAATTCTTAAAGTGTTTTACAGGGAGCCTGTGAATATAAACATAAACATTATCAATGACAATGTGTGTGTCTAATATACAAAAACATATTAGACAAACGCAATCTTAATTGACTATTGTATGTATTGAATTTGAATTTTGTTCATCTCATTGTATACATTTTTTTAATGTCCAATCTATTTTTTAAAAATTTTATGTTTGTGTCTTCCTACGATGCATTACAATTTATGTACTAAATTATTTTAACTGGTCATTAAAATGTTTTGCTTTTTTTTTTATATTCTTATATTTCAGAAGTTTACTTCATAAAATTATTTTACATTTCACACCTAGTAACACGGAAACCTGAAGGGGAAAAACTTGCACTCACAAATTTCCCCTTGGCATCCCCATTTTACAGATTACGACGCAGGCATTGAATTCAGCTGCCTGCCCCGTAATGAGCGAAGCCCTCCAGGATACTCGTAGCAGCGCTTTCGCGCCGGTGCAAGTTTCCACTCCTAGAATCCACAAGACTCCATGGAGGGTTTCAGCTTCCGGGCCACGTGACCTGCAGGATTTCGCGAGAACGTGCAGGGCCGCGGAGGGAGACTCTCAGTTTCACAGACAGTCTCAGTCTGCTCCTACCAGCCAGAAGAGGCCGATCGGGCTGCCGTGCGCACCGTGAATATCTGAATATTTTTTTTGGGGGGTGGGGGTTCAAGCTGGTGATAACTGATTCCGCAGAAGCTTTAGCTAACAGTTCAGTTAGCCACAGCAGTGCGGTAATTAACGTTAGGACATTGCGATCCTAATGCTAATTACTGTTTGCGCTCTCCATGTTAAGTATAGGGAGCGCAAAGTACAGTAACCTCGCACTACGCTATTACTGGTGCTCTAACAGATTTTTTTAACCCGTTATCGATTAGGATCTGATCTGGGCGTCCGCTATAACCTCTTTTATCCTAACGCTCACATAGGTGAGCGATTAACATTGAGGTGATGGAGCCCAAAATGTCTTAAACGCTCCAGTGTCAAAGGAGTACACTAAAGCTTTGCTAATGGCAGAACTGTAGCAAAAAGTATTAATTCTGAGTATCAAACATTTGCATGTACTTACATGGATTAAGTTTGCCAAATTAAAAAAAAATCCTTTTTTTTTTTCCTTCTAAATTGGGATACACTGAGACAACAAGTAGGAAACATTCTGTAGAATTTTGCAAGTTAAGTTTAAACTCCTGCAACCTACAAACTTGTATAAACAAATATGGCTTATTAGAACTTTCTTGCCTTATCATAGGCAAGCATTCCCTTTGGTAATTTTAACATATCACAGAGGGACACTCAAATAATCCGAAACCGCTTTTTGGTGGGAACCACTGTACATAATATGGATTGTTATACATGTAGTTGTGATTTTTGACCGAATTGTATGTGCAGTTACAGTTTACCTTTTGGACATTAAATTTCCACAGATTCTCTTTATTTTTGTTAATTTTTACCTCTGTCAGATTATGCTTCTGACCAACTAGATTTTAAAACAAGAACCGGTACAAAGGCCAGAGGAATGTTTTTTTCTTCTGCCTTGCCATGCTGAAGAAATTTTGCAGAACTTGCTATAGAAATCATAATGAAAAGCTAAAGAACTAATCAATATTGTGAAAAATATCACTACTGTACACTGAGTGAGACACTTGCATTTTAGATCATTAACACAACCGCACTGTTTTGGTAGTACTTGAATAAAGCTTTGGTAATTCTTTTAACTAGAATCTTTCCTAGATCAGTCTTTTGTTTGTCTCTAAATTATGATTATTCTCTAATGAATCTGATTCTTTTGTCCTCCTTCTGCAGGCGAATTTACAGCCTTCAAGTAACTGCACTGCCCCTCCAGAACCACTCTTATTTTTAAAGTCTTGTGTTCCTCTAGTTTTTCATAGCACTGGAACTAAACCCAACAATAAGCTGCCCATACTGTAAAAAGGGACCAGCATGAAGCATCACAGAAAGAGGGGGTGGGATAAGGGACCAAACAAAACCTCCACATTCGCCACATGAATGAACACAGCAGGGCTGTCCAGTTGCTACCTTATAGACAAACAGTGGTGCATAAATTGCAAAGGAGAGGGCATGACCTTTCTCATTGTTTTGGCATGAGAACATGGATCTTCTTCATTTTGGAAATTTTACTTCTATCAGCTACTAACAAGGAGCTCAATTTTTTTCTTTCTTTCATAAATGCTCCAGCCACTATGGGACAAACTCAGTCTAATACAAATTTCTCGTTACTAATGTATCATGGTTAAATGCTGCATCTCCTATTGTACCCTCTGCTACTACAACAACCATTTTTATTTATGTATTTATTTTTTTACAAGAGAATAAAACGGTCACAAATATTTGTATTCCACACAATCCTAAATAATTAAATAAAACTGAACTTGCAAAAACCCAACACAAATATATGGCTATATCTTGGGCCAAAATGCAAAAATTAGAAAATCCAATTTGCCACTTTAAAAGCTGTTTGCTTTTTTATTAATCCATTGACATGACTATTTTTTTTTTTACAAAAGTATCAAGGACATTGGCTAATCATTGTAGATTATTAAAGTCAAAATTATCCCTTCAGAAAGAAAATGTTTGGGAAAACAATGAATGGGCATGTTTGGTTGCAGTGACTCTGCATAGCGGTAGAGGACAACAGGTTTTGTCTACCTGTTTATTGTGCTTCCAGTAGTCAATTGCAATGTTTTCAAGCAGTTATGGAATATTACCACAATGTTGTTTAGCATTTTTTGACTTCATTTGGTAAAACCGAGTCATGGTGGTATTGATTCATAAAGACCCATTCTTTTACAATTGAGGTCAATTCCTTGTTATACCTAAATGGAGATACAGCATTTTATTTCACATGTTGTCCCTTTCCTGTTAACTCTTACTCACATTTAATTGTTTAACATGCATTTCTAATCTAGATCTTTGTTGACTTTTTTCTTAAGCTGCTTATGTTAATGTTATTTTCTTATTTTGTGCTTTTTGCAAAAATATAAAAAAGTGTGATCTTACTCCTAGACATTATTCTCTTGAGCAGGATAACTTGCATGATCATCAGTGGACAGAGTTTTTATGCCCTGGCTAGAAAGCTAAAGTCTTGTTAGACATTCTGGAGTATTCCTCATTAAGCAGCATGTTACAGGAAGCTAGCAACTGGCTTTCAAAATTTAGGCCAAACTAATAAAAGTCTGGAAAAAAATCTGATTAGGCTGTTACAAAATTTTCCAGTGCTAGGTTTTTTTTTGTTTTTTTTTGTTTTTTTTTTATCTCTAATCTTGCAAGTCCTTTGTCTGCTTACTACAAGTCAGTTTTGGGGGGGAAATTTATCTGTGTGACATTTTAAAGAACACTCTTGTGCAGACAGGTGCCTATTACTAGAAACACTCTGAATAAAATCTGCAGTACAGGACACCAGTCATTGCTTGAGTACAACTTGTCCTTTAAGATTGAGGGTGGTTTCGATGTACAAGAATAGCTGGAGTGTTAGATTTTATGTCACAATGTTTGAAACCTAATCTTCTCCAATGTTCGATTTGTCAGATGTCCATCTTAAAGAACACGGGCTATAAGGGTTTCATTTTTCTAATGTGATTCTATAATTAATATACTTTACGGATAATATAACACTGGCTTTTATCAAAAGCCGTTCAGCTCATTTGGGGGTTAATATGGTCATTTAGCTGGTCATGTTGTCGATGGAAAAATGAAACCACACACAGTCAACCAATCCATTAAGGCTTTTCTTTTTCATACATCTATTTTTTTCTGCTTGTCTCTACTGAGTAAATGGATAGTTCAGTATTCTGGTCTCTGCCCCCACCCTTCATCAATTTGTGTCTTCCTCAATTAAACAAAGACAAAAAAAAGTGCTTGAATGCCAGAGCACACTCATGTCAATTTAATTTTGTGATTTGTATGGCTTCAAAACACACAACAAAATGTTTATTATTTATTTATTTATTTATTTTGTGTAAATGTTGAATAGATTGTTACCCAAGTATTTTGTCTGTTTTTTGTTTGTTTTTTTTCTTTCTTTTTATTCAGGTTGTTTCAAATGCACATCTGAATGTTCACTTAGCTTATTGTTTTTAAGCTTCCAGACATGGAGTAAATGTTGGCTTTTTCCTTCAATTTAAAACAATGTTTGGTTTTCTTCTTAATTTAAATATTTGGACCTCCAAGCAATTTAGCACGTTTTGCTACAACCTGAGATTATTCCTGCCTTATGAATTAATACCATTTTTTTTTGTAAAATAAATGGATATAAAATTTATATATTTCACCATCCTAATTCGTAATTATCCAATCAAATGCAAATCACTTGGGTCTATACAGGTATTGGAAATAATAAGTTTATGATGAATGGGCATGGCAAACCTATTATATTCTTGCTACTTCAAACAACCTTTTAATGAGGATTGTGAGTTTGAGACAAACTAAAGAGCTTATTCTTGGTGTAGTGGGTTTTGGAGACATGCAGGAGAAGTTTAAATTTTGGATTATTTTCCAAATTAAAATAGATAAGCTGAAAGTAAAATGGCCATCTATATCAACCTTGATTTATTTATGCCTTTTTCATTTGGAAAGTCTTGAGGTAATTGTAAATATAACTTTCTTTACCAATACTATAGGTGCAATATATAAACACTAATGCATTTCTTGACCCTTTGAGAAATAAAACTATTCTACATGATTTTGCATTGAAATATAATGAACAGTGAAAAGTGGCATATACAAAAAAATTGTATACCTTCTAAATGTGGGACTATCTTGAGATCTCACTGTGATCACACCGTATTAATGGAAAAAATATAAAAGAAACTACTACAGGCAAGGCTTTTTCAAGCCATCTTCAATGTTTGTCCCCCAACTTTAACCTTTCTAGTTTATAGAAGTTTTATTTAGGAGTGAGGATATACAACATTTTAGTGAAAGTCCTAATGGTTTATCAAGTGTACTTGTTTTTCTTAAGCGGTTATTCACAGAGCACCGACATTTTCGGTGCACAGTCCTTCCACGTGCATCGGGGAATCAAATTTCCCCACCCTTCGTTGAATTCAGCATTTACCGCACGGTCCCCGGAGTGCAGGGAAAAGCCACTGAAAGAATCATTTCGGCGGTTCTGCATTTTTTTATTTATCAGATCTGACAATTTCGGTGGGTCAGGCGTATTAGTGAATCAGATTTTTTTATTTTTTTTAAACTTCGGAAATGTCGGATCTGATGACCCACTGAACCGGAAATGAAAAAGTCGACAAACTGCCAGTCGGGTAAAAAAAAAAAAAAAAAAAACAATTTTAAAAGTGTCAAAATTGAAACGCTGTTTGCAAAAACCTACTGAACACAATTTAACCCCTTAGTGACCGGGCGGTTTTACGAAAATCCATCCAAATGTGCCCGCTGCTGTTTATACGTTTCTGCGTTGTTTGGGTCAAATTTTCCTCTCACTCGTTTATGCAATCCACACATATTATATTCTGTTTTTCCCACCATTAAATGGCCTTTCTAAAGATACCATTATTTCCATCATATCGTATAATTTACTGTAAAAAATATGAAATATGATGAAAATATTGACAAAACACAGTATTTCAATTTAATCCCCAAAATCTACAACTGCCAAAAAAGACCCCGGCTAAATAGTTTCAAAATTTTGTCCTGAGCTTAGAAATACCCAATTTTTTACATGGTTTTACTCTTTAATACCTTCACTGCTGAGCCATTTCACCTCTGTGCACTGAGCTCATTTTGACCGTTTTATGCTCATATTTAAATGCCAGCTTAAGTCCTATTTTATTAAATTCCCCCAATTTATTTTTTTATTTTTTTATTTTTATTTTAAACCAAACCTAGTCAGGCCTCTCCAGTGATATTAACCTTGACTCTCTAGCTGCCACGGATTGGGAGGTAAATGGATCCAAAGGATCCCCCTATCCCCACTTGGCAGCTAGGGGGTTAACTGGCCCACTGATGTCCTCACACATATGGAGACCATGTCAGTGGGTGGGGGGGTGACCCCGGAGGCTTGGCTGACATCCAAGATGTCAGGCACTTCTGGGTTTGAATCGCGTTTCGGTGCCGAATCACGATCCGACTATGTAGGGGTCCGACAGATACTGCTGATCCGACGATCCGACAGATACTGCTGAAAAGGGGAGACTCTCCCCTTTCCAGCGGTGTTTTTCTTTTTTTGTAGGTGCAGTGGTTTGGGAGGGAGAGGGCTCCAAACGAGCCCGCCTCCCTTTTCCTGTTTTTCCCTCCAGACACCGGGGAGCGCCTGGCGATGACGTGATGACGCACGTTGATTACAACATCATCGCACCTACCAGGCCCCCTGAAAAGGCGGGGCAGACTTCCAGCCTGCCAGACCGCAGAGGGAATCCGGACAGAGAGGTGAGTATAGGGAGAGAGGTTAGGAGACCGGACATAAATAGTACCTCCGCGGTCGGGACGGGGTTTTTAAAAATGAAAAGGGGTAAAAAAAAAATAATCTGGAAAATGCCTAAAAGAGCCTAAAAACCCCCACAATAAATAGACTTCTTCCTGCAGATTAAAAGAATAAGCTGATCGTTACATATGGAGTAAAAACAGGAATATTTTAACATTGAAACCTATGGGATTTGCTTGAATAAACCTGCCGAATGAAACCACCGAACATTAGGGCATCTCTCTGAAATTTCACTGGTGTTTGGCGTTCTGTGCATTGATTTAACCATGCTCTATGGGCAGTGGCGACTCTAGGAACAATATATATAGGGGGGCACATAAGACACCAGTCAAAACTGGGGGGAGGCACTAATAATTTTCGCCGCTAAATCATACACTGAAAAAAACTAAAGTATTTATAAATAAGATTCTAGAATCCCAGAGTAATGTGATGCAATGATACCTTTTATGTTGTACTAACCTGATACATAAATTCAATATTTGCTGCAATTTGGCGGTTTTCACTGATGTCTGATAACGGATTCAGCGACTCCAATTTTCGCAAATTACACTGATCATTGGCTAAATAGGGAATTCACCATATTTTCGGCAAAATTGATTCCCTGAATTGTGACAAAAAGCAAAGCATCTAAAGATGAATAGACCCTTTAGAGTACAACTTCCATAATAACCCCTAAAACTCCATTAAAGCAGGGAAATACAATAAAAATAATAAACGGTGGCATGTAGCCTACCCAATAACCCTAAAATGCCATTAATCAAGGGAAAAAATTGAATAGACACGGGGTGTCAGGTTCCTGAACAGTGCCTTGGCAGCCCCCTTCAAGTATTGTGAATCTGATCTGTGCCTGCACTTGAAGACAGCTTCATCCCTGTGCTGCTCATTTCTAGCGCTGAAATCCAGCACATATTCAGTTAAAACACACACACACCATAGGTCACATGACTTACCTGAATAAAGAGCCACACACTCTCGCCTCCTTGCTCCAGCATTGCCAAACCACTACCAACCAGTGAAAGAGGACCTATGCTGTGGCTCTCCTCCATGATCCTGAACCTCAAACCTTACCATCGTTACCAGCCTTTCCTGTCTCCATTCCCTCCAGTATCAAGTGTGTCCAAGATCCCATTGTTCTGGTTTGTTTCCTGCTTCCCTATTGTCAAGCCCTGAACGTGTCCTGTTCCTCCCCTCCAAACCAATTGTTGTGCTGCTTGCCGCAGCAGCTCACCGCACACCCCTGTACTGGTGCATCACTGCATCCCAGGCTCAGTATCCTGCCACCTCGGTACCACCCCGTACAAAACAGTGAGGCATGTAGCCTACCTATTAACCCAGGCCAGCCATCAGTAATTGTGGAGCCCCTTACTGACCCTCAGAATGGGGCCCCCCACGATCCCCTCTTCCCATAGGAAATACAATATTTAGTGTGAATCGTGATCACATTACAGAGTGGTAGTCCCGATTATCTTAAAATCACACATATTGTTCGCACAACGGCACATTTAACAAAGTATCTATCTGGTTCAAATAATTTAAGACAGTATGTAATTGTGATTAAAAAATATGAATCAAGATCGTATTACAGAGTATTGCCCCCAATACTTTAAAAATCACATAAAATGTGTAGCATAAATGTAGCATAAAAGTATAATTAGATAATTCCACTGGGTTTAATCTATTCCTAAACAACTGCTTGGGGCGGCAGCCTGTATGAAAAGAGGAGATGTTTTAGGACACACATAACAAGTTTAGTGATTTTTTATTTTTTTTTGGGCTAAATTCTGGTGAAACATATGCAGACTTTGGATGAAAGTAACAATAGGTGCTTTAAAATTGGGCCTTTAGTGTCGGCAACAGTGCCGTCACACCGTAACCCCTCTGTGGAAGAGTGCAGTGGTGGACCCTGCGGTCCAATATTAAAATGATATGAATCTGGTATAGGCATCAGTGGCAGTGCACCCAAATATTGTGCCTTTGATGGCAGCAAGTGCCTTCACACCGTAACCCCTCTGTGGTATTGTGGAAGAGTGCAGTGGTGGACCCTGTGGTCAAATATTAAAATTATATGAATCTGGTACAGGTGTCAGTGCCCCCAAATATTTTGCCTTTGGTGGCAGCAAGTGCCTTCACACTGTAACTGCTCTGAGGTATTGTGGAAGAGTGCAGTGGTGGAGGTTTTGGTAATGCAGAAGAGATCCCCGATCTATTCAGTTACATCAGCAGCTATAACAAAACCGGGTCAGCAATGTTTAGGCACTTGTACTGCGCTACTGTATATGGTGAAAATCGGCACACACCAGTAGAAACAGGAAGCAAACAGAACAGGCAGGGAATACACAGAATAGTCAAATGACAGGCAAAGTCGGCAACAGATCGGGTCTTCAGAACAGGCAGGGTCAGTAACCAGTATACAAACTGATTCGGTACGCTAGCGATGCGGGAATAAAGAAGCAAACATTTTGCAGGCTTGACTTCACTCTGCTCCGCCTCGCAGTGTCTACACTGCATTACGTTTGCAGGAATCCACTAACTAAATTAAAATGTACACACAAAACCATTTTATTTTCACAAAGCACATGTTATATAGGCAAAACAAGTTTCTACTGAATAAAATACATAAAAAATTACTGTTAATTTAATAGGAATAGTATAAAAATATAAAAAAGGTAACCCCTGATCATATATATAATAGGGACACAGAGAGCTGTGTATTGAGTAGGGATGCATTGATACCACACACAGACGTATATATCAACACACAAACCTATATATACACGTATATATCAACACACAGATATATATCCACCCACAGGCCTCAGACCATATATACACATACGCACATGGGGGGGTGGCATGTGGACAATCTCAACTAAATGCGCCCCCCCCCCCAATTTGGCTGATCCCTCCAGAAGAAATGTTGAACCCGACAGAATAATATATGTCGGGTTCAACATTTCTTCTGGAGGGATCTGCCAAATGGGGGGGGGGGCGCATTTAGTTGCCAAAATGTGTGTGTAATACAAGTCTGGATATATATTTAGAAGAAATATATATCATACCTGCCCTTACCTTAAAACTCAGCGGGGGGATTTAAAAATAAAAAAAATTCAACCATGCGTCAGTGTCTCTAAGGATCAAAAATAATACAAAATAAACTCCGCAGGAAGTTTATAGAGTATAAACATATAAAGAAAAACACATCTGCGGTAGAGCGAAATAACTGGGGAATCACATCAGTGCATAGGCCATAGCTCTCAGCCTGCATCGACAAATTGCAGGGGGCATAGGACAGGTAGCGTATCGCCCATTAGGCCGGAGCATCCAGCCGCCAGTAGCCTGCAGGCACGGAAGCGGTCGTCAGATCTCTGCAAGGCCCGAGCCGCACTGCAAACTGCACCGCTGAGGTCGAAGCAGGGGAACAAGGTCAGTAAGATGATCAGGTGCCCCTCTATACCGCAACAACCATCAACCGCATCTTGGGCTAAGGCCGCTGTTCCCTTTCCTTCCGCAACACAGGGCCGAGGTCCCCCGTAGCTCCACTGATCGGCCAACGAACCCAGGCATCCCACCCATCACCGCCGGGTCAGCCAGAGCCTCTGACTCTCGGGGCACACAGGGAAGCGACACCTCTCCATCCTGCGGGCGAAAGAGCAGGCTCGGGGTCCCAGACTCAAGCGCCCCACCCGGGATGTCTCTCACTGCTGTCCTCTGTGGCATCAGGGGAACAGGCTTCACCAGGGTGTCGTTCCAGGGCAATCCCAGTCCCCTGAGACCTCCCCTCTCTGCCATCCCTTAGCGCCGACATCACCTGGCACCAGACACCCTTAGTAAGCGGGCCACCTGCGTCCACACCCTCCAGTAGCCGCAGACCGACCTCCAGGCCTGAGACCAAGGCATCGGCCCCTCTAGTAAGAGAAGGAAATTCACCCCGCCGGTCTGCATTAGGTCCACCTGGCACCCTCATCTCGTCCATTAACTCTGCGTCAGTCCATGCAGCGGCAGGAAGACGGGGGCCCTCCATCTCCACCGCCCGGATCCAGCTTCAGGTAAGGCACCATGAGGAGACATCCGAAGCCCAAAATGGCCGACAGCAGCACCTCCGTGCAGGAAACAGCCTGCAAATGCGTGTCTGGTGGGGGGGAAAATCAGGCACCAGACAGCTCTCACCTGATGGCTGACTACTCGGGGACCACCGGGGTAGAAACTCAGCGGTAAAATAAACTCTATAAACCCCAAAATCAGGCAGTTTAGAGCGGAGCTCTAAGAACATGCGACTTTCCCCATCAGCAGCCGGCCACGCCCCACAAAAATATTCCCGTTTTAATACAATATCTAATAAACCGTTGATTATAATATTCTGCAGTAAAAAGTCTCTATGCATAGATTTTTTTTTAGGATCTTTTAGTTTTTATTTTTTCTTCAAATTTTTATTATTTTTTTTATATCGTTTTTTCTGTAACAGCCCTTTTTATTATCATTCATTGGACCTTATATGTAAATTTCAGACATTTTCGTTCTCTAGTTTCTTTGCAAACAGCGTTTCACTTTTCAAACATTCAAGCGTACTGGTTTTTTTTTCACTCCATTCGTCTGCGGTGTCGGGTTTTTCCAGTGGTTGCTCTGTGCTGTGATAGGCGGCTGCTTGGGTTTTTCCGGCGTGTTCGGCGGGGTTAATCCAGATGTTTTTTTGGTTTTCGTGTGCGTTCGCCCCGGTTTTGTGGTGCGTGTTTGGCAGGTTTGCGGCAGCTTTTCTCTGCACTATGACGGTCCTGTGGTGCTTGCTGAATACATTGCAGATCACTGAATCGCACCGAATTGAAGAGAACGAAAAGTCACGTGCGGTGACTTATTGATTCTCTTTGAATAACCCTGTAAGTGAGGGAACCAGGGAATAGTTGAAGGAGGAACTTATCGGGAGACGGGACAACCTCCGAGCACACGATTTCTGAACCCAGGGTGGCAATCTGATTCCAAAAGGAAGTAAGGCGTGAACACGACCACCAAACGTGAAAAAAGGTGCCATCCGCCCATGGGCGTCCGCAGCATGGGGCAAGGGGGGCACTTGCCCCCCCTGGATCAACATGCTTAAATTATGATAATTTATTCACTGCACTGCCACAGTAACGGCTCTCCACTAGGCTGCACGAGCGTCCCACTCCACCTCCAATCCACCACATGCTCCCACTCACTTTGCAGGCTGGGAGAGACCGGTCTGAGTTGCAGGTGCAGCTGCTATGGGCCACTGGATGGAATGCTGGACACAGGAAAAAAGGTAATGATTGTCAAATAAATCTTTATTAAGCTTGATGTCAGTGTCTTTATTTATGAGAGTCCCCTGATCTGCGTTCTAGTTTATCTGGGGAAGAGGGACACAAAATGATTAGTAGTAATCTGGTGGGGGCCTGTGTTAAGCTCACAGAGCTTGCATGACATACAGACCAGGGCAATATTGGCAGTAAACAGACACAGTCTTGCCTGGGCAGTGGGGATGAAGACCCTGCTCCAGATCTTACAATCAAAGCGGAGAGGGGAACTCTGCTCCAGAGCTTACAATCTAAGAGGAGAAAGATTGTAAGCTCTGGAGCAGGGTCCTTTCTCCTCTTAGGACCCTGCTCCAGAGCTTACAATCGAAGAGGAAAGGGGACCCTGCTCCAGAGCTTACAATCGAAGAGGAGAGGAGATATGTGTGTATGCAGGGAAGGTGAGTGTGTATAAATGTGAGTGTGTGTATATTTGGAGTGGGGGGCCTGGTGTGTGTGTGCCAGTATCTGGGGGGGGTCATGGTTTGTGTATACAGAGCTGGCTCTGTGTATACAGAGATGGCCTTAAAAAAACACTTCCTTTACTGCCTTGATCCTGGGTGTATGTCTAGTGTGGTGCATTGAATGGCGTTAACAGATTAGAAAATGCAACACTCAGATCAGACACTTATACCTTTCTTCTTCTATTAGATTTGCATCATGTTTCGCAGCCTCCATATTACTAAACTTTATTTTATGACTGTCCCCTTCATGACATTGTCAAAAGGGCAGAATATGCATGCCATAAAATTTTGGCCCCCCTGGAAAAATTACTGCGTACGCCCATGCATCCGCCACCTCACACCTCCAACACTTATTAGAAACATTTGGGTTATAATTGTGTTCCTTATCTGGGGTAATATACCACCGATACAAAACTTTTTCCGAGCCTCCATCAGTGATATACATCTAAATTTAGTTCAGTTGGAAACTCCATGGGCTAGTCAGGGGTCTAGTCAGCAGTAGGGATGAGCCGAACCCCCCGTGTTCGGTTCAAACTCGAACAATTTCAAAAGTTCGAACTCGAACATGATCCGAACTCAATGTAAGTCAATGGGACCCGAACGTTCAATTTTTCGAGTGCCCTCCAAGGGGGCATATATGCTAGATATTTGCCATAAAAGGTGTATGGGGGTCCGAGTAGTGCCCTGGGGAACAGGAAACAAGGACAAAAAGTAAAAAAAAAATGTTTTTAAAGGAACAGTGAGTTTTCCATGAAATAAAGGTTAAGAATAACAACAAATTCCTTCAAATATCGTGCCTAGGAGGTCCCCATAACCTGCCCGTGAAGTGGCGGATTTGTAGGATGTATAGAAATCTTTAAAAACAAAAAAATGACATTTCAAATGACGGTAAATGGTTTTCCTTTTAATCTATTCCTAAACAACTGCTTGGGGCGGCAGCCTGTATGAAAAGAGGAGACGTTTTAGGACACGCAGAACAAGTTTAGTGATTTTTTTTGGGCTAAATTCTGGTGAAACTTATGCAGGCTTTGGATGAAAGTAACAATAGGTGCTTTAAAATTGGGCCTTTATTGTCGGCAACAGTGCCGTCACACCGTAACCCCTCTGTGGTATTGTGGAAGAGTGCAGTGGTGGACCCTGCGGTCCAATATTAAAATGATATGAATCTGGTATAGGCATCAGTGGCAGTGCACCCAAATATTGTGCCTTTGATGGCAGCAAGTGCCTTCACACCGTAACCCCTCTGTGGTATTGTGGATGAGTGCAGTGGTGGACCCTGTGGTCAAATATTAAAATTATATGAATCTGGTACAGGTGTCAGTGCCCCCA
The DNA here is from genome assembly GCA_009667805.1 of Leptobrachium leishanense. Lineage (NCBI taxonomy): Eukaryota > Metazoa > Chordata > Amphibia > Anura > Megophryidae > Leptobrachium > Leptobrachium leishanense. Next base: position 264,560,864 of record CM019065.1, on the reverse strand, counting down.
AATATTTTGCCTTTGGTGGCAGCAAGTGCCTTCACACCGTAACTGCTCTGAGGTATTTTGGAAGAGTGCAGTGGTGGAGGTTTTGGTAATGCAGAAGAGATCCCCGATCTATTCAGTTACAGCAGCAGCTATAACAAAACCGGGTCAGCAATGTTTAGGCACTTGTACTGCGCTACTGTATATGGTGAAAATCGGCGCACACCAGTAGAAACAGGAAGCAAACAGAACAGGCAGGGAATACACAGAATAGTCAAATGACAGGCAAAGTCGGCAACAGATCTGGTCCTCAGAACAGGCAGGGTCAGTAACAAGTATACAAACTGATTCGGTACGCTAGCGATGCGGAAATAAAGAAGCAAACATTTTGCAGGCTTGACTTCACTCCGCTCCGCCTCGCAGTGTCTCTACACTGCATTACGTTTGCTTCCACCGCACTGGACAGGAATCCACTAACTAAATTAAAATGTACACACAAAACCGTTTTATTTTCACAAAGCACATGTTATATAGGCAAAAAAAAGTTTCTACTGAATAAAATACATCAAAAATGACTTAATTTAATAGGAATAGTATAAAAATATAAAAAAAGGTAACCCCTTATCATATATATAATAGGGACACAGAGAGCTGTGTATAGAGTAGGGATGCATTGATACCACACACAGACATATACGTATATATCAACACACAGACCTATATATACGTATATATCAACACACAGATATATATCCACCCTCAGATCATATATACACATACGCACATGGGGGGTGGCATGTGGACAATCTCAACTAAATGCGCCCCCCCCCAATTTGGCTGATCCCTCCAGAAGAAATGTTGAATCCGACAGAGCAGAGAATAATATATATATTCTCTGCTCTATCGAGTTCAACATTTCTTCTGGAGGGATCAGCCAAATGGGGGGGGGGGCGCATTTAGTTGCCAAAATGTGTGTGTAATACAAGTCTGGATATATATTTATAAGAAATCTATATCATACCTGCCCTTACCTTCCGCTATAAATTTGCTAAGAATATACACACAAAAAAATCCACTGCCTGAGACCCTGTGCAGCCCACATGCCACCCCCTCTACCTGGCTGAATGTATCTAATATATATAATTAAATACATTCAGCAAGGTAGAGAAAGAAAAAAAAGTTTTATTTTATGTTCCTGGGGACATTTATAAATGTCCTTGGATTTTATTTTTTTTAGAAATGTGTCGCCTTACCTTAGCCTGGTGGTCTCCCTGGATCCTGGTTGTGGGGGGGGGTGTCCGCCGAGGCCACAGGTGCAGTGGCTCCCTCCCTGCACCGCCTGTCTCTGCGATATGCACCCGGGCTGCTAGCCCGCACAGTCGCAGCTCTGTCATCCGGGGGCCGCATGCTCCTCAAGGGATCCTTGGGAGGCCCCAGCAGGCTGCCCTCTACAGTATATTGATTTTTTATGGACATTACCAAACTTTTATACCGACTGAGGAAGGCTTTTTTAAGCCGAAACGCGTCTCGGTAGACCTTGTCCTAGATTTTATTTGCTATCAATAAATATATTGTTTTACTATTCCACATTCGCTACCTTTCTCCGACCTTTTTCTTTGGATACCTGGATCAACTACCGCTGAGATAAAGAGGTTTGGGCTTCCACCCTTAAGAAAGCCCAGGGCTATATACATTGAGCTGCGAGGCTCCAGAATCGGTGAGTGTGATTTACTCTTCCTTTTCCGTATTTCTATATACACACAGTGTTACGCTATGGGAGTGCCGTCTCCCGATTCTCTTTGCTTTATCTAGCATCTACTACGGACAGAAAGAAGGGAAGTGCCACCCTATATTTGGCTGCAGGCTGTTTTTCCTCGAGCCGGGCCCTTGCAGGCTCCCACAAATGTGAGTGGTACAGACTTTGACTTCAATAATTTGAGCAATCCTCTCCTGATTGTCTGCACTATCATTTTTTTGTGTGATATGTTTTCTTTGAGGAACACTGACGAATAAAAGGATTCGAAATCAGCACTTTAGAGAAGATCAGCACATCATCTCTCATCAGCATTTTTTTGAGTAACTACTATATATTCGAGCACATTTTTTTGCACATTTGACTTTAGACCTGGACTTTATTCTATGCACTTTATATGATGTTTTAATCAACATTTCATACCTTTTTAATATTTTTTATGAATTGACACCCCTTTTTTATGGATTTTATACATCCATTGACTTACTAACTTATTAATTGCACTAGATGCGCCGTATGGTTTCTTCCACCTTTTATCTATATCTTGACACATATTTTGGTTGTTTTTTATGTGTTTCACCATACTATAGGCAGCTTTTGACTATTTATTAGTACCACACTTAGCACTTTAATTGATCACTTAGTAATAGGCGCCCACACTGTGTAGTGTATATATTTATACACACTTTCTAGTTTGCCCTCTACAGTGCCTGATTAGAGGGCCATGTCTGCCTGATGTTTTAGTAACAAGAATGTTTTATCCCATAGGCTTCAATGTTAAAAATATTCCCGTTTTAATTCAATATCTAATAAACCGTTGAATAATATTCTGCAGTACAGAGTCTCTTTCTAGATTTTTTAGTATTTTTTTAAGCATTTTTTATACTTTTTTCAAAATGTATTTTTTTTTCGATCTTTTGGCAAACGTCCCAAAAAAGTTCGAAGTTCGCAAACTTTCAAACAGCCGATGTTCGATTCGAACTCCGAACAGATCCGAACCAAACGCTCATCCCTAGTCAGCAGCAGATGGTAAATTAGAGAAAGGAGACGAGTACCAGGGGCTGGTGACAGACAATAGCGCTCAGAGTTAGCGGGGCAGAGTTTGGGGGCAAGTGTATCAAGTCATATTGAGCGAGACAAGATCGCAGATGTAGAAAGCGGAGACAGAAAGCGTGGTTCAGAGGGTACTTAATCTGTAGTTGTGGGTAAAGGAGGTTGGGAGGCGAGTAAAAGCAGATGAATCTATCGAGTGTCTCACGACACCAAGGTCGGGGGTCAAAGTCAGGGATCAGGTGTCTCTAGGTGTGTAAACACCGAGAGGGGGGAGGTCAAGGAAAGTGGGTGAGTCGAGTGAGACCTGTCCCAGAGCCGTAAGAAAACTTTGGGAAGGTGAAGGAGGTAAGCAACCGGCGGTCATCAGAATCTAGCCCACTATTATCCCCACAAAATCATAAGGCAACAAACAGGGCAGTATCAGGGAGGCCCACTAAGGAGGGGGAGTAATACCCGTCAGGAGGCGACCAAGATTCGCCAACAATGCAGCTCTGTAATACAGCAGTAGGTTTGGCAGTCCCAAACCTCCCCTAGCAGTAGGTTGGTGTAAAAATATTCAGCAAGATGTGATATTTCCTTCCTCGCCAAATAAAATTGGATACAATCGAGAGCAGGGCTGCAAAAAAGGACAAGGGGGCTGTTATCGGGTAGCAGCATCATCTTAATCGCATGTATTCTCCCCGCCTGGGATATCTCCACTTTAGACGACTGGTGACAAAGTGTAAAGGTGAGTGCGAGTAAGGGCTTATAATTGAGCTCAAAAAGGCGAGTCGTGGTGAAAGCCAATTTACCCCTAGATTGGTTAGGGAGTGGGAGCGCCAGTCATAAGGATAGCTGCGTTTGAGAGTAGTTAAGTAAGAGTCAGGGATAGCGTACGGTAGGGCTGGAGTCTTACGTACATTAACAAAAAAATAAAAAACCCTCCATTGAGTCAGACTGCCTTACTGCTTGGGCAAGCGGTTCAAGCGCCAATGCATATAAAAAAGGGCATCCCTGTCTAGTGCCATTTGTTATGGGATTGGACTGGAACCCCGCATTCAGCATGCGGGCATTAGGCTTAGAGTGAAATAGCCCCAATAAATTCTCAGGGAAAATTACATTTCAGTAATGTGCGTTCCAGGTACAACCAGTGAAGACTGTCGAATGCCTTTTCGGTGTAGCGCTCACTCCCGGAGGAGCCGCTGAATAAACCTCGGGTTAGTCTCACCGCACTAGGAAATAACTATACACCAGCACTGTTTGTTGTGGATTTTTATATATTATTTTCTTTACTAATCCCAATAAAGCAGCATATAATACGCATATACGGTAATTGAATGACAAGAATTCGCAACGTGGGAAAAACACGCGGCGGCAAAAGAAACGGTTAACCACTCAGTTCTGGAGTGTAAGTCCCGTGAATA